>JAVYIG010002741.1:147500-230446 GCA_035222895.1 Strongylocentrotus droebachiensis
ACTGTAAACAGAAAGATGTATATGGGACTACACAAACATGTGGCATAAAAATGGGTCCTCATTTTTAAGTTGTTACATGTACATGTCCTATTTAGAATATGAAGGCATTTGAAGAGCCATGCTTTTCAGGGAACATTTTTTATCTGATGTCCTTCAACACTTGCGTAATAACAAAGAAAATGGCCACAAATTATTTACTTACTTACTTTACTTTATTTTAATACACGATGTTGTAGGTCTACAGAATACAAGTATAAGAAATGTGAAGTAAATTTAGGAGTTCTAGTATAAGAAATATAAATTCTTCCTCATCGTACAAAACTTAGGTCATATTACTTACCCAACTAAAGCTGTTATGAATGTATTTTACCTCTACTGTAACTGTCTAAGACTATGATTATTTCTTTTTGTAAATTGATTTGTAAACTTTCACTAGTAAAAAAACAATTTCTGAATAAATGCTCAATTTTTATCTTTTCTTTTGGTAGGACATGGAGGACCTACGTATCCAGAGGCTGCACATCGATGAGCAGCTACGTTCAATGGGTCACTCTGCCGGTACCTACCCCTCCATGGGCAGAGAGAGGAGAGGAGACAGGGGTTATGGGTCAGACCAGTCATTGGACGACCATGGGGGGTACAGAGGCAGAGGAAGGGGCATGTCCGGCGGGAGAGGGATGCCAGGAAGGGGGCGCGGTCAGAGGGGGAGATCGTTTACAGGTAAAAATTCTCATTTCTTAACTATAGGTGTCTTGTTTGTTTGTTTGATTTTTATTTCTGCATTTTAAAACATAACAAAATTGTATACAAACTAGGTACACGTACATGTATGATCATATCATAATATAAATCAATTGAATAATTATACCTTTCAAAAAACAGATATCTGAAATATTATTTCAAGTTGAAAAATGCAGGAGACGGCCATCAAAGCTAAAGCTTGAATGTGATGTGGCCTCAGGAACCTTTATGTTATTCTGTTCCATGTATTAATGTACTGAATTTGAGGGTCTTATTGTAAAGTCTCTTCTTAATTTAAAATGAAATTGTAAAGGACAATATATCCCAAGGATTCGTATATATATGAGTAAAAGTATTAATGCACATAGTGGTGATAGTGGTGATAGTGGTGGTTGTTAATTTACCTGACAGCTAAGAAAGCAATAAATGCTTGTAGGTCTGCTTTGACAATTTACACACATTAGATGGAATTTCAAGTAGGTTGTTCTGAAGACTTTCCATCAAAAAATTGGGTGTACTCTTGACATCAATTGACGATTTGTATTTCATATATTAACATGGACATTCAAGTGAGAGAGAGAGAGAAGAGTTATGAGGGAGAGAAAGAGCGAGAGAGAGAGATTGTCTTCGATACCAATTCTTTTAAAACCCAATGCATCACTTCTCTTGACCATTTGTTCAGATACAAGTCGGAGTGGATCAGAGAGGGAGGAGCCTAGATCAAGTTCTTGGGCGGATAGAGCTGCAGTCTCAGATGACCAGGGTTACAGGCGTAATGATGATGGACCTCGCTACAGGAGGGGTGGCGGTGGTAGAGGGTCATTCAGGGGGCGAGGCAGAGCACCCTATCGTGGTGGTGGTGGTGGTGGTGGTGGTGCCGGAAGACCACCAGTCATGAGAGGTGAGTAGGCCTTTGGGGTGATGTTGGGGATCATTTTGGGGCGCGGAGGGGGTCATTCAGGGGGTGAGGCAGAGCACCCTATCGTGGTGGTGGTGGTGGTGGTGGTGGCCGAAGACCACCATTCATGAGAGGTGAGTAGGGCTTTGAGGTGATGGTAGGGGATCATTTGGGGGCGGGGAGGGGGTCATTCAAGGGGCGAGGCAGAGCACCCTACCGTGGTGGTGGTGGTGGCGGAAGGCCACCAGTCATGAGAGGTGAGTAGGGCTTTGGGGTGATGGTAGAGGATCATTTGGGTGTGGGAGGGGGTCATTCAGGGGGCTAGGCAGAGCACCCTATCGTGGTAGTGGTGGTGGCGGCAGACCACCGGTAATGAGAGGAGAGTAGGGCTTTGGGGTGATGGTAGGGGATCATTTGGGGGCGGGGCGGGGGTCATTCAGAGGGCGTGGTGGTGGTGGTGGTGGAGGAAGACCACCTGTCATGAGAGGTGAGTAGGGCTTTGGGGTGATGGTAGGGGATCATTTGGGGGCAGGGAGGGGGTCATTTAGGGGGCGAGGAAGAGCACCCTATCGTGGTGGCGGTGGTGGCGGAAGACCACCAGTCATGAGAGGTGAGTAGGGCTTTGGGGTGATGGTAGGGGATCATTTGGGGGCAGGGAGGGGGTCATTTAGGGGGCGAGGAAGAGCACCCTATCGTGGTGGCGGTGGTGGCGGAAGACCACCAGTCATGAGAGGTGAGTAGGGCTTTGGGGTGGTAGTAGGGGATCATTTGGGGGCAGGGAGGGGGTCATTTAGGGGGCGAGGAAGAGCACCCTATCGTGGTGGCGGTGGTGGCGGAAGACCACCAGTCATGAGAGGTGAGTAGGGCTTTGAGGTGATGGTAGGGGATCATTTGGGGGCGGGGAGGGGGTCATTCAAGGGGCGAGGCAGAGCACCCTATCGTGGTGGTGGTGGAGGTAGACCACCAGTCATTAGAGGTGAGTAGGGCTTTGGGGTGATGGTAGGGGATCATTTGGGGGCAGGGCGTGGGTCATTCATGGGGCGAGGCAGAGCACCCTATCGTGGTGGTGGTGGTGGTGGTGGTGGGAGAAGACCACCAGTCATGAGAGGTGGGTAGGGCTTTTGGGTGATGGTAGGGGATCATTTGGGGGTGAGGGAGAGCACTTTACTGCTGTGGTGGAGATTGTAGGGGTGGTGGGAGGGGTTGTTGGTGCTAGGGTAAGGGAGTACACCCTACCTCACTAACGCAATCATGATGCTAGTCCGTATGTTTGTCTCTCTATGTCCCTTTGTCTGTTTCTCTTCCTCTCTTCCTCTTTGTCCCTCTACTGTTTGTCTATGTCTCTTGTTCTTTTCTCCCTCTTTTTTTTTCTTTCTTTCTTTTATTCCTTCCTCCTCAATCTCTTTTTTTTCTACCACTAAATCCTGGCCTCTCTTTACTCAACTCAAGTTAAATTTCATGCAAGAGATATAATATCTCTGTGTTGTCATTGAAATATAGAACTAACAGTATAAAATGATTTTCAAGGAAGACTGTGTACAGGAAGAGGCTCCAAGTACATGTAACTCGATGTAAACTACTATACTCTATTTACATCTACAGATTCCCAAAGACCATCATCACCCCTCTCTGAGACGGATGATGACATCAGACGTGATCGTAGGAGGCGACAAGATGATGAGGATGATACCGTGTTGGAAGACACAACCACTGTGGATGAAGATGTCACTAATAACAATGGAGCTGGTAAGTGGGGGGGGGGGGGGTGAGGTTGGTGATGACTTGAGGCGCGATGGAGGCTTAGTAGAGATCTGGGGGGCGTTTCATCAACATTTGCCGCCAACAACTGTCAGCGCTGACTAAATTTGACCAATCAGAGGCCTGGAAAAAAGTTGATGGCAATAAAATTGTCGGTGAAAATGATATTAGTCGGAGGAAACCACTGACTAATTGTTTCATGAAATGCCCCCCTGGTTACAGGTTTCAATCATAGCCAAGCTTCCTTTGGCAATATTGCCACCCTCCACCCAAGTTAAAATTTGGAAAGTTTGAGCACTACGTATTGAGGAATAAAAGCACCAGTTGCAAGACAAATATGCATGCTATACCTGAAGTCATTATTATCAGCACTGTAATTGTCACTAGTATCAGCCAGCATTGACCTATGACCTTTGACCTTGCAGATGACCAGCAGAACAGGAGGAGGCCTACTAAGAAGCCTAAGAAGAGGAGACCAAAGGGTGTCAAACCAGGCGGTGATAAAGAGGAAGATACAGATACCAGCAAGACAGGATCACCTCAGTTCAACAGACGACCATCAGGTACAGCCATCAAACTTAACAAAGAGTTCCCTCTGTTTTGAGCCAGAACACGTTCAAGTCTTATTCTTAAACAAAGAGTTGTTCGCATGAATTCATAAAGGTTTGAAAGTTCTTGTATCACATCCAAAAGGAGAAAACTACCTGTAGCAGTTTCGATGTCTAGAGTTCAGACATCTTCCTTAGTTGCAAATTGGCAGACTAAAGTAGGTCGTCAATTTTTTTAATGCCAGTAGTTAGCAGTAATTGCCAAAACGACGACTACTTGTGATAACAAAATTGGCTGCTTACTTCAGTCTGCAGATCTGCATCTGAGGAAGATGTCTGAACTCTAGACATCAAGGCCCGTATTCAATAAACTTCTTAAGCATGAAATCTAAGTACTTTTTCTTAAATTTTGGCTAAGAAAAAATCTTAGCCAAAAAACGTATTCTATAACAGCATTGGGGACTAAGGAATTTGCCTTAAGATTAAGAAGAATTCTTAGATTTTATCTAAGAAAAAGGACTTAAATAGCATGTCATATTCTAATACAATCGAGATATCTGAGATAAGTAAGAAATCTACCCTATATTTAAGCATACTATGAGGATGCTTAAATAGGGCTTTGGCACCGGCAGCTCAGTGCTGCTGCAAGCAAAAGCTTCGGGTTTCGATCAAATGGAATAAAAGCTTCGCGTATATATACAGCGTCGACGGCGCAGCGCGCAGGAGCGCCATAATTATATAGGCATTGTACTTGTTTATGTTTGTACAACTAAACGAGTACTATATTACTACACTAAATCATGACATGGCTGTCGTATATATAAAGAAACCGTCTCTTACTTTATTAGTCTATGGCACTCAAATATGGAAACGGAATAATGTGCAATCGGCATAATATTAGGTGAGACAAAATGTGTTATATTATGAGTCTGATAAAGGTTACATTTAGCCATTTGATTAATTTTAGGCTAGCATAGCAGTAGGCTAGGCCTAGTCCTAGACGATGTAAAACAAAGGGTAGCTCCAAATCCAATGCTAGCGCTGCTCGGCCGGCTAGCAATGGCGCTCCCTTCATACAGACCCTGCGGCTGCGACATAAAAAAGCCCAGTTGGGCTCTTCAAAGATGTTTGACAGAAAAGTATAAAAAGCCTACAGTGGATGTTAGATCTAGCCTCAGGGGGTCTTGACTAGACTGTTTTAGTGTCGGTTGGTCAAGCCCGAAACAAATATGTGAGCATCATTCCTCTCTCTTACGCTCTATCTCCCATACACGTTAGTGTATAATTTTCGTGCAGTGCAATTTTTATTTTAACAAGCAAATTACATAGGCAAATTGAGTTGCAATTACTTCGCTTGAGTCGACCACTTTAACTTTCCAACATGACGTCATCGGGTCTAAGAATTTGTCTTATCTTTCGTCTTAGCTAAGACAAACTGCAATACGTGTTTAGAATACGGCTGAGGCAACTTTCTTAACCGAGACAAATTCTTAGACTTTTTTTTAGACTTAAGAAAAATGTCTTAGAAGTTTATTGAATACGGGCCCAAAACTTTATTTTTCCTTTTAGATGTGATACAAGAACTTTCAAACCATGGTCTATACCAGGGCTTCTCAAAGTCCGGACCACGCTGCAAGTTCCTTGTAGAGATGTTGTTGTTAAATGGCTATGCTCACTCATTTGTTAATGGTATAATTTCAAAAGCATAACTATCTTTAATATAATTTATTTAGGTTAATTTTGATGTATGAATGGTAAGTTAGAATTAAATGTTTGTGTGAAAATCGTTATTGTAAATAGTGTTCACCTTTTTTTGCTGACTGTAGTAAAATCATGGGCAAATTTTATGCTCAGTAGCAGTAGGTATTTAAATTCATCCGCAAGTTTTGTTTTGAAATGCCGCCCCCTTCCCCTCCCCCCATTGAAACCATACCAGCGATACCCAGGGTGTGATAAGCCAATGATGGTACCTTTATATATCTATGTGGTGTTTATCTCACCAGGTCCTAGAAATCGATCCAATGGACATCCCGGTAACAGCGGACGGGACGACAACTCAGCCGGGGAACAGCGAACATCCGGACCCCCGCGGCCCAACGCCGACATGCCCAACGGCCGCGCATCAGCAAACAGCAAACCACCCCCACAAGAGCAGCGAGATCAGCGCGAGCAACGCGGAGGAGGAGGCAGAGGGCGGTATAGTCGACCGAGACCGAGAGGCGGGCCCACCACGAACGGGAACATGACGGGCAGCGACACAGAGCGGCTTCCTGCTAAGGGCAAGCAGGGGAATGACGCACCCATCTCTGCTGAAAAGGAACCCAAAGAGGGCCTGACAAACGGCACTGTTTGAAGTTTTATATGAAAGGAAGTGCGTTTTTGGTGAAGAAATGCGCGTTCTGGTATAAACCGCCTGTTTCAAAATTATGCAAATTTGTGAGGATTATGAGAATCTGTTTCTACTGAATTTTACTACTTACAGTGACTATGATGAAGATTTGACTGATGTTTTTTTTTTTTCTCTGCTTTGACTTTATCTGAAGAATGACCTTGTTTAAATGTGATTTGTGTTGTATTCATAATAGATATGCTTTTGTGTAGTCCCAAAGGTTCAATTCTGTGCTGCCTCTGCCGTTCACATAGCACTGCTGAAAGGGGTATGAAGAATGTGTAGGATGCTGACTGTAAGTTAGGCCTGAAATTCAGATATTCATCGATTAGGGTAGCAGGCAGTGGAAAACTAGAATAGACTCATGCTAGATGCCACTGAGCTACGAACACGTTGATAAATAGACTAGGATGAAGCAAGACATCAAACTATAGACTCACCTAAGCTTGAAAGAAACTCTAGATATAGCTTGTTTCAAAGCACGTGTCCCAGAGGACAGTTCTAACTGTAGCTAGCCCTGTGGTGAGGCCACATGATTGCTGTTAAACGACTTGAAAGCACGTTGGTGAAAGGGCATGTACGTGTGTGTGTGTGTGGTACTCTTGTGTTGACATTTGAAAATAAACTATTGTTGTCTCTTGCTGAAACAAACTGAAGAAATGCTGAAGAATCTGATGATAGAGACCCATTTATGGGTTTAATAGACATGCAAAACAGACATGCAAAACAGACAATGGAGAGGTGCATCAGTGAATAGGGAGAAACCTGCCTGTTAGGGGATGGTTATGAAAAATATGCACATTTACTCAGAAAACATACTGAAACGTACCAAAGACATGCGGAAGTATCTCCTACTGCTTGGCATGTTATTCTTAATGATGATATACTGTAGACCCATTCATTAGTTTGACATGCAACACAGGCAATGGAGAAGAGTATCAGTGCAAAGAGAAATCTGCCTGTTTGGGGATGGTTTAGGAAAAAACTTGCACATTTACTCAGAAGTTATACATCAAAGCAAGAAGTGAATTAATACTGTATCACAAGAATACCTTTCTGTATGCTTCATTAATCAACCCTACTCTTATTCAAAATTTGGGGATATATTATCAACATCATTCAAGCCATGTGACTTGGTAAACACTACTCAGCATTTGCCGGGGCATGAAATACTGGTTTGGAAAGATATCTGTACATTTATTCTCATGGTTAATGGGACAATACAGATGCAATGACTATCTTCCATAACTTGAACTGCTTCAGAAGTGGACAAAATGAGACAGAGGGAACAACTGGATTAGACTGTGATAACACAAAACGTCTTTGTAAAATGAGTTGAATGTCTGTAGGGAAGTCTGGCTTGCATATCATAGGTGTAGTTTTTCCCCTACTCGGACTTGAAACTATGTACCAGAACTCATGAATAATGATGATTTTTATAATCTGGATTTATGCAGCGCTTAATACCATCCCTAAGCACTTTACAGATATTATTACGCAATTCATTGGATTAATTCATGCACCATGTGCACCATCTCCTCTCGCTGGGGAGCATTCCTACCATATGGTCACCATGAGGGCATATGGCAATTACTAACTCAAGGCTTTTGTCATCCTACCTGGTCCCCATTTCTCTCCTGGGTATGGAGTGGCAAATGTAGATGAATGCCTTGCCAATGGACATTGGTGCCGTGTCAGGGATCGAACCCACGACCACACCTCTACATGTGATGGCTCTGCAGCTTTTCAACCTGAGGTGTTGTCTAGTGGCAAGTGATCCGTGAGGTAGTTACACACGCCGGAATGTTGTATGTGGAGACTGACATCATAAGAAATTGATGGTGTTATATAACCAGAGTAGAACACAAGCCGGAGCCCGCAGTCTATTTCTGTTTAACCTAAAAATATAGGGCATGAGAGACTGATTTGATTTTTAGAATAATTAGACTGCAACAGAGAGAGAAAGAGATCCCCAATGTCACAGACTTGAAGATCAAGAGAAGATGATGAACAACCTTACTATCGTCTTGTATTTACAGGGAAGCTGTTTCATATTCCCCATCCATTTGCTCAGCCCCAGAATGCACAGTTTGGAGGACAGAAACTAGACTGACTTTAATACAGCTCATAAATCCACTTTACAAATTAGTTGTTTGATAAAACAGACCAATTTGAGGTTGATCAAATGTTTGAACCTGTTATCTTCTGCTAGCTCTGAAGGAACACTATCAATACAATTCATTTTTGCGAACAGAAATATGTAGGGTGCAATTCAGCAAATTGTATGTCACCACTTGTTTCAATGGTGCTCCTCTTCTTTGGCACATGTGGTGGATAAAGTTGAGAGTACAAAATACATGTGTTTTTTTTATTATATAAAAGTTAATGCAGTTCCTAATCTCCAAGAAGCACTTTTGTACGCATTCGCACCAAAGCAACCATGCAGTGAATATTTTTTATGTTGTCAGTTTTGTGTTTTGTATGATATGAGAATTTAATTGGATTATGATTGTGTTCTCAATCGCCTTCAAGGTGATAATTGTTTGAAACTCTTTGCGGTTCTGAGAGAATTAGTGAGATGTTATACAGCTTATCGGTGATATTTCTTGCTTTTGTGTCCATGTTGCATTCTTACTGATTAAAAGCTTAGAGCCTGCAGGAATTCTCTTTCGTACGAGTTCATGAGAAGTAGTCTTTCATTTGTTACCAGTCTATGTAGTCTAGTATCTGTGTGATTTTGTTTCATCACCAATATAGGGATAAGTAAAGAAGTGCTTGGAGCCAAGAGGACGTTCACTCCTAAATTGAGTTAAATGGGAGTTCAACATCCTTCTGGCTCCAAACAGGAAATGTCAGTTCAATCAGTTTTGTTTCGTTTAGATGTTGAATGTTGGATGAATAATTTCTATTAGTTTTGCATGCAGTCTTCCTTATAGTATAGACATTTTTACTGGTACATTTATTGCGTGTATTCAGTCTTATTCATCTTATTTAATTAATGGTGATATTTTTTAATTGTATTACGAAGAACTGTTTAATTTAATGATAATGCTGTGCATTTGGGCATATGATAGGTATTTAGCTTTCTCTCTGTGTATACACAAAGATACAACAGAAAATGCATTGCAAGCTGGAAAATTTGTTTCGTTGTAAAGTTTAAAATTTGTCACCAGTATCTTTACTTTGGAATGGAGACTGATTGGTAGAGTGTGGTATTCAACATGTGAAATTCACTTTCCAATGTGTTATATTCACAGTACAGCACAAGACATAGTCTGTAACTCAGAGGTTTTTGTGTAGATTGTACATTGTTTCTCAACTGTACAGTACAATATAACGTGGTTGCACTTCAAGTAACTTCATTTTTGCACATCAGTTATCTTTAATGCATGATTTTGTCTCTAGGTTATGACCTTTCCCACTTATCTATAAATCATGTACAGTATTTTTAACAACTACTCCATGTGAAAATACTTGTCTCTGGCTACTACTTTGTGCATGACATAGCTTTAAACATCTTGCTATTTCTACAGTTACATGTCCGATTATTCAAGTTTGCTTAAAGAAAGAATGTGATACTTGGATGGATAAAGAGTGAAAGTTTAAGTGTTACAGTTTATACAATGTTGGCTATCTTGGCTATTAACCAGAGGTTTCTAATACACATTGACATCACATCTGCTGAAATTGACAAGAAGAATTTGAGAAACGATCAAGTGAGTTATGAAAACGATGCCTGCTATTACAATCTACCAATGAGCTTGCACTGCATGTGTCGTGAGAACATTAATATGTGAATACATAAACCCTGAGGCTAGGCTGCAAATGTGATGGAATATCCATGCTGTATGATAAATGTGTATGATATTATAATGATAAAATCTTGGATTGTTCTTTTCTATAACTTAGACATTTATTTGTTCATGTTCACGTTTTTCACAGTGCCTATTACGATAACGATAAAAGCTGTGTAGCATTTAAGGACGTTTTTGGTATTATTTATTTCTCGGAGTGCGAGATTGACGCTGAGCCGAGAATAGACTTGTATATTAATTATTGCCAAATACTTTCTTAGTCGAGCACAGAGACCGTAGAAATGTTGTTGAATTGATTACCTATGTAGAGCATTATGTTAAACAATGTAAAGCAAGACTTTGTGAAGTTGATGTAGAATCGAGTACTAAAACTGTTGTGTAAAGTACATTTTCACCTCGCAATTGTATTTAAGATAAAATCTTGACAAAAAAAGTGCTAAAAAAAACAAAAAAATGAGGAAAGATGAGTGAGAGTAAAATAAAGATGACATGAGCAAGTATTACATTGTATAAATACAGGTTTACGCTGTACGCGTGTTCAAGAGTATGTATTGCTTGTTTCTCTTTCGTTTCCTGTGCAAGAGACGCAAATTCGTATTTGGACAAAATAAAAGGAATAAAAACAAGCACACATGATTGTGATGAGTAATTGAGCTGCCTATCAGAATATTTTGATGTGAATTTTAAGCAACGAAATGTTCATTTTCATCTCCCTTTATAGGAAAAGTTGAGTTGTGGTCATGTGATTACATTGTGAGAGAAACTGTAGAAGTGATTGGAAAAGGCTGATCATAAAGCACATATGAAAGTATTGGTGTTTTGGAATCCCCCAAATGATAAGAAATTTGCAGAGACTTGCTAAACCTCACATGCACTGGACACATATATGTGTTATTGGGACTATGCAAACATGTGGCATGAAAGTCTTGTCCATAACCTCCAGCTGTTATTTGTCCTTCTTATTTCAAATATGAGGGCATTTGAAGAGCGATCCTATTCAGGGGACATGCTTTTTTTAAAGATTGTCTTCTACACTAACGTAAAAAGAACGAATAAGCTCACAAATTATTTTTAAACTTTGTCTGAATTCAATCTCCTTTTAACCATTGGATCATGTCCTCTCACAACTTTGGCTTGAATATTGATTTACCATTATCAAAAGAGAAAACTCACAGTAACTTGAACTAACTTCACTACTGAATCACAATAGCATACCAATATTGTCTTGCTTTCAATATCAACCAACCACTTTAATGGAAACGCCCCAATTTCAAAAAATGAAATGGAAGCTCTCATTACCAATCATGTGAAAGAATATGTTTTGACTAATACATGATGATACAAAATTTGCCGGGAAACCGCCTACTAATTCATATATTTGGTAAATTTGTTTCTCTCATGGTCGTGTGAGAGATATAGGGTAGTCCCATATACATCTTTCTGTGTATAGTGCTTGTAACTTTACGAAGAATGGGCCAAATTTCTTATCATTTTGATGATTCCAGAACCTTGCAGATGCTAGATGATCAACCTTTTCTGATCGATTCCACAACGTTTCTTTCACAATGCAATCGCATGACCATTACTGGTCTTTACCTTTAATAGTATACAGGGATGTTTTGTTGTGTTGTTAAAATGTTAAAAGAAATTGTTGAATAGCTATTGTTTGTTTACATTTCATGGATGATGATGATGAGGTTAGGGAATGGTGATGGATAATGATGAGGCTTGATGATGACAATGAAAAAGTAATGATGTTGGTGATAATTAATGATAATGATTATGCTAATGGGTGATGATGAGCAGGGGGAGGAGGAGGGTAGGATGGTTGGCATGATGGAGGATGATGAGGAATATGGGGAGGATAATGGTTGATGGTGACAATGAAACAGTTCTGATGGTGGTGATAATTGATGATGATGATGATGGATGATGAAGATGAATGATGATGCTAATGGTCATGAGGAGGGGATAAGGAGGAGAGGATGATGGAAGATGATGATGATGAGGAGGAGGGTGATTTGCATGATGTAGGATGATGGTAATTACGATGTAGATGATGATGATGATGATAGTGATAATTGATGAGGAGGAAGAGGATAAGCTGCTGTTGATGTAATCCTGGGATGACATTAATATTCAACAATGTACACAAAGGGCACTACACACTAACTTTGGTGAATTGAAACATTTACTTTGCAATAGCACTTTACATCATCTCATTTTGAATAGTGATAGCATGTGATAAACATATATTGAAAAATTGATAAATTCTCTGATAATAAGATATACATTGTACAATATCCACAAATTTACATAATATATATATACTCTCAGCATATACAATTATTATACATCACAATATTTTCACAATCTTCTGATTGAAGTTCAGGTCATTTTCTCTACAAAAAGTGCAGTTTTCTGTCCACATTGGCAATTTTACCAACACATAATCATCACAGATTCAAAATTTGTTCAGTTTTGACATTTGATAGAGGACAAAATGA
Organism: Strongylocentrotus droebachiensis; assembly: GCA_035222895.1. Lineage (NCBI taxonomy): Eukaryota > Metazoa > Echinodermata > Echinoidea > Camarodonta > Strongylocentrotidae > Strongylocentrotus > Strongylocentrotus droebachiensis. The sequence continues at coordinate 160,157 of JAVYIG010002741.1, forward strand.
TTTAAAAAAATTCTGAGACGCTTTTCACACAAAAAATCAGCTTAATCACCTGACATAATGAAAATGACATATTCTTTCAGAGAAGTTCTCCATCTTTTCCAAAAATGTCCATATTTGTGTTATTTTCCTCTAATTTATCAGTCAAGCAGGTCAATTCATCATGATTATTATTGATAAAGAATAACAACATAAGAATTACAAACACATTTTGTGTATCATAAAGAAATTGAATACTGCCTTACAATAACATGTGTGATATGGACAAAGTATACACAAAATATGCATGACCTAAAAATTACTTAGGAAAGGGAGAAAATTTATTAATAGCAATAGCATATTAACAATAATATACTTTTATTGTAAAGATTGTGAGTGGCATAAACTGTGGTATAACTACAGTTTGTCTGTTCAGGGCCAGTAGGGCCTTAACTCTGTGTTAAAGCATACAAGTTAACGCCCGTTTGGCCCTCTCTCTCCAAAGCAAAATTAGGCTATTGGTGTATGTATTGGTGTAGTGTATAGAGCATTGATACATATCCAAGCATCTGTAGCTCTCTATCATAACTAGTACTGAATCAGACAAAAGAATCTTTTAAAATTGATGACATATTATCTATAGAATGCGAGAAGGGTGTTAGCGCTGTGCTAACGGCCTTCTCGCTCTCAGGAGGTGATATAACTTACAAGCAAACGAGGGCAAATTATGTCAAAATCTATCAAATTCATACTACTCAAAGTGATTGTCACAATTCTGTTACATCCCTTGCACTGACCAACACCCCAAATGTTTTCATTTTCCACCTTGCTTTCTGTGAGAAGATTTCTATGACTCATGGTGTACATGTAATCCATGATTGTTTTGGCCGCAATGGTTTGCTCAATAAATAAGGATCAATGTAAATTAATTTGAAGTTATTAGGTCGTGATTTAATCAACTAAACAGGCTAATCCTCGAAAAACTGACTCTTTCGCATTTCGGCAAAGTAGAAAATAGCAATAAAAAATAAATAAGCGAAAATATTTTGTGATGAAAAGTTCATTACATCATATGCAGTGTATGTGTAGCATTAGTTTTACTATAATAGACTTAATCCAGAATTGGATTAATATTCAATTGAAAAGAAAACAATGTATGTAAATCTTCATAAGATATGATTACAATATTCTGAATGAGATTCTGACCAACGTGACATATTCACAAAACTTGATCATCAGTAACAAATCCGCATTCAAATGATTAAATTCAATTACCCTGATAATCTTACATTCTAGATGATAATCAAATACTTTTCATTTACATCGATATAAACATCTGAATAAAGTATGAAAACAAGAAGAAAATACTGATGTGGATTATCAAAGAACTCAGAAAATTACATCACATGTACATTACATGTATGAATAATCCAATGTTCTTTCACAATTTCAAGGCAAGAAAATAATACATTTCGTGACAACTGCATGAAATAGTAGAGAATAACACTTTGACCGGTACTCATAAAAGCGTACTAATTTTAGTCCAGGTTTCAACTGTACCAGTTATTTAAAAAAATAATTTTTGTACGGCTAGAATGTATAAAATCAACCCAGCTTTCTATTGGATAAAGGACATTGATAAAATGTTTTAGGGAATAGGGCCCATCTTTATCTAATAGTCTAAATGTATTACTACAAGCCTTTCAGTTCTATGGTTCCATGTGAGGAAGGGATTTACATATAGACTCATATTATCAGAATGGATATTTTAATAAACCCTCATAATTTATAAACTTATAAACACTAATCTAACAATTTCAGATCAAAACATCACAAAGAAACTAAACATCTGATTTAAAAGTAAAACTTTTTATACAGAATACATACTCTCAAGCGTTGTATAAAAGTTATTAGTGATCTATGCAAATGGTGAAGTAATATATTCTACTTATTTCAGAGCAACGCATAAACATAATTATGCACTACACTACTCATCTAAAGAATACAAACAAGCATGATAATAGTAATAATAGTTATAGGTAAATTTATACAGCGGAACTACTATATGAATTTACTCTACTGCGCTTAATACAAGGTATAATAATAATATTTAATTTTTAGCGCTTAATACAAATGTCTCTAAGCGCTTTACATATTATAACCTTGGCTGTAGCTGAGCTGCCATGATAAGGCGCTAAAGCATTCAAGGAATTTTTTCCTTCCAGGTAGGCCTACACATTTCCATCACCTGGGTGGAAAGTGGCAAATGTAGATTAATGTCTTGCCAAAGGACATCAGTGGTGCAGCCAGACTCAAACCGCAAACCATGTGATCCACAGTCGGGCGACATATCCGCTAGACCACGACACCTCTAATGAATACATATTTGCTGTATAACTCATCATTGCGAACAAAACAATTAAATTCATGTCATTGTGGTTTTTGCATCAAATTTATAGAGATAGACTTGTGCTCCACAGTGCTTTTGCATCTGATCTTGAGAAAATTCCCATTTCAGTGTAAAATTTGCTTTTTTAAATTCTGTCAAAAAAAGGGTGATTCCCACACTTTAAATTCCATTGATTGTCACAGTTCTTTGATACATTTACATTACTCTGTGCTACTGTGTTTGTAGTGTTTGATTGTTCCATACTTTTTTTATGATCATCTACCGAAATGGCATCATTACTAGCCCCTGAGCATTCATTACAGATTGCTTACAAATGATTGTCATGTACAGTTTTGGCAGGGAGGTGGGAACCTTCACCCATGATTTTTTTAGATTATTGGTACACGTGTGATTCCCTAATCACAATCTTATTTCCTTCCTCAAAAGAATTAATGAAAGCAAGACAACTCATTGAACCAACAAGTTCACAACTACCACAAGATATAAATAGGATAACCCCTGAATGTATCATTTATGGAGTAAGAGAGAGAGGGAGATAGAGTGAAAGAAAGAGACACAGAAAGAGAGAGACAGAGAGAGAGAAAGAACGAGAGAGAGAGAGAGAGAGAGAGAGAGAGAGAGAGAGAGAGAGAAAGAGAGGGAAAGAGAGAAAGAGAGGGAAAGAGAGAGAGAGAGAGGGGGAAAGAGAGAGAGGGAAAGAGAGAGAGAGAATGAGGGAGAAAGAGATGATAAAAACACAGGCAATCAAAAAAGCTTTGGCAGGTATATTCGTTTCTGAGTTTTGATACGATGAGCAATCATAGTGTAAGGAGGTAGTAAGCTTGATTGTTCTTTGAATAAATTACAAACGGAAGAGCCCTGCAGCAGACTGGTTTTGGTTTCATTGAGGATGTACATGTCCTTGAAGAAGAGTGAACAAAATACTTACAAAGAATGCCCTTTGCTTCACAAAATGGCACTGTACTTGATCATGTTGAATTAATACTATCTGTGCTAAAAAATGATTGATGTAAGTGAACAGGCAGGTTGAAAGTCCATCTTGATATTCAGTTGGTTTTGATAGAAGCAGAAAAATAAGAGGAACAGGTCAGTGAAAGTTTGAGCAAAATCTGATTTGAAGTAAGAACGTTATGAATTTCTAAAGCAAACACAAATTGGCAATACTGTGACGTATCTTGCGAGGTCCTCTCCAATTTGATCTGTACTTACAATTTCATAAACTTTCATTTTCTTTGTTATCGATGATGGAATAGATTTTATTCAATCAGGGGTTGTATAGAAAAATGTTTCAATTTCAGATTTTGTTCTTGTGGCTACAGAGCAAATGGGAGGGGACCTTGCAAGATATGTCACAGAGTTGCCAATTTGTGTTTGATTGATTGTAAGTTCAAAAATTCATAACTTTTATACTATTAATGAGAATTTGCTCAAACTTTCACTGACCCGTTCCTCTCATTTTGTTGCTACTTTTAAAACCAACTTAATATCATCAAGGACTTCCCCTTTAAAGTACACATTAAAAGCTTGTTCACATATGACAACTCAACTCCAGCAGGCAACAAAGGTTCTGTACAGAAATGTGAAGCACATAATGCTCATGTGCAATTTCTGTTTAGAGTGGGTTCCAATGTGAACAAGACTTTAATGATCTGTATAAGTACATTCTCTTTGAAATGTACAATTATTGAAATGTACAATTATAATAGAACTTGTATATTTCAGCTACAAGTACATTTCGTACAAGTATGAGCTTTACATGTCCTCACCCTTTCATATACCGGTACTGTGGTAAATATAGTCTAAGTTTTGATTCCTTTATCAAACGTTTCTTTTCTGCATCCTTCCTGCTTATCTCTTTCACAATGTATTTAGTTTCACATATCTCCTGAGAAACAAAATTAACATTTTGCTACATGTACATGTATGAAAGGATTCCCATTTGAATGATTACTAAATATTAGCAAATTTCATTTGGCATACAATTCCATATATTCTAACATTTGGAAACAAAAGTTTTCTTGCATATTTCTACAATTCATTTACAAGCTTCTAGAGGTAATTAGTCTTGTATTTGTCCCGTTACAGACAACTTCTAGATATTTGTAATATTTGATAAATACCAGTACTTACTCTCAATGACATATTAAGTTGAAAATAAGATTGAGGTCTTTTCATCTCCTTCCTGTAGGTGACAACTTTTTGCAGCGTTTTCAATAAGACTTCTTTCTATTACATAGAGCTATTTACTTGGCAAAAACACAAAATTATCACTAACAAAAAAAAAAATGGACATATGATAGTCAACACATTCAGATGCTTAAACCAGACTGATAAGAGTAACTACACTATATTTGTAAAAAAGCAACATTTAGCATGATTGTACTATTCAATTTAACAAGTCAAGGAACTTTTGGCTCTAGAAATTGCACTTCTAGACTACATTGTAAGGAAGTGGGAATTTCAGGATGGTCTCTCTATAATTGCGACAATACAAAGAATAGAGAGAGATTAGATTTTAGGCATGATAGAAAGATCTGAGAACAAGTTTTTATACAAAATATGATCTTAAAGGGTTCCTTTGTATTGGTTGACTACAAAATGGGATTATAAAGTGACATTTTCTCTGGGTTTGTTGCAAAATTTACTCGCAATGATCCATGAATAACTGAATTTGTGAGATGTGTCCAATATGACCCCATGAGCCAATGTTTTTCACATATATGTTACAAACATGAATAAGTAAATAAGCAGCAAACGTGCCCCCCAACAAATGTGAAATTCACGAGAAGGCTTGCCTCATGTACTTATTCACTTTGTTGTTCAGTGAAAATTGGGGTCTATGGCAGCAAAACACAACATGAAAGAAGAGAATACATGCATATACATGTACCGGGTAAATGCACATATCATTCTTGTTCAGACAAAAATGAATCTGATTTTAGACATGTATCAAGGTTTGGGATGTGCAACTAAGGCCGCGTTCATGCTTGATTTTGACGGCCAGAATCAGGCATCTGTTACGTGTTTAGTTTAAAACACGCTTGCGTTCATGCTCACTTTTGTAGAATCACCGATCGTAAACTCACAAAAAGATGTGTTTACAATTGTAAACGCGTTTAAATGGGGTCAACGCACTGACCTCTAGTGGGTCTACGTAGCATGCACAGTGAAGGTCACACAATGCCACACAAGGAGAATTGCCTGGATGAGCCAGAGAAGTAAGCATGAACAGCTACACCGTGGAACTGCGATCACGATGAGCGTTTCAGATCGCTCATTCTACCTTCAAAATCAAGCATGAACGCGCCCTTAATCATTTAAATGATCAATTTGATCTCTCAACTTTGACCTCTGACATAAGTTGACCTTCATACTTTAAAATAGTGACATACTGATGTAGTTTAATTTGGCATGTGCTGATCTAGAGACTGATATGAAAATCACAATTTGTCAACCTCTACTCTGTCTTACCAGTTGATTTGTATTTCACGTAAATCAATTCGACCTTTGAAATACATCGGCTGTAACAAAGGGACATGAAGGTTTTCAAACTTTGGCATGTGCTGATCTAAAAATGATGTGAAGTCAGGATGACTTGTTCTCCTCTGCACTGTCATATATGCTGAATCGTAGTCATTCACATACAGCATATCCATTTAACCTTTGACATGCGGTTGTAACAAAGGGACTATTGTGGTCTTAATTTGGCATGTGCTGATCTAGAAACTGGCAAGAAATCATCAGCTGCCCGCAAGAAGGCTGTTACTGCCGTTGACAATTTTAACACAGAGTTGTTACAGCCTTTTTGCAGACAGGGGGTGAAATCAGAGTGACTTATCCTCTTTACATTGTCCTACAAATTGATTCATAGTCATTCATTCATTCTCATTTGACCTTTGACACAGGTTGACCTGAACTTCAGAAAGAATCATTTCCACAATCCCATTAGAACGATGACCTCAGCACCCGCAGGAGGCCTAATCCTCTGGGTCATCATCACCTTGGCAAGCACAATCACTGATACGCACTTATCATGGAAACAAAATGACATTTTTTGCCCCGACGACCAGTGCGAACTTTGACACTAGCTGATGGGTTCATTGGCAGGATATCATTCATACACTCAGAATAGCTGAACTTTGACATACAGAGTGACCTATGGACCTTGTTCGACTCTTTGTCTACAGAGGTAGCGAAGCTTCTCAATAGTTCCTCTCTTCAGTGGCTGAGAGCTCTCAAATACTTCCTGCATAAGATGAGAGTTGAGAAGAAGAAAAAATGGAGTTATGACGACAGATTCTTGTTCAAATTCTAGTTGAAATGGAAGCATTAGAATACGACATGGGAGAGTCTATGACCTCGGTCTCATTGGTCCTATAGTGGTCCCGTGCCACATATCTCTTATTTCTTTTTAGCCCTATGTCATTAGTCATAATGGTTCCATGCTACATTGCTCGTATTTATTAATAGCCATTTGTGTTATTGATCATTCGTCATATTGGTCTTACTTCTCAGAGGCGCCATGCCACATTGTTCCAATAGAGTACCCAAGTGCTAACGTCATCCAGGTTTGTTGCCAGTGTGATAACCACACCATTGTTTTAGTACAAAACTGTTTGGAACCAGCATGTTTAATTATTGGTTCTAAATCTCATTGTTCCTTTGTCAGATTGGTTCAATGTCAGATTGTTTCTATGTCCCAGATGTCCAATGCTACATTGCTCCTATATCTTATCAGCCATTTGTCTCATTGGTTCGTTGTCAGATTGGTTCTATGTTGCAAAGGTCCCATGCCACATTGTTTCTATATCTTATTAGCCATTTGTCTCTTTATTCCCTTTGTCAAATCAGTCCTTTGTCACATCAAGGGCCTATAAAGCAATACAAAAGGATACCTCAGGGAAGGCACAATTACTAACCTCTAAAAAGGTATGGCAGTCAATGTTTGCTGATGCTTGGGTAACTTTCTTGAAGCAATCTACGAGAGCTGAGATGTTGTTAGCTCTGACGATCTCTGCTTCGTTTCTTTTGATGAGTGAAAGGCAAACTCTGAAGAGGATCTTAGATCCCTCGTAGAATAGACAGTCCCATATCCTCAACACCGTCTTTAAAAAAAAATGGAAATTGAGATTGACGTGAACAGCACTGGCTATTTCTCTTTCACACTACATTCTTTATACCTGAAAAGGATCTTAGAACCTTTGTAGAATAGACAGTTCCATCTCCTTAACAGTCTGAAGAAGGGAAAATTGGGAGTGATGTGAACAGCACTGGCTTTCTCTCTTTCACACTATTGGTACATAATACCTGAGTGTAATATAATTATCTATTCTTTTATATGCAAAGTTGATTGCAGGATGTAAACTTTTATACCAATGATAATTTCTGTATACTAAAATTAAACCAATCCCTAAGCACACCACAAAATATCCACATGAGGAAGGGAAATTTGGGGAAATGTAAACAGTACTGATATTCTTGCTCTTTTCTCATTTTGTTGTTGTTGAGATTTCAAGCTCTTTCAATACTATTCATGAATTGAGTGATTAGTTTGAAAACTGCCTGATTTTATTGAGCCATGAATGATTTCAGTTGCCAATTACCAACACATATTTTGTGGTCATCGCTATATATAGTGTGCAGTGGACTTGAACCTATCCCTACAGGATGTAATAAACTACTTCAAGCAAAACCACAAGAGCAAAAATAAATGAGAAATGCTGTCAAGCTATCTGTAAAGCATTACACACAGACCAGGGTATATGAACGTGGGCCTTTGTTGCAGACAACGATGATTAAGCTCATCATTGCCTATTAAATATAATACACTCCACTTAATGAGCTTGATAACTTTGTCAGCATTTTTTAATTGGTTGACCATATCACATGGGAATGGAGCTTCATACAATTTACAACAATAATAATAATTAAACGTTGTGTAGTGCATTAAAAAAAAAGGTTTCAAATTACTTCTCAACTTTCCATATGTTTAAATATTTCTATGGTATTCGGGCAAGTTATTCCATAAAACAGTGGCTTCAAATGAAACTGATCCTTCCCCATAATATTTTTTCAGTTTGTGGGACATAAAATAAAGACTTTTCACAGCAAGACTCACCTCAACTGGTAGTACATCTAAGAAAAGGCAGATGAACCACTTGGTGGTGGGTATCGACCAAGGGACCTGTTCTTTCTCCATATGTCTGGCTACATCAGGACACTTCTCTTTGATGAGCTCACCCAGTACCTCCTGGTCTGTTTTTAAGCCACTCATGTGAGGAACATAGTAATCTGCAAACAATAGATAAATATATGGTTTTAATTTTGTTTGTTTGTTTGTTTGACTTGACTGCTATGTAAGTAAGCAATCAGGGGACTGATGGCAATAAGTCCTCTCCGAAGGACGTGGTAATGACGCTTAGTGCCTTTTCAAAAGGCATGAGTGCATCGACTTGGTTTTAAACCCAGGACCCTCCCGATTACGAGACCACTGCTCTGCCACTGAGCCTTTGCGTCTCCTGGTATCTGTTAATAAGCTATATGTAATGTATTACAGGACACCCAAAAAGGCTCAGGCACATATGACAAGGTAAACCACAACAATATTTGTTTAATAATAACAATGTAAGTATAAAGCAGTTCACATATGTCTGTATCTTATAACACACGGATAACAAGTCCAGGAAGGACCTTAGTTGCTCCTAGCTGCTAGCTTTTGTCATCCCCACTTTCCATTCTTAACACATTACAAAAAAGCTGCTGCAGTTTTCCCTGCGTCATGTGTGAAAAAGCCTCAAAAGGATAGATCAATCTAGCAATCTGTGAAGAAACTGCTTTAGGCTGCTAATGTGAGGAACATGTACACTACAAAGAAGATGAAAGACTTGATGCATGGCTGATCGTCAACGAAAAGGAGTTAAGTCTTTTGTCAACTCTGTTTGTTGCTACGGCAGACAGCAAGTGAAAACAAATTCGTTTAATCAAATTATGGAAATGCAAGCATTATTTTAAACAAACAGAACTTTGTTAATCCTGGCTCATTTTTCCTGATTGAGGTGTCATATGAAAGGGCAGAAAATGACCTTTCTAGAAATGTGATTTTCTCTTTGAAATTCAGATACCGCCCTAAAAATGACTTTTTAGTTTCCTCTCTTCAAATTGTTTGAATCACTCATGCGTGAAATATGCATCATATAAGTTGCATCAAGTGAAAGAGGAGGATCTAAGCTTTACAAATATGTGTCATTTATTAATTATAATTGTGATTAAGTTCTGATAAAACATCGATAATTCTTGGTTTCGTTTTTGTGTGGGACGCACTGTACAAATGACACATATGGCACAAATATTACATACCAGTATATTACATGTATACTCTCATGTGCTTTAAGTAAACTGTTTGAGCATTATGGGCACAATTAAAACCCACAGTTTATGAGAATGCTAATATAGCATATCATACCTAGCATGTGAAGATGCAGTATACACATTGGCAATTGTTTGCCGAACATAGAAATCTGACAGATAATTGAGATATAAAAGCTCCTTTTAATACTGCTTGAGTATTACGGGCACAAAACCCAATTGAGTTTATAAGAATACTTTATATGTAGCATATGAAGACGCTATGTTTACATTGGCATTTGTATGCTGAACATAGAAATCTGATTGATAGTTGACATTAAAAAGCAAGACAGGGATCAATAAAGCAACTTAGCACATTGCAAAGTTAAAGACTTTCATGCTCATTTTTCTCATAAAACGCCTTGTCGTCAACTGCCATTGGGTAACCAGAAAGCATTGATTTTTGTCCCTATATTTTGAACTCTTAATTTAAAGTCAAATAGCAAAGCCTCAAAGTGAGAACTGCTTCATAGAGCTTTTGTAGGAATACCTGGAAATATGTTGGTTGTTAACTGCAGCAGTAGAAAGAAACAATTCTCTTCATTCCCTAAATTAAAACTCAATGAGCAAAGCAACGAAATTAGAACTGCTTCATAGAGCTTTTGTAGAAAATACCTGTTGTTGTAAACTGAAGCAGTAGAAAGAAACAATTCTCTTCACTCCTAAAACGTCTTGTCATCAATTCTCATTGGGGAACAGAATTGAAATGGAAACTAGACATCATTGACCCCCCTATTTGTTGAACTCTGAATTAAAAGTCAACTAGCAAAGCAACAAATTGGTAACTGCTTTATAGAGCTTTTGTAGGAATTACCTGGCAATATGTTGGTTGTTAACTGAAGCAGTAGAAAGAAACAGTTCTCTTCATCTTGTAGGACAAGCAGCATGAGAGCGACGATGAAGTTAAGACCCTGGCAGTAACCGACCTCTGGCCGATGATGGGCGAATGCAACAAGGACGTTGGACAAGGCTGTTCTCTTGCTGTACTGGGCATCATTGCTGAAGTGAATGTTGTCGGGGAATGTTCGATGAAGATCTGAAAAGGATGATGTAAGATGGATTTTAAAAGATAACATGTTTAAAGTGACTAGGTAACTTTGCCTCAGATTCTGAAACATAATCCTTGATTTAGCTCATGCTGCAATCATAATTATAAACCTTTAGGTCAGTCAGAAATCCCATGACTTTTACAAGCCGCCTGTCTGATTATCAAGATATTTATGATTGAAAATCAAAATTTCATTTTTTGTTTTCCTAACTGTTTTTATATTAACACTATAGTCTATTGGGGAAAATGAGTATGGTAAAACCAGTCACTCAAGGATTTTTACTTTTTGAGGCACTTTATGATCATTTTGAAGCGCAATTTTGTTAGGGCTTCAATATTACACAATATCACAGACACTGATAACACGTATAGGGCCATACATCTCAGATTTAACATTGTTAAACGATGCCTTTAAGTTTAATATGAGTATCAATTTAAATTTTTTTTTTGTTGTTGGTTGTTAACCAGAATCAATTCAAACTAGAACTTGAGAAGCATCAGCAAGAAAACACTCTGATGCCATATTTGACAAAGGATCAATATATGCACAAAGCAAGGTAAAATTGTCATTACCGTATTTGCCGGCGATAAGGCCGCAGCGCCGTATAGGCCGCACCCCCGATTTTGACATTAAAAAAAAAAAAAAAAAGAGTATTTTTGTTTGTTTATGGTTGTTGTTGTTTTGTTGCCGAAAACCCACGCGGGGAAGGACCTTCATTAAACATCGAGGTGCAGTTAAAGGCGCTGATTTGTGCTTGTAAACTTGTCACAAATAATAATAACAATGTCGTTTTTAGAAGAATGTGTAAGATCATTAATGTGAATTAAAAACAATAGAGTACTAGGTCCTAGGATAGAACCTTGTGGTACACCATTTGTTTTTTTACTCTTTCGCCGCACAGGCCGCCCCCGACTTTTTGATATTTTCTCTTCCAAAAATACTGCGGCCTTTACGCCGGCAAATACGGTACTTAAAACTTTGTATTTTGCACATTTCTACATATATTTTACTTAACTCAATGCTAGTAGTAGGACAATATTGCCAAAAATTATTTTAATTCTTTGGAAAGTGTAGTATAATATTTTGTTCAATAAAAGTCACTTCAAGTCATGAAACAGAGAAGCTACATGTTCCATGTCAGAGAAACATATACAAGATTTGTTTCAGTATTATTATCCACTGATGTGACAAATTGACATATTGAGCTGACAAGAACTGATCAGTATGATAAACACAAATTGTTTGTTCAAAGTCAGAAATGTATTTCATATTGTTATATGACACTATATTCCATCTTTCATCTTACGATAATGGAATAAATGTCACTTCAATTCCCTATCACGTACAGTACATCAAGATATTACATGTCAGTACTGCATGCTTTAGTTGCTTAGTGGGATTCTTGTCACTTTCTTCAGGATAAAGAAGTGACCTTTCCAGCAATTCCCTCTCCCATCCATCCTGTTTACTTAGCACCACATACTCCACTCCTAATGGCTACTAAATGAATTCAGAAACAGCTTACTAAACACCTAGAGCCATTAAACTAAAGAGCCTCTGTTTGGTTGGGGAAAACGAATATCCCTGGTCGATAATGACTCGGACCGTAGCCCTTCTGTTTTCCTGCACGCTCGTGATTGATTTTGTTTGGACTAGTGGATATAATACGGTTAGTGCTTCCTGAAAGAAACCATTAAATCGTACATCGAGCGATGCGTTATAACGTTTCCATGAACGATTTGACCGTCCCAATATAGGATCTTTCTTGTGTAGAGTGGTGTCGACCAGTTGATATACAGTAATAACAAGTAAATTATTCATACCCTAATACCAAGTTTTGTAATTTTTGAAGGATGCAAAAACTTGATTTGGCCTGATTTATGTTTCTTGAGAATGTGACATATTAAAGCTAACATCTAAAATTATTCATCAAAGGATCTCATTCAACTAGTCTTCCTTTCATTCTAGAGATACGAAAAAAAACCAAAAAAAACATCAAATTTACAAGAATTATGAATAAATTAGTTGTTAAGTGACATACATGACTGTACAAGTAATAAGAACAGTTCCTGGGGAAAAAGGACTCACACTTACATCTTCATTCAGTAGTACATCATGACATTTTTGTGCATATCTCGATTGTCTCCACTACCTTTCCTACATTTACAACATGATTTCTGTTTTGATTGGAGGATATATATTGGGAGTGTTTCACAAAGACTAGGATCAACTTAAAGTTGGACTTAAATATGGAAGGCCGTTCATGCCACTATTTGCTCTCACCATTATGATCTTTAGATAATTTTTTATCTTTCAATAAGGAATTATCAAACAATATAAATTCTGTAGATTTGTGACCATGATTTGTACGTCCCTAGAGAGACCAATTCCAGTAAAGGTGAGATCAAACAGTGGCATGGACGGCCTGCCATAGTTAAGTCCAACTTAAAGTCGATCTTAGTCTTTGTGAAACACTCCCCAGTATACATAGAAATTGATAGAATTGCTTTCTGAAACATGACCCTATATTCATAAAAAAAGAAAAGGAAAAATGCTTCTGAGTACTTCGACTGTCTAAAAGTATCCACAATAAACTCTCTCTTACAATATTTCTAGTTGGACAGGGAGATTTAAAATGAATGGTGGTTTTTAAAACAAACGATCTACAATTTACAATGTGAGATGGAATCAATGTATCCATAAATGTTTGACTTCCAGAATATACGAGTAAACAATAACACCCTTAATTCATATCTCTGTTTGGACTGGTCAATGTAAATAAGAACACAACTTCCTGAAACAAGATCTAATACAATCAACGTTTGTTTGAACGCCCTGACTATGCCAACAAACGTATAGTGATTTCTCTCCTGTTAAGGATTTCTTATACTGTTTTCACACTGGCAATATTTTGCTTAACCCCGTACTATAGGTGGGGTTAAGGGGGGTCTTAGCCCCACCTATAGTACGGGGTTAAGCCTATTCTACTTTCTGTTCAGACTGGTTTTTACCAAAGTGGGCTAAAGTTGGCTAACCCCACCTATAGTACGGGGTTAACTAACCCTGCAAAATAGCAGGGCTAACTCCGCAATTGTGGTGCTAACTCCTGCTAACCCCGCAATTGCGGTGCTAAGCAAATGAATGAGAACTGAAACGAAAATAGTCTGGTACTACGCAATGGAGCGTATCGCAGCTGGCCAGATGCGAAGTATGTCCAATAATAACATTCACGATATCCGGGGTTAACGAAATGCAGTGAGAACAGCGGGAATTTTCTTATTCCAGAATAGGCGCTAGTACGGGACTAAAAACAGCGTGTGTGAAAAGCCAAAAAAAAATAGTCCGGGGTTAAGGATAGTACGGGGCTAAGCAAAGTACGGGGTTAAGCAAAACCAGTGTGAAAAGAGTATTTTTGAGTTTGAAGAAATGATGAGAAACAGCACAATAAGCAGTAAGCCAGTGGTTTACATGTGTAGCATGAGTCTAGTCATTGTGGGAGCATTAGCATCATCGGGGTCATATACTCCAAATATGAAATTCAAATTTACAAGGTCACTGATTAGGGGTAGGGGTGCGGGAGAAGGACCCATCATCTCATCTTTTCTCATCCTTTACCGCTTCTCCCTTTCCTTTCCTAGAAGATCTATTTTTTTACATTTCTCTTAATTTTTAGAAATCTATAATTACACTTTAATTTCTAGGAACTCTAGGTCCGAAACCCGAAATTTCAATTTTTTAGCATACATGTATATAGGGCTCATGCATATAGTTTTAATCCGGACCCCCTTTCCACACCCAAAGTTTAATAGTATGGAGCCATGTATTACCAAAGTGTAGGGGGTTGTTCATTTTACACAGGATGTGACTTTCAAAACACTTGGTGAGATACTGAACGGTCTACAAAGAATCAATGTAGATGTGGATGTGCCTCAGGCCCAGGCCACCCTAGCCTATAATCTAGGCGGAGTGCCGAGATTTTTTCTTTGCTGCTAGACTAACCTTAAGCAGAACGTCTGATACGGCGAGACTACGAACCGTGAGCCGCGCACCGCCTATAATCACTGGTCTAGCTTTAGTCGTTGTTTTTTTATTATCGACCATGAATCCGTGGCAGTTTTTTCGTACGAAAACTGCCACGGATTCAGGGTCGATAATAAAAAAACAACAACTAAAGCTAGACCAGTGATTATAGGCGGTGAGCCGCTTCGCGACTCACGGTTCGTAGTCTCGCCGTATCAGACGTTCTGCTTAGGGTTAGTCTAGCAGCAAAGAAAAAAGCTCGGCACTCCGCCTAGATTATAGGCTAAGGCCACCCTCTACATGCTGTAGCTATGCCACTATTATAGTCTTTGTTTACTTTACATTGAAGTAGCATTGTTATGAATGTGTTGAATGACGACTCCTGAATGCTTTGTTTAATATACACACTTAAATGTTCTCAGTAAATCTTGCTCAACTTGTTGAAGACAGTTGATAACCATTTTAATAGCATGCTCACATCAACAGGACATTTTTTGTAATGTAATCATTCTTAATCATTCTTTTTAGGACAACTGTTATGGTTTTCCCTACTTTACAACACATCTTGTACAGAATGCAATTTGTCTGATTATTAATATACAACTAATCACAATTTTTTAGGCGAATGAAATATTTTGTAACAAAGTACTTTAAAAAGACTTATATGAAACTTGATAACATTATGAAAATGTTCTATTGGCTTCAACCATCAATAATCTCAGGGTTCATATCTAATTGGTTGTATATATAGAGGGTGGTTCCTTGCAACAGAGGTTAATAAAACAGAGATTCCATGACCTGTTGTTTTCTGTGTATACATTGCACAAACTGTTCACTGTTTGGGTACAAGTGCAATAAAATGTTATAAAAACAGGATGGAAATGTGATAAAAACCTATCTGCTCAACAGTGTGTTGCGTAAACATGATAGAGGTCCTGTGACACATACTCAGGAGTCAATTACTCAACAATCAATTTACATGTATAACACTGGCAGAATTCCGAACTTCACCCCTAGCTGGAAAGAACACTACGTACATGTACCTAAATCTAACCTGAAATCTATTTGCAAACCTAACCCTTACCTTATATCTCACCCCCCCCTCATGAATAAATGAATGAACAAACGCACGAAAGAATGTATGAACAAACAAACAAACAAACAATCAAATAAACAAATTAATAAACGAATGAATAAATAAATAAATAAACAAAACAAATGAACGAACGTATAAACCAACAACAAATAAATGAAGAAAGCAAGAAAGAAAGAAAGAAAGAAAAGAAAGAAAGAAAGAAAGAAAAGAAGAAAAAAATGCTGGGTCACCATGGTAGACCAAGAGTTACTCAGAATAGTATTCACATGGCAAGCTTTTGTCATCCTTTGTCAGCTGTGATGGTAAACAAGTCCTTTTGAAATGAGATATGGATTACAATAACTCCATCCATTCATCATTTTGCTTCCAAGTGTTATCCTACGTAACAACAGCCAACCGACACATTCATAGGAAACATAAATAAACAAATAAATATATACAGTCAAACCTGCTTTAGTGACCACCTGTCTACAAAGACCACCTGTCTATAAAGACCACATGTTTTGTTTCCCTTAAAAATTGTTTCTCATTGAAACATGTATTAAAGGAACCTGTCTACAAAGACCACTTTTTGTGTTTCCCCTGGGTGGTTGCTATAGACAGGTTTGACTGTATATGAATAGATCAAAAAATAAATATAAATAACTAGACAGACAGACAAAAAAACAAATAAATAAATGAATAAATAAATAAGATAAATAAATACATATACATATTGAGTTGGGTCCCTATGCCAGACCTTGTGTTACACAGAATGACCAGTACATGCAGTACATTCAGTCAGGACTTGCTTGGTATACAGCTAAAGTGGTAAACAAGTCCGTTTGGAAGGTGATATGGATTACCATAGTTCCATCGATCCATCATTTTGCTTTCAAGCATTATCCTGATAAACATTGCCCTACAGCCACAATCAATCATCAATAAGCGTATCAGATATACAGAAGTGCAGTAGTGTTCTTGAACATGTACTTCCGTTGTCTTTGTTCTACTCCTTCCTCCATCTCATTGCTTCATGTCTTTGTTCTATACTATTCATCAAAGAATTCATACAAATATCAAGCATTTACCTAATTCATTTTTTATATTTTATTATTTATTACAAATCACTGGTTTAAGACTATCGTTTTTGAAACATATAATTGATTTTATTGAAACTGTCATTATAAAGCATGTCTTCTTTGTTATTAAAACAATTATAACATCACATAAGGAATTTCTTGAAGATGTTATCAATAATTTCTGGAGACCTGACAGAGTTAATGGAAAAATGCACTTAATTAATACAAATAAAAAATGCACTTAAAATCAGGTTGTCAAATCTCTTCACTTCAATTTATCTTGAAGAATGGAAAGATACATGGACTCATTTTGTTGCATATATATCAAAATTGTAGTTCATAATATACCAAGTTCCAAGTACAGTGAAACCTGTCTATAAAGACCACCCAAGGAGACAAGAAAAGTGGTCTTTTCAGACAGGTGGTCTCTATGTACAGGTTCCTTAACACTTTGGAGACGACGGGCTTCTACAGAAGCCGAGCGAGTTGTTAAGTCTGTGACGACGGGCTTCTACAGAAGCCGAGAAGTATCCCTAATATGTTGACAAAGTTTTCCAGCTTATTATCAGCTATTATGTGCTTAAGTTCTTTGAAGTATTATTTAGATATATTCATTCATCTCATCTACTAAAAAAATAATAACGTTACGTGGAAAAAAATCCAGAAAAGTGATATTATTACAACTTTTCCCTAAGTTAGTTTTCGGATCGAAAAAAAGCCCTCGAAATACCCGTACAGCTGGAGACGGACGCGTACGCGCGCGTCGGTTCTATATTCTTGCCAGTATTCTTGCTCTACTTCCAAGTTCCACCCTTCCGCATTTCAGATATTCGTATTATCAGTTCGATTTCGACCCTGATTCCCCCTTATTACTTATTTATATTTATCCACCCTACCGATGTGGCATTTTTTCATCATAATAAGCCTGAGAGGGAGAAGAAGATAGGGGGATAAGAAAGATAGAGGGATAGACTGAGAGGGGAAAGAAGAAAGAGGACATAGATTTTTACATTTTCTCATTGACAAGACTTGTTTATGGGGGGAAAAACCCGGATAGATAAGGATATGAAAATCAGGTTGAATATTTCCATATGTTATCTATAAAGCCTGTCGTCTCAAAAGTTTTGACTCAACATCTATCAATTACGCCATTGTATTTACATGACAATACGCTTTTCATTTTATCAACTTGACCAATTTAGCGAATCATTCATGTATGGACCTCCTCTTTTACTAAGGGGGAACAAAAGAATGTAAAGAAGTAACTACTCTGGAAGATTGCCGTTTTGAAAGACGAGGATATAGGCGTAAACGTAGGTCAATAGGTCAATCTACATGACAATACAAACAACCACTCTAACTTATATACCTTTACGAGGGCATGTAACAATTTTAGAGCAGGTTTGATCAACCTAAAGCCGGTCTTGGTTTGAGCGCGGGCATATGAAATGTTCAAATGTTATGTTCTGAAAAACTACCCCTTGCTCTTCCTCTCTCTCCCCACCGAATATCACTCTTGTCTTGAGCAACTCAGGCGGTATAGCCACGAATATGAGACTTTCAGTCATGGGCAAAGATGCTAACATCGTTGAAAAATTATCTCCTTATTAGCCACACCTTTCAAAAAACAAAAAAACGAATACAACAACGCGATGCAGAAATAAAACACACTGAAGCACAATTCCAATTTCACGAAATTCCTGACGTATTCAGAGAGGGAAGGGGGGGGGGGGAGGATAGAGACAGACAGACAGAGAAAGATAGATAAATAGATAGAAAGAGAGAGAGAGAGAGAGAGAGATGATTGTGATGAATTGTGATTTTGTTCTAATCTCTGTCATTCGTTTAGCTCTTTCCATTACAAACAAATAAACTATGTGTACTAAGATTCAATAAATATTTTATTTATACAGCAACCTCATATAAAAAGAAAGGTTCTAAAAGATGTATGGATAGAGAAAAATAAACAAAATTAGGCGGGAGGCAAAAACTAAAACAAAATGAATATTTCAAATTATGAGAAACGAAGTCGAAAGCATTCAAAGTAAACATTATTTTTGTTTTCAAGAATAAAACAATGTTCATCTCAAATTTCATTTCCCAAATGGTCCTTTGTTTGATACGCACATTTAAAAGAAAGGGCATTTAGTGTAGATCATGGCATAATGTTGGTCAAAATATAGTTACAAAAAGTGTCGAAAACCCATATAAAACAAAGGCTTAGGCCTTATTTATGGCTCGGTTGATAATCGGCCGAGCTTTAGCAGACGACAATCATTGACAATGGGGAAATGAATGGAGGTATCGACCGATCTGCGCGTGCGGCGGTGCTTACGCAATTTGTATGGTGAGTGTATTGAAAAAGAAAGATGTGAAGCTTCAGCAAAATAAGACGGCAATTTCCCTCAAAACTAACAGACCTTATTTTTCGTATTGATGAACATAACTTATATATTTAGAAAGAAAAAAGGCTGATCTTTAATTCTTACATTTACTAAAAATCACGAAAATGACTGAATGAGGCGCAATGAGCAATGAAAGTAGAAAGCACCGCCAAATTTTCCATTACTGGCGATGTTAGCGAAATCGCTCCGTCACAGGGGAAACAATCGCTGTGCGCGGGCTCGCACTCAAAGGGTTAAGTACAGCTAGTGTACATGTTTCAATGAGAAACCATTTTTAAGAGTACAAAAAATGTGGTCTTTGTAGACCACAAAAGCAGGGGTCACTAAAGCAGTTTGACTGTACATGCAACTAAAATCTAATATATCAGGCTTTAAAATACTGAACGTACAAGTAGGATTACAATTAACAAATTCAGATGCACCAACGTCATCAATAATGCTTTGTGTGTTCCGAGTGCACCTTCTTGTGCCACTCCATTTTCCTAAGCTATGTCAGTCTTGCCCCGCAGCTTGTATCTACTCTTCAAGGTCTGTTCATACCGCAAACACCTGCATAGAATTATATATAAATCTGTGTCTTGTGAGCTTGTTAAATATATCCATTGAAGTACTCAATCATTATCTTCCTAAATATGGCTTTCTTTGATTATCTGGCATTTCTGAAAGTTATCTAGCTCCAAATATTTATATATTGCATGAAAAGAGAGTTAACTCTAAAATAAAAATGTGCATTTTTCTAAACAATTTAATTTGATCCCAGTAGTTGGTACACACATGTACATAATCATAAAACAAAATGTGAGGGGAAGAAAATAATGCCGTATATTTTATAAATTTGAAGCACATTTCCTGATTAAAGGAAATGTCAATGTGCTTTTATACAGTGACAGTCATACAGGTATAACATTTTGAATTAGGGTGCATAGGAACTCTGACTGCCAATGAAGTCAATTAAAAGCAGCTTTTCTCCTATGACATCAAAGACTGATGTTACCGTTCAGGGAGGTGCCGATGGCTCAGTGGTTGAGCAGTGCCCTTTGGAAAGGCATTAATCATCAATACCAGGTCCCTGGGATAGGACTTTAAGCCATCAGTCCCCTAGTTGCTTGACTTACAAGCATAAGCATGCTTTCTTAGCAGTCAGGTAAAACAATAAAAAAAATAAAAAACGTACCATTCAATAACGATTGGGAGAAACTGTGGACCTTTCCTCCTACATGTACATGACTTGAAAGACCAAAGTTACCATTTGATACCATTGGGATTTTAAAATGTGGACCATTTCTCCATCTTGATGTCACTGACTGATGTTATCATTTGATAACATTTAGACAAATGTGTGGACCTGTTCTCTATCTTGACTTGACAGACCAATGTTACCATTTCATAACATTTGGAAGGTAGTGTTGACCTTTTCTCCTACACAATTTCAAAGACCATCTGATAACATTTGAGATTTTAAAGTGTGGACCTTTTTCCTTCTACATGACTTCACTGACTGATGTTACGTTTTGATAACGTTTATCTAAAAGTGTGAATGGTACCTCCTTAATGCCTCTAGGGGGGTTTCCTGCCTGCCAGGCTTGCACTTAATGAATACTTCAGCAAAACATTTTCATATTGTCTGTTGAAGCCAGAAGGGTGTTGATTATGTTTTATATTACAGGAGTTAATACCCTTCTGGCGCTCAACATACAATATCATCTCTGATTTTCTGCATGGGGTGCTTGCAAATGCAGCATGTTGATCTCTCTATCCCTGCCCTTCCTATGGACTACGCTGTGGGTTCCTGCCATAGGTCATTAACATTCAGCTCGTATGCCACCCCAACGACGTGTAGGCAGAGTTGAGATGAAATCATGCTGCTTCTGGTGGATCTAATGGTGTTGGTTTAGCTTTGATGTGTTTGGGTATGCACATTCATCTGAACTTGATAAAGGAAGGTAGCAAGGTTCACACGACAGTCCTTTAACTTTAAGTTTAGCCTGTGGTTTTAAAGTTAAACTTAAAAGTAATCTTGTATAAGAGACAGTAGTGAGGTTCGAACGACAGTCCTTAAACTTTAAGTTTAGCTTCTAGTTTTAAACTGCAAAGTAATTTTATAGTAACAGACTGTGCAGAAGCAGTCATGGTTACGAACTGAAGTTAATGCAAAGTTACAAACCATGACAGATATACAACTTTAATAGTATGATAACTATAGGAACAGCAGGGGGTCCTGACTCGTAGTAATTATGTGCCATGCGGGAAACTAATGACTTCCTTGGCATGTACGGAAGTTATTAAACTTTTAATACTCATTGTTTTGGTCCCGTGTGAACCTTTGTCATTGTAATAGTGGATCATTATATTTAACTTTGACGGTTTGCAAAATTTAAGTTTAAAACTACAATGGTCCCATGTGAACACAGCTAGTATTACATACTGTAGTTGTACATTCCAAGTGGTTTTAATCATCATAAAAATGGTAGAAACATTTTAAATATACTTTTTATTTCAAACCATGCTTATTGATTTAGGGCCAAATGCGTTCCTTGACATTACAAAATGCTCCCCAGAGTTTTTTTCTTCTCCAACCTCAGATACATGTAACAACGATTTTTATAGACTAAGCCAAAGCAATCAAGTGAACACAGCTTCGATAGGTAAGCATAGATGTAAATCAAATATTATCAATTGAATTCTAAACGTTCAACGCAATTCTGAAATCAAAGATGAAATTATGTAATTTGACAGAACCTTAAACCATCCGACAGCCTCCACACAAAGCACAAGTTACCTTTATCATGCAGTCTGTAATTTGAGGTTGACAACCTTCATCTACCATATCTTATAGACCAATGCACACAGTGCTAAAAGGGGGAGGGGCAGAAAGCACGATCCAATCAAAAATTTGCTACTTCTGATCAGATGAGAGCCGCTCCGTGCCCTTGGTAATCGCAATCAAACGCATTCACACCTTCCTCCTGTGACCAGACCTAGGAAAATCCACACAATGGGGAGACCAAGCGATCAATAAAGCCCAGTCGACAAGCGTGATATTTACACTAGCATATTGGAAGGAGGGGCAAGGGGGGACATTCGCCCCCTCCTGACAAGACACATTTATTCAAAATTGCTTTTGATGATGCACCAACTCTGTTCAAATTGATGTTTATTTCACATGTACAGTATTGTAATTTAGGTCTGTTAGTAATTGTTTATCGTTGTATTTTGTTTGGTATAGCGCTTAGAGACTTCGGCAGTATGCGCCTTTATAAGCATCGTTTTTATTATTATTATTATTAAGATTCCTGACCAAGAGAGAGAAATGCATCAGCATTAATTTAGAAGTCAGCAGGTTAAGAATCACAGTACTGGTAAGTCCAGTAATGCACAAAGTATAATCTCAAAAGAGTTACTTTTTCCTTCCTCAAATGAATTATTTTGAGAAATGCCTCCCTCCCCCTGTAATGTACAATGCAAACCTGGGCCCTACATACTAACAATATATATGAATCACTGTATTAAAGTTGAAATGTTTTGCCCCTTCTGAGGCTAAGGTCTGGAAACGCCACTTGATATTTACCGTTCAGTGTTTTCCAAACTGATACACCATATATTAAAGCGAGCCCTTTATTGGGGGTAACTGGCAGAAACCTGACAGGCTTGTATGGATATTAGGTCCAATTTACCTCGATACAACAATTTAGTTGTTTTGATTTCACACTGGTGGACTGCTACGTGTTCCTGAAATGCATTCAAAGCGACAGCCTCCCTCTCATGTATAATAAATTGGCTGATTTGACAGTTTGAGATGGGGTTAGTTTGGCAATTAAAAAGCGCATGTTGATTCAGGTCTCTGATTAAAGTCTTGCTGAATTTTTGACCCACTTAATTGATGCCTCTTCATGATCACAAAATCTAATTTCCAACATAATTTTCCAATCTCTCATGAGATGTAGTAGAAAGGTTGAAAGATTCATCAATTTAATTGATCTTTGAAATTGATTGAGCTTTCAGCTTTCTGCCTGACTTGTCTCGTACATGATGCACATGACATCATGCATGATATTACGGAATAGCTGTAGTTATAATCATCTCCCCTTCTCGTTTTTCCTTGTCTGCCTCTATCCCTGGCTTCAGCTCTGGTTGTCTTTCTGTCTTTGTTTCTTAAAGTTTTCATCTGTCTCACTTACTCCCCCATCTCCGTCTCTGTCTATCTCTCTCCCTCACTCTACCCTTCTCCTCTCCCTTGAGAGATCTCTCTCTACCTCCCCTTTTCTCTCTCCCTCTCTCTCTCTCTTTCTCTCTCTCTTTCTCTCTCTCTCTCTCTCTTTCTCTCTTCATTTTGTTGTCTCTCTCAATTTCCATTTCTCTCCCTCCCCCTCTCTACCGCTATTTATATTGTTGTAGTTCTCTCTCAGTTTCCATCTCTCTCCCTCCCTCTCTCTGCCTCATTTCCATTGTTGTAATTATATCTCATTATGTGATAGTCTCCTTAATATCTGTTTACTGATTCAAATTACTATTTTACAATCCTCACTCAATGTACCCCCACTCCATCTTTTCCCCCTTTGAAATATTCTTAAGCCTTGTAAATTGATGTTTGTTGTGTTTTTTGTTACTTTTCTCGTTACTGTTTGAATCAGGGTCTTTGTTGAATACTTTTAGATGTAAGCTTTAGTATTTCACATTCTCAAGAAACAA
The DNA here is from genome assembly GCA_035222895.1 of Strongylocentrotus droebachiensis. Taxonomy (NCBI): domain Eukaryota; kingdom Metazoa; phylum Echinodermata; class Echinoidea; order Camarodonta; family Strongylocentrotidae; genus Strongylocentrotus; species Strongylocentrotus droebachiensis. The sequence goes on from JAVYIG010002741.1 coordinate 184,267, forward strand.
ACTTTGGGAAAAATCAATTTATCAAATACATAACAAATTACGAAACTTGGTAAGGGTATGAATAATATAGTTTGTAGTAATATATTTATGGGTTCAGTGAAACAAAGACATAACTCCATATTTTGCCAAAATGAGTATTTGATATCAAAATGTTCAGAAAAATGTGGGCTTCCAAAGAAACACACAGACTTTAACTCCATCCAACACCCCATTGAAGTCAATGGCTAGTGAAACATATACTTAACTCCTTAAGGCCCAAGTGCTCAGTGACACATAGACCACTTTTTCTCAAAATGGCCAAAATGGAGTTACGTTTTTGTGTCACTGAACCCGCGATATGTATGATAAGAAAGTGGACTCACCTATATTGATAACCTCTACAATCTCTGGATCTTTGGGAGCATCTAAAAGATGTTGATATAGACCAGGGTTTTTCTTCTTGAGTTTGAGAGCACCACTGATCATCATCCATACAGCTCCTCTGTGTTCCGATGGGATGCCTTTACGGATGTACCGTTTCACTGAAACAAAAACAAGATGAAATCAGACCACTTACATAATCATAGAATGAACTAACAAAGGAACTTGAGACAAAAAAGAGATGGAAGAAAAGCTGGATAGGACACGTCTTACGGGAGGAAAACATGCTCAGAGACATCTTGGAAGGGAACATGGATGGATGGAAGATGGATGGTAATCGGGGAGAGGAAGATGAAGAATAGGGATGGCGTCAGACTTCGAAGGTGACAGATCATATGACATAATGAAGAAGGCACCTAAAGATAGAGAGGGATGGAGAAAGGGACGTGTCTTTGGTTGAACACCTGAGAGAGACCCATTCATTGGTGGGCAAATATGTATTGCCTGTGTTTTCATGAGGTGTTGACACTGGAGGCAGAAAGCAACAAACCAAGTAAATACAAGTAAATTACTCATGCTGTCAACTTTTCTTGGTAGAGTAAATATGATTGTAGCTTGCAGTGTTTAAAAGAAATACAGACAGCAATCAGTTAGAAAAGAGCAGAAAACAACTATGTGCTTAATAGTTTTGCCTATTTGGGAATACTTCTTTCATATCTACAGAAGACAGCAATTGAATACCAGACTAGCTTCACCTGTATAAATAGAGGCAATAGTAGATAGTGGAACCAAAAAAAGTGTCAACTCATATACTTAAACACAGAGTTAAAGCCCTTCTGGCTCTAAACAGGCAATATGCAGTAGAGAGTAAATACATGTAGATAGCTTGGAATCCCTTAACACCCAGAAAGATAGAGACGACAATTAATATGTTATTTATGGAATAATGATTTCACATCTCCAGTAGACAGTAGATAATCACTTTCTGTACCTGAGAATTTGTTAGAAATAACTGCTTATGACAACTCCCTAAATTTTTGGAAATACTTCTTTCACATCTAAAGAAGATAGTAGATGAATAACTAGTCTCCTGGTTGTCTGCTAGAGCTACAAGGGTGTTAACTATGTTTAAAATGTTGAGAGTTAACTCTTAAGCTGCCACCCATACAATGCACCCAGTGCCACAGTGCTAATCCCTATTGTGCCCGCTACTAATCTCCTGTCTGCCAAGTTAATTTAGGGTTGGTTCAAGTGCGTGTAGTTTAAATTGTTACTATGTTTGATCCACTATAACATCTCATCTGTATATTGTATAAAAAAGAATTGTACGTTAAAGTTGTAGGAAATTTAACCCTCTTTCTGTTGATACCAATATCATTTCATGAATCTGTAATTTTGGTAAAGTAAATAAGCACTATCAGTGAGTTGTCAAACCAATCCGTTGTCTCATTTCCCGCACACAATCTGAGGGGCCATGATCAAAACTGACAAATTTGATGATAAAATATCGCAATTTTCTCAGGAAAATCCAATTTAACGGTATATGTGAAGCACACAAAATCAAAACAACAATAAACCCCCTCCACAAATACAGTAAGCATTCATGCGTGCACGCAATGCGCATCGCACAATAGGCATAAACAATTAGCTTGTGTACTTATGCACGAAAATGTGTCCGTGGCACGCGAGCGGATGAGAGTTTATGTGTGCATGGCATGTCAACAGAAACCCGGTTATGTGTGCGTGGCACGCCAGCGCATGCACAGAACAGTGTTCTTGGCACGATAAGAGTTAATGCCCTTTTGGCTCCAAACACAAATTTACTGCATACACTACTGAACAACTCTAACAGATCTATCTTTTCAGAAAAATTCTCTGTATATAAAGAGGACCACCAAGGAAGGCATACATGTAATTATTTCATGCCCCCAAACCACCCTCATTATTTAGGGGCATAACAGTTTCTTTTGTTACCCCTCCCCCAGCTATCTTCCTGTATGGGTCGGAACCATGGCAATCGAGCACGGTAGGAAATTACCCTGTAATATATGCCCCCTAACCCCAGGCCCTCATCCTCCTCCGTGAAGTCATATCCTTCTTGTGTTCCATTCAAAATCTCCTTCCATTTCCTGTCACTCTAATAATGGCCCGCCCCGGGCATCGCAACGCTAACTCCTGATGCAGTGGCGCCATTATCGCAAGCCCCGCTAGACCTCTTCTCGTTCTTGTTTGTATTCTCTGAAGGACTTAAGTATGGTCACACCGGCAATTTAATCTGCGGGATTGACACAGCGAACCATTCAAGTACTGATATAGAATATCTTCTACTTCAAAACAGAGCCAAATACACTGCATGAACGGAGAGATGAGCCGTGTGCATACACACTTCTACAGGATCTCACGCTGTACAGTGTGTCTAAAAAAGTATAACGCATATTTGGTCGTTTATTATCAAAATTTCATAATCAATGTGACGTTCCAATCTATTTCATGTTAATTACTAATGAGTAACTTGTTTTCTGTCTAATGATAACCTATTCATGACTTTTCTGCCACGGATTACTTAGCATCAGGGATTTCAAAGGGTGCTGTCATTATCTCTTTGTACCGAGTTTGGGCTGATGCACCGAATGTGGGTCAGGTCATATGGATGTGTTGCTTTGGTTTTAAATCCTTTTTTCAAAGTAAATTTGGCTTCATGCTTCATTATTCAAAGTGATAACCTTAAATTATTTTAAACAACCTACTAACTTCTTGTTTTATGATATCTAAAATCTCTATGCTCACTTGTCCAAAGCACAATTTCAAATGTATAAGGTGCTTAAGGTGCATAAGGTATTTGTCTCGAACAGCACATGGAAACTCATACATTAACTAACCTGAGATATTTTTTTTCAAAAGTTTTGCAGAGCTCTTTTAAAGCTTTCTCGAGCTAAACTTCTTTATAGTCCCATGACTGTATGTTGAGAGCCAAAAGAGAATTGACTCTACAAAGAAGAAAAAGAGCTAACAACGTTTTGGTCGTCAGCAGACAATACGCTACATGAAAATGTTCAAATAAAATGAGCACACAATGAAGGAATTATTTGCAAAATGATGAATTTGAGGCAAACATATTCCCTATCTGTGACCAAATCAATCCAACTGGAATCAATTTACAATCGCCCGGCCTGATCACATTTCCCCTCGTTAACTCCAGACTGATGAATAAACCAATGCTTTTCTCCGAAACGCTTGTACTGATGACAAATTTGTTTGCCCCGACGGCACCACGGAGGTGTTTAAATATCCACAATCCATGGTGCACAGTGAAGAATATTACCCATGCATCACAGCGTTGACAATCACCGTGCTGATTAAAGAAACGTGCTCGCTAACTTGATTTGAAAACTACAATTTGATTTGCAGTCGTAGAAGCCTTACAGAGTTACAGGCTACTGGTTAAAAAAACAGAAGCTGGGCATAATTTCTCCACATACAGTTTACACAAGTCAGTATACTGCACGTACAATCAGAGAGTCTTGTTCAGAGACAGAAGGATGTTTAACTCTGTGTTTAAGTATATGACATAACGCCCTTCTGGCTACAAACAGACAATATGTGCTTGCAATGTAAACATGACAATTGGGAGCATAATTGCTCCCCATGCATTGTGCAAAGGTAGGTACACTGCATGTATACAATCACATAGTCTGTTCATAGACAGAAGGGCCTTAACTCTGTGTTTAAGTATATGACATAACGCCAATCTAGCTACAAACAGACAATGTATGTATGTGCTTGTGATTTAAACATGACAATTTGACTGAAAAAAGGGCCCCGGATTCAACAGAAACCAAATAAAATTTCTTAAATCAGATCAGAGCATGTTATTTTCTTTGAATTGACAGAGCATGGCCATGCCATGAAGTGCTCAGGTTTTTTTTTAGCGACGTAAGTGAGTAATCTTACAACATTACATATATCTGAACGAGCCTTTAAAATCAATTTCTGTAATCCTATTTTAAAAGCACCTTCCAACTTATTTTTGGGGAAACTGATGTTTTTCTTCAGTAAGGCTTTAAAAAAATCCTTTTTTATTTGTTTATCAGAGCTGTCTTAGAGTTTCCCAGAATGAATAGCTCTCTACCCCTGGGCACTTTTTTTCACTGAAAACAAATTGTTGAAAGTTACATGTTCAATTGGCCGGGTTTCCATCCATACATTGCTTTTACTCAATATTCCTCTCTTGTTTGCATTTAAGACGCATTTATCTTAGCAGTGGAGTAGCTTGAGTCCACCCCTTGAGGTGGAACTGGCATGATGGCAGGGGACGGGGGGGGGGGGGGGGGGGGGGGGGTGGGGGGGGGGAGGAGTAGGTCTTACGTGGAAAATGCTACTGATTACAGGATGGTGGGGGAGGTGGTTCTGGCAACTTCTTTTCTTATCCTTTTCACCTTCTCTATTTTCCTTTCACTTGCTTACTTTTCTTTATTTTTATTTTTTCACTAATCTAATGGGGGAAGGGGGGGGGGGGGATGTGCCCCCGTATGCCAATGTATCCTACGCAGGGTCAGGATACAATTCGTCCTTGTTTTCACGAAGTGACGGTAGTGAGGAAAATCGTAACGCAAAGTGAATGCAATTTTTTTTCACTACCGTCACTTCGTGAAAACAGCGACGAATTACACTATCCCCCAGCCACCCACTCACCATGTTTGTCTACCAGGAGCCTTTCTAGATCAATTTCTCATTTCTCAGAAACATTTAGGCACTGACAAGCGAAGATGTTTGTTTTCTTCTTTTTTGTACTGATAGAAGTGGAGGACATTTCTATTTGTCTCATTGAATTACAGACAATAACGAAGATGGTAGAGTCCAATTCTCATTATCATCCAAACATAAGGATTATTACATGGGGTTGGGGCAATCTTTGTGACATACAACAAGTGGGAAACTATGTCTCCTATCAACCATAACAATTTTTGCTCAATTTGAGTTTAGCTCAAAAAGAATAGCCAGCTATGTTTAGAAGGACTCTACCTTCACGATGAATCAATATCATGGACCCAAAGTTTAATGTAATGTTATACAATGTGATGTACCTGTAATGCTGGTAAAAAAAGAAATTCATATTAGGCAACGATTTTGAAAAGATGGAATGATTCTGGCAGTACACTACTACATACATGTATATGTTATATATATCCATTGCATAGAAATCATCAATAACTGATTTTATCTTCCATGTCTTGTAGAAGATCTCATACCAACATTCCATGGACATCATCATCTTTTTGCCACAACCTCATGGAATGACCCTTAAACGGACATCATCAGGACCAAAAACAGGTGCTAAGTCATCTTTTAATAATAATAATAATATTCAGTTTTGATATAGCGCTTAATACATCTTGATCGTTTCTAAGCGCTTTACAGAGTTACAGCCCTCCTGGCTCCAAGCTGACCATATCGTCCTTTATCGTTTGTGAAAACCCTACGGCAAATGTACTAAAGGTTGCGTCCTTAATACGCATCTTCACCTAATCTTCCAATTTTGTTTCATGAAAGGTCGTGTAACGCGACCACCTGACCGGCCATGATGACCCGATCATTCAAAGGAAGCCAAATAATTTGATTGTATAGAATTGACAAGGCTGCCATTAAGGTTACCATGGCAATAAGATTACATATATATCAGCTCAAGGGGCAGTTATGCAAATTGATTTCATCAAATCTGTTGCTGAGAGATTGAAGGTTTTTCACTCAAATTATTTTCATACCAAGTTAATTCCCCTCAGGCTTTCAACAAGCAATGATGTTTCAAAATGTATTTTCACTGATTACAGAAAATTCATGTATTTTTTTTTAAATCACTCAAATTGAGGTCATGTGACATTTTGGCCTTAGGGAATAAGACCACAATAAATAGGGACTCACTAATTACAAACTGAGAAATCAATATCTTTGGCAATAAAATATATTTGTCATTGATTACCTGACTGGACACAGTCTTCAAATTAGAAATTATATATGTTTCCTAATTTGAATCGATCATATAGAATTCACAATGTTTTCTCTATTGTTCTCAGTTGACCTCATATACAATATCAATGTTGGCCTAAGGGCGTTTCTGTAAACGACTAATTGTATTTGCCTTTTCTTTTTTTATATCATGAAAATAAAGAAAGGAAATTAAAGGGGGAGTCCAACCTGATATTTCTATTTGATTAAATGCACTGGAGGATTTAGAAGTGCACATCCCCTTAAAATCCCTTTATAAATGTCATAACCTTTTTTAATCTTTATTTTTTTAGCATTGTTCAGGTATTTTAGAGTGAAAAGGCATCCCAAGCTCTGATTGAGGACCATTTATTTCTAATTAGTTTTATTTTTGCTTGTAAAAATATATAATGAATTGCGTCCCCTCCCTTTTGAAGCCCCTCTGCACTACATTGGGAGGGATTAGACCTCCATGCATGGTCACTGACAGGTGATTATCTGATCAAATCAGCTCTCAATTAACATAAGAAAAAGGGGACCATGGGGCTCCAATGGTCACCAATTAGGCATTGTTTGCTATACAGTGCGTCCCAGAAAAAACGAAACCGAGAAGTATCGATGTTCTATCATAAATTAATCACAACTATAATTAATGAATGATACATATTTGGAAAGCTTAGAGTCTCCTCTTTCATGTGATGCTCCTCAATTAATGCATATTTCACGCATGAGTGATTAAAAGCAATTTGAAGGCAGGACACCAAAAAGACATTTGGCGGGCGGTATCTGAATTTCGAAGAAAAATTCACATTTCTAGAGAGTTGAGTTTCTGCCCTTTCATATGACACCTCAATCAGGAAAAATGAGCGAGGAATGACAAAGTTCTGTTTGTTTAAAGTAGTGCTTGCATTTCCATAATTTTATTAAACGAATTCGTTTTCACTGGCTGCCTGCCGTATCAATAAACGAAATTAACAAAAGACTTAACTCCGTTTCGTTGACAATCAGCCGTAGACGAGAGTCTTCATGCCTGGCTAATTGTCAACGAAACGGAGTTAAGTCTTTTGTCAAATCTGCTTTTTGCTACGGCAGGCACCCAGTGAAAACGAATTCGTTTGTTAAAATTATGAAAATGTAAGGGCTACTTTAAACGAACAGAACTTTGTTATTCCTGGCTCATTTTTCTTGATTGAGGTTTCATATGAAAAAGCAGAAAATGAACTTTCTAGAAATATGAATTTTTCTTTGAAATTCAGATACCGTCCGCCAAATTACTTTTTGGTTTCCTTCCTTCAAATTGCTTGTAATCACTCATGCGTAAAATATGCATCACGTGAGTAGCATCAACTGAAAGAGGAGACTCTAAGCTTTCCAAATATGTATCATTCATTCATTATGGTTGTGATTAAGTTATGATAAAACATCGATACTTCTCGGTTTCGTTTTTTCTGGGACGCACTGTATAGAGGGCGCAAGTAGCTATTGGTAGTGCAGTGGGGCTTTAAAAGATTCTGGATGCAGCCCTGCATTCATTTACCATGCCATTATAACCCAAACTGCACCTTTTAATGAGTAAACTCACATGCACTTTACACATGTTCCCTAAAATAAACATGGATGACTGATTTTTCACTGGAGCAAAAAATAACACAGCCAAATGCGATGTCTGTTTGGTGATGTCTAAATTTACCACTCTCAAATATTTACAATTTAAACAGTGCCAGATGCAGGTTTTCTCACTAATAACATTCTGAAATCTGATCAGCAGGGTAATGATTGTATTGCTGATTTGTCGTCGTAGAGAGGGGACTATCTCACTAGCTTTTGCCTGTAGCTGCACACTCTTGACATTCAATCTACTAGGTTACGTGCTTTAGAGTCCCATATTGCTTGCCAACATTTCAAATCAAATAATGAAACATTTAGCTTTCCAAAATATATACATTTTCTAATTTTTCTTAGTTTAAGGTTGCTGATTCGTCAGCTGATTTGTTAATCTTTACATTAAACCTAATTAATACCTGGGTGCATATAATTTTACATGTATGTTCAACATTGATTATTATTCATTTGTACAGGTTCATACAGTCAAACCTGATTTAGTGACCACCTGTATATAGAAAGACCACCTGTCTAGAAAGACTAAATTTTTTGTTTCCCTTGAAATGGTTTCTCACTGAAACATGTAATAATGCAGCCTGTGCATAAGGACCTCCTGTTTATAAAGACCATTTTCTTGTCTTCCTTGAGTGGTCTTCATAGACAGGTTTCACTGTATTTGATTGGTTTTGGTTTATTTAAAACAAATGTCTTATTATTTGTCAATGATGTATGATAATGAATACATTGATCATACATGTACAGTAGGCCTACATGTATACTATGTGTAAAACAGAAATACATCAACATCTTCCTTAGATAAAACCATACTCTTGATCTAGAAATCGTGATCGGTCAAAGTTCAGACGTGATGCAAAGCACTTAATTTCATATGGTATGATGATGCATACATTGAGACGCGCATTGTACATTTGTTTAGCTGAGCACGTGCACCGCATGATGTGACGTCATCCAATAAACCAAACGGCAGCCCTCATGACTGTGCGACTATTGGCTTTTTGATTGAGTTTTTAGTCAATTTTTCAACCTTATACTCGTATTGTAGACCTATTGTATAAAACAATTAATACATGCTCGTGCATTTATAGTAATTTGCACTACACTTGGTTAAGTCACAATAAGACAGACAATACACTCAATACGTTTCGTTTGTATTAGTCTTTTTCATTATCCAATCATGACTTAACCTGCGTGCTTTGCACATTCACTAACATGTATTATTTGTATCATCAATAATTTAAGCATCAACTTAATATCCTGGAAACACATCCCTTATGAATTTTGATAAGAGTCAAATTATTAAAAATATTTAAGCCTGCCCAAGCAATATCCTGTTTGATCAACCACCCACGGCTCTCCCTACGTAAGGGTTATTAGGCTAATTGATCATATTTGAACAAGCACCGGGTACGCTCATGCTTTATTAAAATATTCATTAACCTGACTGAGCACTTCCTACATGTACAAGTACAGTAGAAGATGGTTTAAAGGTAAACTTAGACTTGTTGAGGAGCTCACCTAATAATTCCTTGGTCTGGCTTATTATTTGACATGTTGAGGATATAATAAAATATCAATTGAAAGTGTAAGGGAGACAAATTTTAGGACTAGTGTATGAAAAGCATGCCACTTGGGTTTCAAAAGGGGGAATGGGCTTGGTGTGCCCCCCCCCCAAAAAAAAAAGTTTCTTTGATGGAATATCATCTACCAGTATGTAAATGTTGGATCACTGATAACAACTAAGGCCTGGTGAATTACAAAACAAAATTACTGGAAAAAGAAAAGAAAATCTAAATAAGGTACAATGTTATATTTTATTTTTACAAAAAATCAATAAAAACTAACCTTTTCTTGACTTTTTTACTTTCTGCTCTCCCTTGATCATTGGTTCCCATTTCTTAGCTCTCCTGGCTAGCACTGATAGATATTGCTTCATGAACTCCTCATACGTCTCGTAATCAAAGTCACCTGGTCTCTTGAATCCATACCCATCAATCTCACTGTAAGCAGAAACAGAAGAAAGAAATTTAGGATTTTCAAATGTTTTTGTGAATAGTATTTCATTAAATTTTCAAGATATTGTCTGCTGCGATATATATATTAGCATGAAAAGTGTACAGAAATCTTGATTTAAGCTGTACACTGTAGTTTACAAAACTTTGCAACCATTTTGAGTCCATTTACAGGGCAAGGCACATGTGAACCATCTAAAATATTGAAACAACAATATGATAATTAGATCAATTCATAGAGCACAGCTACTAACAGTGCGTCCAAGAAAAAACGAAACCGAGAAGTATCAATGTTTTATCATGACTTAATCACAACCATAATTAATGAATGATACATATTTGGAAAGCTTAGAGTCTCCTCTTTCAGTTGATGCTACTCACGTGATGCATATTTCACGCATGAGTGATTAAAAGCACTTTGAAGGAAGGAAACCAAAAAGACATTTGGCGGGCGGTATCTGAATTTCGAAGAAAAATTCACATTTCTAGAAAGTTGAGTTTCTGCCTTTTCATATGACACCTCAATCAGGAAAAATGAGCAAGGAATGACAAAGTTCTGTTTGTTTAAAGTAGGGCTTGCATTTCCATAATTTTATTAAACGAATTCGTTTTCACTGGCTGCCTGCCGTATCAATAAACAAAATTAACAAAAGACTTAACTCCGTTTCGTTGACAATCAGCCGTAGACGAGAGTCTCCATGCATGGCTGATTGTCAACGAAACGGAGTTAAGTCTTTTGTCAAATCTGCTTTTTGCTACGGCAGGCACCCAGTGAAAACGAATTTGTTTGTTAAAATTATGAAAATGTAAGGGCTACTTTAAACAAACAGAACTTTGTTATTCCTGGCTCATTTTTCCTGATTGAGGTGTCATATGAAAAGGCAGAAACTCAACTTTCTAGAAATGTGAATTTTTCTTCGAAATTCAGATACCGCCCGCCAAATGTCTTTTTGGTTTCCTTCCTTCAAAGTGCTTTTAATCACTCATGCGTGAAATATGCATCATGTGAGTAGCATCAACTGAAAGAGGAGACTCTAAGCTTTCCAAATATGTATCATTCATTAATTATGGTTGTGATTAAGTCATGATAAAACATTGATACTTCTCGGTTTCGTTTTTTCTGGGACGCACTGTATATCAATATTAATGTGTAAAAGATGGCAAGAAACAGTTGCATGGGTTAAAAAAATGAGGCTAGCCATAAAAAAGGCCTCTTCACATATCACCTGACCTGTGTGTTATAAAAATGCAGATTTGAAACACGCAAAAAACATCTTCGTTAATGCCTTAGATACCTTAATAGGCTCTTATTTCAAATTTGCCATAATTCTTGCCTCAGGTTTGCTCAAAATGGTGATAAGATGAGGGGAGAAGCCTGTAAAAGAGGCTCTTGGGGAGCATGGTCAAGCATCTATAAACCAGATTTATTTTGATAACTACCTCTTACTGGTTAGGGTTATTTTCAAATTACCCTAATTGCATACAATTCCTTAAACAAATGCACATTCAAAAGAACAGTGTTATTTATATTCACAAAAAGTCACATCTCATTAAAATAAAAAGTTTAAAAGTGTAATACACATGTTTCAAAAGAATGTCCTCAAATTTGTATCAAAAATAAAAAAGGAGTCTTCTCCCATTTCATAATGCTGAATTGCTGACTGCTAAATAAGTTTGGAAAATAAAAAAATAAAATATCGTGAATGCACCCCCATGAGACAATATCCTCAATGTAATTGAACACTGTACAAACACAAGGAGATCGGTCTGAAATATTGCTGTTTCTGTTTAACTTAACCCATGAGAAGCTTCCCTAGTTTCCCCCGCTTTCACTATCAATGCCACCCATCTATCAAATTGAGCACCTTCGATTTTTCCTTGAAAGAAATGCATGTTCAGCAAATACACATCTATCACATTCCCCTTGCAACCCTTGCAGGGGTTACTTTCAATGGGAGAAGTTAATATTGAACCCTGGAAGCCCGTCATTGTCGTAGGACACATGCTCCTCCCAAAATTGTTATAATTAAAGTTGTTTTTCTCCAAAAATTACAAAATTCCCAACTGTAACGCTGGACCTTAAACACTAGACCTAATGTACATGTAATCATAATCCTAACCCTAAACTTAAAGGGGAAGTCCCCCCTGATTATTAACTTTGTTTTAATAGAAGCAGATAAAATGGTCAGTGAAAGTTTGAGCAAAGACCGATTAAAACTATGGAAGTTATGAATTTTTGAAGATGCAATTTAGACAAAAATCTGCAACTCTGTGATGTTTCTTGCGAGTTCACTTCTCAATTGCCATGTACTAAAAAACTTCAAAAATTTATATTTTCCATACATTCACCCTAAATATAATTATTACAATTTTTTTATACAACCCCTGTATGAAACAAGTCTATTTCGTCATTAATAAATTATAATCAGTGTTGCCTATTCGTGTTTCACTAATGACAACTTCAAAAATTCAAAAATGTCTGTTTTTTAATCAGATATTGCTCAAACTTACATTAATCTGTTTCTCTCATTTTTCTGCTTTGAAAACCAAAATAATATCAGGGTGTACTTCACCTTAAAACACTATACATAATAAAAATGTTATTGTAATCCTAACCCTAACCACAACCCTAACCTAAAACCCAGTTTGAAGCCCTAACTATAAATCCTATAATATAAAAAAATGGATCTGTGGATGTTTTTTAATATTTTTCTATGCCTTTACATGTTGTTAACAAAGTATGCACCCAAATGATGAGCAACAAGATTTATCATTTCGAAATTGAAGAGAACCTTTAATAAATTTACTTGACTTGAACATGTACGATGCGATGTACATGTCTTTGTTCAGTGTATCTCTGGAGAATCATGGCACACTTTGTCCTAACTAAATATACTCTCTGGTAACAGCTGGTTTAATATGTCGGTTGGATCTATGCGAGAGAGAACCCAGACAAACTCACAAAAGGCCTGTTTTCATCAGCTCGAGATTGCAAAATAATAATAATATTTAATTTTTATATAGCGCTTAAAGATGAAGTTGAGTTCTGGTCATGCGATTGCATTGTGAAAGAAACGGTGTGGAACCGACCAGAAAAGGTTGATCATCTAGCATATAAGAATTTGTGTGTATTGCAAGGTTCTGGAATCATCAAAATGATAAGAAATTTGGCCAAGTCTTGGTAAAGTTACAAACACTGTACACAGAAAGATGTATATGGGACTACATGAACACGTGGCGTAAAAAGCCTTCCCCCCCCCCCCCCCCCCGATTTTTACGATGTTACATGCATATTTAGAATATGAAGGCATTTGAAGAGCCATGCTTTTCAGGGAACATGTCTTATCTGATGTTCTTCCACACTTGCATAATAAGAATGAGTAATGCTCACAAATTATTTTTCACCTCTTCCCAGAACTCAACCTTCTCTTTAATACAAATGTCTCTAAGCGCTTTACAAATATACTATTACCCCGGTCATTGGATTCAGTGCTTGCCCGCACACACTGTGTGCAAAATCTCCACTCCCTGGGGAGCATTCCAGCCGGAAATAATCCAGAAGTTACAAATTGCGTCTTCATCAGCTCGAGACTTGACCTCGAAATTTCAGGCTGGTGAAAACACACCGGACAAATAGCGGGATATTTCGCCAAATAGCGGGATATTTTGCAAACTAGCCCAAGATTTCTTGGGATGATTATCTCGACCAAATATCCAGCTAATTGCAACTTTGAGCTGAATAAGACACAAATTAACTGGATAATTTGCGATCGGGATCGTTCAAATAGCAGGATATTTGGCAATCTCGAGCTGATGAAAACAGACCTAAGGAAATGTGAGGTTACAGTAGACATGGGATTGACGCCCCACTCTTTAATTGAATCAATACGCAATCTAAACATTCACTCATGCACACCGAGTCTGAAATCGCCAAGCATAGAACATTTGTACAGCAATAAAAACGGCTTGATCAATTCCCCTATGACTGACGAGTGTTGAATTGAATGTATTTGACGGCTTCATATATCATATTTTTGGGGGCAATTTCATACAAAACTTGGTGCTCTTGGTACATTTGAAAAAGGAAGGGCATTCATTCATTCTTATCATATTCCTCCGAGATAAGGCCCTTATATACATGTACATGTATGTAGCTCCAAACAGATGATGCATCTATTTATCCGCATATTTCATGTAAAAATTAAGAATCTCTTGTTCATTGAATGATGATGCTTTCTGCAATCACTACCCATTAGCCATAATGATATCAAGAGATTTCTCATTCGAGAACGAATTTAATAAATTTCATATGTCATACATGACACATTAAATGGTAGTTCAACAGTGTATTGCATGTTACTATGATTTATGAATCAGTTTGACACATTGATTGATCTGTCACAACTATGCTTACATTTTTATTCAGCAATTGTACATACTCTGCAATGATGCTTACTGCTGATGAATTTTAAGTGCACTTTGTACTTGAGGGCTTTCAAAAACATATGAAATCATGAATGGTATTTCAAAAATGCTTGGTATGATCAATGGAGCTGTTTAATCAAACAAATTGTCCGTTTATGTTGTTGTTGTTGTTGCTTCTGTTCATTTTGTTCACATCTCTCGCTAAGTTGTTCAAAGGTTAATGGGACAATGTACAATGATCATGTACAATTGTACATATATATCGATCATTCATATTTGCATGTCATTCCAAGGATAATCTTGTTTATTTTATGAAGCAAAGTAGGCATTATTTTACCTCACATAAAATGAGTTCATCAAATTTAGCCTCTACAAATACATGTATGTAAATAATTTGATGTAACTTTGTAAGCAGCAGGATAAGGAAGTTTTACACTTTAGTTTCTTGCCCTGAGGCGAGTACACCCTACACAGACGTGTAAATGAGGCCTTCTCAACTGGCGGCGCGCGCGCGCTACTTGTGGCGCTTGCAGTCAGTCGGAGTGGCGCGCGACTGTTGCCACAACAAAACAAAAAACAGAAAGAAAGAAAGAAAATATATATTTTAGAATTAAATACTCAGCTAAATCAAGAAGTTGCAGTCAAATTTGAGCCCAAAATGCCTGCTTAACAAACAGGGAGAAAGGGGAATTTATTGTTTTTTACCATTTTATATGAATCTAAACCTAAGGTCTGAACAACAATTAGCTTATGATGGGATACCGATTTTAACATTGCCAATCTCTGGAAACATCTTGTTTTTGTTTGTTTGATTTTCACTTTATTTTGACATTTGTCGTGGAGAGGGAACTATCTCACTAGCTTTTGCCTGTAGCTGCACACTCGTGACATTTGATCCACTAGGTTAAATATAGCTCCAGTGAAATTGTACCCAGGAATTGTACTAATTTTTTAACATCAATATGAAATTATGATTGATTATATTGTGGAATGAAATGGTGTTAAAAATGCCCCATTTGGGCCTTTAGAAAGCCCTAAATCCACCAGCTTCAGGGGGCAGAGGCTACCCCCTGGACCCCATCCATTTTCGGCTCAGTCACTATGCTCCCTCGCAACACAGTCAACCATACAGGGTGGCACTTCATCTACAATTCCTTTTCGTTTTGGCACTTCTAATAAACTAGTTGAGAAGGCCTGGTGTAAATAATTCATTTTAACTTTGATCATATAAACAGCTATAACTAGAATGAAAATGCTCTTCACCTGTCTTTGTGGCTACCTCCATATAAAGGCCAGCCGTCTATATTGGTCACCTACATGTATATGTAACACATAATTGTCTCCCTCTAGGGAAAAGTATGTGTTGTAGAACCTGTCTAGAAAGGCAAACTGCCTACAGTGGTAAGTTTTCCTGTTTCCTTTGGATGGCCTTAAATAATATACAGGTTTGACTGTTTTGAAGTAAAATACTGGAGACAATTAGACATTCTGGAATGTATGGAGTGAAAGCAAAAGAATTGTATCCCATGAAAGCATACAACTGTGAAATATACTATTTGTAAAAGGGGTACTTGGGTGTAATGAAATTGACCTGTGTAATAAGGGGGTATATTCATATCTTCAGCGGATACACTTCTTACTTTGAAGATGAATACATGTACTCTACCGATGAGATTGTATGACATGAGAAAGAGAAAGAGAGAGCGAGAGAGGGAGAGAGACAGAGAGAGACAGAGAGAGAGACAGAGAGACAGAGAGACAGAAAGAGAGAGAGAGAGAGAGACAGAGAAGAGACAGAGAAAGAGACATAAACTCTGGGAAAAAGACATAGATGATAGAGAGAGACTCAAAAAAAGAGAGAGACCCCAAAAAAGAGAGAGACTAAAAAAAAGTCAGAGAGACATACAGGTGTAGACGATAGAGAGAGGGGGAGAGAGACGAGACAGAGAGACATAGAAAGAAAGATACAAACAGACAGAGAAAGACAGGCTGGCAGACAGAAAGCAAAAGAGACAGAGGAACAGAAAGACACAAACAAACAGACAAACAGACATATTGTGTGTGTCTGTGTGTGTTTGTGTGAGAGAGAGTGAGAGTGAGAGAGTAAGAGAGAGAGAGAGAGAGAGAGTGTCAGGCAAAGATAAAGAGAGAGAGGGGAAAACAGAGAAAGAGACAGAGAGACAAAGACAGAGAGAAAAAACAGGCACACAAACAGACAGACATATTGTGTGTGTGTGTGTGTGTGTGTGTGAGAGAGAGAGAGATAGACAAAGAAAAAGAGAGAAGGAAGAGACCGAGGAGGCAAGAAAAGAGGGAAAGCAGGCTGATAGAGAGGGGAAGATTGATAAGAGGTAGAGTGATGAGAAAAAAATAGAGAAGCAGACCAAATAACCTTTACAAGGATTTGACCTATATCCCTCCACCAAGTATTCTATTTCATGCACAATTCTCATTACAATGGACGACAGTCCCTGAATATTGCCTAGTTCACACACACATGTTAAACCGCCTCAAAATACACACTGCTACAGCAAAATGAAATGACATACATATACATGTACATGTTAAAGGAAATCTGACAATTGCTCTGGCTTTATTTTGCCAATGATGTAGAGTTCGGGTTGCTACCACGCTTTAGGTTAACCGTTAGGTTAAGCGTTTATTAGGTTAATGGTTTATTAGGTTAAGGGTTAGGATTAGGTATAGTGTTTGGTCTAGGGAATTGACCGCACAACTATTGAGTATTTGTTGTACAATCTCACATCAGCCTTGTGCGCTTCACATAACTGCATCTTATCAATGATGTACCGGTAATACTTTGGGGGCATGTTTCTATTTTTTTTTTACACAGTTTTATTTTTCACCTCTATCAGCCATTTATTTAAACGTATCAAACATGTTCTTGTTCTGCTGTGGTGTATTTTTTAGGCGATTCAACACATTGCGTATGAACAAGGCGTAACAGAACCTATCCGTAAGATCCACAGAAACTTGTGCATTTCACATAACTGCATCTCATCAATAGTGTAATACTGTTTGAGCATGTTCTTATTTCCAGTTAGCACAGCTTCATTTTTCACCTCTATCAGCCATTCATGTATTAAACGATATTAAAGCGATTCAACACATTGCGTATGATGAACAAGGCTAATGAAATGAATACGTACGATCCCATGAAACGGTAGAGGGGATCATACCCCTGGAAGCGAAGCTCAGGACTCAGAATAAGCTCCAAATCTTGCGCTCCGGGAAGATATATGGAGAAAGGCGTCCCCCGTAACGAATACATCGCGACCGGACGACAAGTAAATCTCAGAGACGACGGAGCAGGGTTATCCCCCAAAATGGGCTGATGATAGGAACTAGGTTGACCCCGAGGGCCGCCGTCAAGCTGTACGTGTAAGTAAATCCTGTTTCTCGCACACAGGTAACTTGATTCCTTCCCTCACAAAGACTTTCATCATAATTCTCTCTGCATTGTGTATACCAGTTCTTTCTATTTGAAGGCTAATGGACTGGTTTTGCCATCTTTATTTTGTACAGCAGTCCTGACAACATTCAGAATCCTGTTTCACTCAAACAGATTTGCATTTGAATCTAGTCTGTATGAAGCAGTAAATATTCAACCTCTTCCACAGTCTGCAATTATGAAATGTAAATGTACAAAATCGAACAGGAACAAGGAAACCAATTAATGTATCTTTGTTGAAGTATTCAACTAGAAAAACAATAATGTTTCAGAGAAAAATACATATGTTTTCAGAACCATTTTAAAACATTGTGTTTAATTGTCCTTCTTCATAGGAATGGGGCAACAACTTCATTGTGAAGTTAACCATTCTGAAAATCAAGTATTAAACAGAATCATACAAGGATAGCATAAGAAGTAAAACTTGAAAAGATATTTAAATTACAATGCAACCACAGTAGTAAGTAAAGCTTGCTTTTATAGAGATATCTATAGCGCTCTTAACAGCAAAGTGTCAGCTTTCCATCACCCAGCCATTTGGCTCTTTACTTCTCAAAATCTTTACAAGAAAAAAACCTGGGGTCTAGCAACAGCAAATTCAATTCTCTAGACGGAACAGCCCCAGACAGTAATATGTACAGAGAGTGCAAAAACTGGCAGGATTAACTTCATATTATATGCAACAGCACTGTGAAAAACACTTATATGTCTGCGGCTTGGGTATCAAGTGCACACATTGACATCAAAACACCTCAACTCAAAACTCAAAAGACCACAAGATACAGGCTAAAACGTTCCACAGAGAGAGAGATGTTACGAGCGTCAAAAGGAGGCGAGATGCGGGGGTACATGTACATGCTGATGAAATAAAAAGTATTTTAAGCTGGCCAGCTTAAAATACGATTCTATTACACAAAAGAAATATCTTGAACTGAAATAACTTGTCCAATCTCCAGTATTAAGTAAAATACTTTACACAGTAGCTCCAATATAGAGAATTGCAGCATAAATATAGAAAGTTCCTCTCCCAAATTATTCTCATTTGCTTCAAACCGAACAACACTAATTGCAATTTATGTCCATTACACACGACCGCTAGTATACAAATGAACAAACACACCATCTACATCTACGTGTATTTCACCAGCATACTTTTATCACTGTATAACTAGAATATTTCTATATTTGGAAAACTGCTATTGTTATTTTAATAGTGAAACCTGTGATGAACATCTGTGATCATCTATGTCAATGGACGTGTGGATCTAAACTAAAATGTATTAAAATAATGATTGATAAAGTATAGTCTGACATTTCCAATCAATGCAGTCTGACTTGTTTCTGGTTCAATCAGCCCATTTTTTGGACAGTTGGAATTTGAGGGAGGTGGGGTGAGGGGAGTTGATGTGCAACCCCAAATGTTATCAAAGTGGATAACTAATAGTAAGAACAGTACTGGTAAGTGAATATGAACAAACATTGGATAAGTGTTTTAACATTATAAAGCTATTGCTCATGAATGTATTAATCAAGAATTGTATCAACTCTTTCCACTCAAATGTAAATCTGAAAGGGATCACTGAATTTGAGCTAAAATGTTTATCTCACTGTGATTTTTACCCCTCCCCCCCCCCCTCCCCCATTTTCGGCTACCACCTAAATTCAGTGGGCATAGGAATTTATCACTACCAGCTACATGTACATGTGTGTATCTACTACACCCAGGTAGAGAGTGGCAAATGAAGATAAATGTCTTGCTAAAGGACATAAGTGCCATGCAAGGACTCAAAACATGTCCTCCACATCTCAAGTTGATTTCTAAAAGCCACAAGTTTGATGAAAACATCTCTTCATGTACATGGACCTACATGTATGTAATACACCCAGGTAGAGAGTGGCAAATGAAGATAAATGTCTTGCTAAAGGACATAAGTGCCATGCAAGGACTCAAAACACGTCCTCCACATCTCAAGTCGATTTCTAAAAACCACAAGTTTGATGAAAACTTCTCTACATGTAGCAAACCACACCAACAGGTTTATAAACAAGATTCCAATATAATACATTGCGTAGATAAAAAATGATGTTCATTTCATGGTTGTCAAACCAAGTCAATCAATAAAGTGTTATTGCCCAGAGATAACATTTTGATGACGTCACTGCACTGGATAGTTCACTCACCCGATGGGGATGATCGATGTATTGGTAGGTCATTCGCACAAGAGGAAAGTTAGGTATGAAATTCATAGACAAACACTGAATGAATAATAATCGTACAATGAAGAAGGTATTAACGTGGGACAAGAATATTGTAAGAAGAAACTATACCGTAGTTTGGAGAATGCCAACTATCAGCATAATTATGATGATTCATAACATGAATAGGGCACCATAAGTGTATTTTGTTTGTTTGTTTGTATTACCTGACTGCTAAGAAATCATGTGCTAGCTTGTAAGTAAGCAACCAGGGGACCTACAGCTTTTATCTCTATGATGAACTTGAGGATGAGGATTAATGCCTTACCAAAGGGCAAATTTTAAAGTGCATCGACTTGGTTTTCTTTCGGAAAT
Organism: Strongylocentrotus droebachiensis; assembly: GCA_035222895.1. Taxonomy (NCBI): domain Eukaryota; kingdom Metazoa; phylum Echinodermata; class Echinoidea; order Camarodonta; family Strongylocentrotidae; genus Strongylocentrotus; species Strongylocentrotus droebachiensis. Next base: position 204,706 of record JAVYIG010002741.1, read on the forward strand.
GATGCTCAAACCTATTTTTCACTACAACATTACATCGCACTATGTTTCTCTTTTAAGTAAGAATAAATGAATATTTAATTCTCGTATAGCTGCATGGACATGTTTTGAATCACAGCTTCAATTGCACTGGTGTGAATGAGGGGAGGGTGGGTTAATGAGGCTTGGAATGGACGCATACTCGGTGGATCATATCACCAAACCTTAGGACTGTCTGGCAATAATACCTGTCAATTTAGATAGGACTCAATAAGGAGACATCTTCATCAAATGTCAGGACATTCTGAGATCACGGAACTGTTCCCACTGAAATCAGAGTTTCACAAAGATATTGCAATGTACATGCACTTTGTCTACTGATAAAAAAGTACACACTGACCTGAAATCGGTCATTTCACACTGCGATACACTTTTAATCCTAAATCTGTTCTTTTCATCATTCATAGTGGCAGATCAAGGATTCTTTGGGAGGGTATGAGAAGAAACCCCTCCTACAGCTTTATGATTATAGTTGAATTCGAATGACTTGTGAAAACCACAACAAAATTTGAAAGCTACCCCACACTCTCTCTATCTTTCTCTCTCTTTCTCTCTTCCTTTCTCTCTCTCCCTTTCTCCCTCTCTCTCTCTCTCCCTCTCTCTCTTTCTCTCTTAAATCTCTACAAAGCAAGTCATTCAGTAGCATTCAACACTATTGGGAACATAATTACTTACATGTACATCATGTATTCATCTTAGATTTTTCTCACAACAGAATGAAATCAAACGAAGGATTTAGCACGATAAGACAGGAACGTAATTAGAAAAACGTAGATAGAACGTCTTAGAAATGTACATGTATGTCATAGTATGAAACATGATGGATGGGAACACCATTGGTATAGTGTGAACCCTGGTAATGGTTATGATGGAGAAAAGAACGACCCAATCAATATCACTTCGATTCGAATTAGGGAGGGGGTTTGTTGTCGCAACGTCCGGCAATGCTGACGTCATCCTCGTTTCGGGCACGGCGAAACGAGGCAATGAGAGGAAAATGTCAATTATGAAAAATGATGCACTTGAAAGGGATAGATTCTGCTGCCCCCAGAGGCTGGTTTGAATTAAATGCAATTATTCTTAATCAGCTACGCCTTCCCCCTTGTCTAATTATTCTCCAGACTCTGAGCGAATATCTGGATGATAGGCACCTATGCTGACAATTGGATGTGTACATGTTGTATGTATCGTTGTACTGTTATTATTTGTAGTTGTACAAAGGTTTTGAGCCAACCAGAAAAAACAGTATATGTTGTGCTTTGCGCAAAAGTATCAGGATGGTTGTGTACCTATGCGCAGCCCTGGCAAAATATTTTGGTAAGGAAACTGTTCTATTCATGTTTAAAGGTATAGACCCGTAGTGGTAAAATTGTGGTTCAAGGGTTTTAGGTGCAAAATATCCATTCAATATTGCCTTCAGAGGTTTAGATGGCAATACTCTAACCTAAATTTGCAAAAAAGCAGAAATAAATGCCAAAATGTTCAATGTTGAAGTGCATCGCAAATATTTATCCAGGCCGGATCGATATGATAATTTACCAAATATATCAATTAGTAGGCGGTTTACCGTCAAAATTTGTATCATCACGTATTAGTATTTTTTGAGAGGGGCGTTTCCAAAACTGGTCTATACCTTTAATGTGCAAGTTAATACAAAAAATTAGGATGTAGTGGTGAGAATTGAGGTACTAGGTTTCATACAATCAATATGGAAATAATAATAATATTGAATGGCTTTTCTTTCACGGGCCACAAGGGTATAATATATCCCACTCTCTTTGAGAAATATTTGCCTTGTCACGCAGACTCCTGAAATATGCTCTTCAGCTCTCTGGAGTTAAAGATAAACTTGAGTTCTGGTAAAAAAAAAGAAAAAGAATTCTCACAGAATCAAAGGAAACTTTAATACACTGAATGATCAAGATTACAAATAAATGTCATTTGCCAAACAATTTTGGTAGAAAATGTATACTGGCCGAGTAATGAGCATAGAAAGATAAGGAAATCAAAGTAAATATCCCAGACACCATTTGTGTAGTCCCATATACATCTTTCTGTGTATATAGTACTTGTTACTTTACCAAGACTGGGCCAAATTTATTATGATTTTGATGACTCCAGAACTTTGCAGTACACACCAATACTTACATGCTACATGATCAACTTTTTCTGATCCATTCCACACCTCTTCTTTCACAATGCAATTGCATGACCAGAACTCAACTTAATCTTATATCCCATTCAAGGTCATTCAATATCATATACAATAAATTATTGGGTTCAGTACATATTGCATGTTTTGGAAATGATAATAATAATAATAATTACATTTGTATAGCACTTATTACTATTACTCTGTTTCTAAGTGTTTGCAAGCAAGGACAGCAGAAGTGTCCTTATGAGAAGTATTAAATTGATACGATGATTTGATTTGACATGTACTACAGCACTCAACGCATCAAGGGCCCTCGGGAAGAACAACATGGATGCTGATCAGACATTACTGGGTATTGAAACAAAACTATTGTTTGTCAATAATATCCCTTCACACAATTTGGATTTGAAATGTTAATTGAGTGGGAACAGAAAAGTGAGCAACTGATTTAACTAATTGACATTGTACAAATTAATTATTGATTCCCCCCCCCCCCCAAAAGAAAAAAAAAAAAAATGATAATGATAATAAAAATTAATAAATAATTAATTAATTAATAAAAAATGAAAAAAACAACCAAACCAAACAAATAATAATAATAAATAACAATAGAATGAAATCTTCAAAAGGTTGCACACTCTAGAAAACTTGTCTGGAACACTTTCATTTTACACATGTGTACAGTGTGTAATGAAAATAATGATTGAAACATATTTGAAATGAGTACCATGTACATGTACAATATACCGGAAATCTAGACAGAACATTATGAAAAAGGATTACAATTCGCAAACACACAGGTGTCGTGGTCGAGTGTAAACTGAACTGTGGATCACATGGTCCGCACTCGACCCAATAAAGGTAAACGGGTACCTGGCAGGAATTAATTCCTTGAATTGCTACAGCATACTAAAGCTGGCTTTATCACTATGGAGCGTCAGGAGTGTCAAGTCCGACAGACATGAGCGCTATACAAGAACCCACTATTTCATTATTATTAAACTGCACCAGGGAATTTATATGAGCCTGAACTTTCATTCATTGAATTACCAGTCAGAGTTATAGGCAAAAACCATCTGATATTGAATTCATATATGTACCCCAGGGGCAGGCTCATAATACATCATGCCAAAATAAGACTTGAAGATGTAGGCTCCTACATGCTTTCTGGTGACGAGGTTATGTGATATCAGAACGTGCAGCAAACTAGGAGAATGACAAAAAGCCCCCCCCCCCCTCTCCATTTAGACTACCAAAGTTTATTGTATTGTAATTTGATAAGTTATACAATTATTCTAGTCTGATTATTGCATAATGAAAGGTTACATATATTAATAATGATGATGATGACGATGATGACAACGACGCCGACAACGACGATGACGATGATACTACTACTATTACTACTACTGGTCTACTACTACTACTACTACTACTACTACATGTACTACTTCTAATGATAATAAGGATAAGAACAATACTATTGATCATCTAGGAGCATTAAAAAGAAAAAGTACCATAGCATTTATAAAGTGAAAGCCATGTTTGAGCAATGATTTGAACTAAATCTTGATAAAGAATCCTATTCTTTTCTAAACATTGTATCATGTGAAACATATTCAATTGCGTGGTGCTTTATGTGAGCATGTACTGATAAGTGGCAAGCTGCCATGACAACTTACCACACCAAAACTAGTTCTCTTTACAATATCTCTGACTTTTTTTCTACAATGACAATGTTGTTATCCAGTGTGTACATACCCCTTTTACTACATAATTCTTTATTAAACCAGCATCTTTCAACCTGGGTTTCCCCCAAGACATCTCTAGGGGTGCGGCAAGAGAAATTAGTTAGAACATCAAAAACCTTTTTTGGAATAACATCAATTTCGTGAAACACCAAATATATGGCTAAAGTATGGAATTTCATGAGGAAATAGCATTTAAAAGATAAAAAGTGTATATTCTTCATCCCAAGCTTTGCTCCCTTGCACATTTTAGAAAGAGGAGGATTTCAAGCAGAGAAGTGCCTGAATACCTCCATAATTTTTTGCAACGAGGTCCCTGTTCTATTTGACAGCAAGCTAGGTGCAGGAATATAATAGAAACAAACATGCCAGTAGGTGTGTACATTGCACTTGACGAGTTTCAGAGTGATGCACAAGTACATGTAATGTTCAGTGATGAATTTGGGATTGTGGTGATGCAAAATTTTTGGCCTACCGGTATTTCTGAAAAGTGTCACGTGACTCAAAAAAGGTTTAAAAATGCTGCTTCGAACAGCGTTTCTTTGTGGATGCAAGTTTTGTATTTGAATAAAGTTTTGTCTAGTCTAGTGTGAACAGGTTTTTCTATTCTTCTATTCTTGCCCTGTAGCATCTCTGATCAATGATTCATGGATGGTCCTGAATGGGAGCGTGCAGAGCTCAGTTTCGATTTCTGATGGGTCTATTCACAAAGGTCTTTCAAAGACAAGAGGCAAATTATAATTTCAATCAAAAGAGATTTCAATATCTTTAACTTCAAGAGCTATGTGTACACAGTTGGCCTACTTTGAAAATGTACAGTGCACATGTATGTAGTCTTCGAAAACAAACAAACAGCATTAGCAACAAAAGACTACAATGACCTAGTGAATGAAAAATCAGAACTGAATCAGAAATTGAGTATTCTTAATTTGTAAATGTACATGTACTGTACATGTATATGTTTCTAATCTGCAAAAACAAACAAACAGCATTAGCAACAAAAGACTGCAATGACCTAGTGTATGAAAAACTCAAAACTGAATCAGGAATGGGGTATTCTTGATTTGTAAATTCAAAGTTTCAAACTTTTCAATATTGAATTAATCAGTAGTTATTAATTTTTGTTAAATTCCAATGACTAGATGTGCAATGTACTTAGCAAGTAGAGGTCAGATTGTATTTTACATTGAGTAAAGCCATAAAAAAGTGTAATTTTAAATGTAATTTTAAGTGTAATTTTAAAGAGGCTTTACAGATGATTGCTATTTGCAAGAATTCATTAAATGTAGGCCTATACAAATGTAAACCATCACAAAATATCTTTCCATTCAGAGATGAGTTTCAATATTACATACCGGTAATCGTATAAGATATTAAAGAGTTAGGGAAAACCCCAACGTAGTCATCCACCTGGACAATCCTAATCAGTTATACCGGGACGAGAGAGCAAAAGGTCACAGTGATTCAGTTCGCTTTACGCCTCCTAGGCACAGATGAGGTAACACCAAATACTTATAATTATAATAATAATGGGCCAAATTAATACATACAGTCTGCAGAGAGCCAGCATGGCCAAAAAATCTACCTATAAGTACATGACATGCCCCTATGGTTCACTGTACATGTATATACTGTACCGTCTGTTTGGAGCCAGAAGGGCATTAACAATATTAAGTAAATGAACTTTACCACAGAGTTAACGCCCCTTTGGCGATGAACAGACGATATAGATGATTTTAAAAATTGTGACTTACCAGTTGCCACTTTCCCTTTCCATTTACAAAAATATTGCACAGAAGTATGCCCCCTGTCTCAACCAACATTCAGACAGATCGTTAAAAATAAATCAGTAATCCTCATTTATTCTGTTATTAATCAGAACAGAAATCAGTCCCCCCCCCCCCCCCCCATCCGCTTTTCCAAAAATTAGCCTGTATGTTCTGTACAAAATGAATCCACTGGATACCATATTACTCTCCATGTTATCAATTTATCTTCGAAATCACGTCATTCAGCCAAAATTTTCATAATTTCTTAGACAGTATAACCATTTTATAAAAAATTAATTGAATTTGATCTGTTTGAATTACCAACTAAAAAAAGAATATATACATCAAGTTTTAAATCGGCACTATTTATTATTATTATTATCATCATTATGATCATTATTATTACTATCATTATCATAACTATTATTATTATTATCATTATCATCATCATCATTATCATCGTCATCATCATCCTTATCATTATCATCATCATCATCATCATCATCATCATCATCATCATCATCACCATGATATCTGCATCATCAGCATTATTACAATATCTTGCAAATCCCACTACATGAGTAAGTTCTAGCATTCTTTGCAGCATCTTATTTTCACCAAGTCAAAGAATGAAATCAGAGATAACCCATGGTTTCCCCCGAGACACCTGGCACTTAAATCCTTGCCCCATACTCCTACTGTACTTGTATTTATTGATTCATTATCGATTGGCATCCATGCCATGGCAATCTTATATTTCCTTATGTAATATTCACTTTTTTTCCCCACATTTTATAAGCAGGGCCACCGAATACGGTGTAAATACGTCACGCCTTTAGAAACTGAGGTCCTTGTGACATGAAGCTCTGTGAGTGAAAAGGAAACTTTCAAATAGCATTTGTTGAATATAGTCAGTGTTCCATGTGAATGAAAACAAATAATAAAAGGTATCAACAAATTCAATTCTGCTCATGATTGAATATGGTCACATATTGTTTGTTTATTGTTCCATGAAAATGAAAAAAAATAATAAAGTGTGTCAAAAAATTTCAACTCTGTCAATGATTTTCAATGAATTGTAGTGTAAATATCTACACTTGTACCTGCCATAGAAGCCCTAAAGTACATGTACACTGTAGGCGGCAGTAGGCCTACATACATGTTCATTGTGCAAGTATCGCAAATGATGAAGATATCAAATTGATCACAAAACGTACAAATGTACACGTAAATACATGACACTTTTCATATAAGGGGTAGAAGGGAATTAAATGTGGATTATATCCGAACTTAGTTGAGACCCGAAAGTTAATGTGAACGCAATCAGCATCTCTCAATCTGCACTTGATTTTCTTGATTACTAATGTTATTGTTTGTGTTTATCATATTATCTTTCCTTATGTTTTTCTTTTGTTTTTTCCTAACACTTTCCCTTTTATTTTTCCTTATGTTATCATTTGTTTTATTCTACTATCATTCTCTCCTGTATATTTCCCTATGTAATTCTTTAATTCTTTCTCTTCTGTCGTATCTTTTATCTATTCTTGTTATTTTTTGCTTCTATCCTCCTATCATTTTCTCTGCCATTTCCTAATCTTTCGTTTTGCTTTTATCCTTCTATAATTTTCTTATGTTATTCTTTTTTATCCTTCTAACAGTATTTCTTCTATCTTTCATTTTGTTTTCATTCTTAATATCCTATCATCTTAAATTATCCTTCTATCATTTTTTCTATCTTTTCTTTTTTATTCTTTGTTTCTATCCTTCTATCAGCGATTTTTTTATCGTTCCTCATGTTCTTCATTTTGTATCCTTCTATCATTTTCTCTTTCTATATTCACTCACGGTACTTTTTTTAATGTGGCTATCATCTTCTCTTTTTTTAAAGGTGAAATTCAAAGAAGATCACAAATATGCCAACTAATGTATCACTAGAAACTGGTAAGCTAACAGATGGCCATCGTACAAGTTTTAGGTCAACTATATATCGGGTGATTTATTAAAAATACAAATACAACCACCTCCATAGCAGCTGGGATATACGAGAGATTCGCCGGAAAAAATAACGATGTTTTGATGACGTCACTATATGGACCAACACTACCCAAGCAGACGACATCCCATAGAGAATGAACATAATTGCAAAGCTATTATTTCCCAAATTATAATGAGTTGAGTGTATATATGTAATGGCATGTCAAACCATTCAAAAGGGGATATGACCCAATTCTGATAACTAAATCTTTTGCTTGTAAATACACAGGATAGGGGTTAATTAACAATCAAAGAAATCAGACTTTCAAATTGAAAACCCCCCGGAATGATATTAAGGACGGCATTTGTTCCCTCTTGAAACGCCGAACATACGCCGGTGTGTGCAGCTGAATATACAATGGCGTATTATTTTGTTTACAAGCGACAGATTCCTTTATTTTTGTATCGCTGCATTTTTCATCAAAATAAAACCATACGCGGGGTTTAGAGTGAGGCAATAGATTATAAATTTAGCCTGACGGTAGTGAAGTAAGAGAAAGAACTCAAGAGAAGATGAAAACACAGGCACTGAAAATGTGTGAGATGTCAAGGGACATCGTCTGCTTGTGCAAGTCATGTCCATACTGTGATCTCACACATCTCAGCAGCGTTCGGAGAGCTCTTCCGTAGCTATGCCGGGGCTGTATTTAAGCGTTTTGTAATTTATAATAATCGTTACTTCGAATGTTTCCAAGCATTGAATTTTGATAACCTTGTCGAATCAAAGTTTCAACTTTGCAATAATGAAAATAAAGTTAGTTTTTAAAATCAATGAATATCTACTTTAAATATGCTTTGTTATTCTTTGGTATTATACTATTATGTTCGCTTTCTGTACTGTTTGCCTACCGTCCTGTTTTCAAAAGCTCTGTAATCTGTATTATCTCCTGATATACGGTTCATGTAGTACACAGTCATGCAGTCTTGATGCTGTTAGTATGAAGGTGAGCGGGATTTAGGGTGCAGATGTCCAGACTTAAGGTTGCTTTGGGTACAAGGGAATGGAAGTTCGCAAGTAAGAGGATAACATAACTCATAATTCTCCTATCCAATCGAAAGAAGACCCCGATTCTATCATTAGTAAAGAAAATAATAAGCAAAAAATATTCTGACATTCAGTTTTAACATGTATTCATTTATTACTCTTTTATTTATATTAATATGATTTGTATATCAAAGTTGAAAATGCTTGAAAATGAAAATTGTTTAGAAAAATACCTACATAAAAATTGTCGTTATTCTCATGGGTCTGTAATTACATCTTCCGCGGCTTTTCTATGGTAGAACGATGTATGTTCAAATAATGTTTATCTTATTTACTTGTTAAAGCCCTAAAACCTTATACAAACAGTTTATTTGCTTGTACAATACTTTTTAGTATATTGAAAATTATAAGAAATTGTCAATTAAATGAGAGCTTGAACATCAAGAAAAAAGTTTTTGAATAAATTTTCAGGTTCACGTTTTCGCTGCCCATAGACTACATGCAGAGCTGCCAAGTGCCAACCTTTGGAAGTACAAATTAGTACTCAGCACCTCCAAAATTAGTATTTTACCATCAAAATTAGTATTTTTCAACCGGCCTTCCTTTCACCTATTAAAAACCTATTAATGTCGTAACGCAGTGCAAATGCATACCGTAAAGACCATATTTTTGCTGTAATTAATTTTTTTAAAACATATTCAATTGTACATATTCATCTATATACCTTGTTTTAACTGCATTACTGCAAACTCAGTTCTTTTTAGTTCCAAGCTCTTGCTTCAGCCACAAAATCACCTTGAAGATTCACACACAAGTGACTATATAAGCCACTCCATATAAAATGATGCACTGAATTCACAATATGGCTCTTGTAAAAATCTGCAATAATGTAGTACAGCAGAGATGCCAACCTCTTGACACAAAAAAACAGACTGAGTATCCTAAAAAATTAGATTTTGGAGAGAAAAATCAGATTTTCACGAAAAACTCGACACTACCAATGGCCGGTTGGCCCCGGGCCAGTAAAATTTCAGAAAAATGTGATACTGGAAGGTACAGTCAAGTAAAATGTTTGCTCTTTCATTAAAATTTTAAAAGAAAATTGTAAAGCAAAGTTTTTGTTGGGGCTGCGGGGGTTTACTTGTTCATTTTTTAATGCGATTCCGTGGTTTTTATGGGTATTAACAAAAATTATTATAAAAAAAAAAAAAAAAAAAAAAAAAAATCGTACTGGTTGGCACCTCTGTACATGTAACTTAAAGGTAAAATCAGTTTTGGAAACGCCCCCCTCTCAAAAAATGAAATGGAAGCACTTATTACCAATCATAAGAAAGAATATGTTTTGACTAATACGTGATGATACACATTTTGCCGAGAAACCGCCTACTAATTGATATATTTGGTAACTTATTATATCTATTTGGACCTCATAGATATCGCACACGTGTCGCATATGTGTTGCGTAGTCCCATATACATCTTTCTTTGTACAGCGCTTGTAACTTTACCAAGACTGGGCCAAATTTCTTATCATTTTGATGATTCCAGAACCTTGCAGTACACACCAATATATACTAGATGATTAACCTTTTCTGATCGATTCCACAACGTTTTTTTCACAATGCAATCGCATGACCATAACTGGTCTTTGTCTTGAGATGGCGTTCTAAAAAGATATGACGTGTTTGTAGCCGCGACAAGGAATTGTCACGGAAGTCCTCACTCATCTTGGCAAAGACAAACACTTTAATAGTGGACAAGTTGTGCGACAGCGGCAAGATTTCTTTGATCTTGTAGTTATGACAGTTTTGAGAAATGGCCCCATGGACACCAAAGACAACTAATGCTTTTTGTTGACATAATTTACAGATAGATTTAGACATAACTTTTAGATCTAACAGGAATTAAGTTAGATAATATTTTTTCTTGTTAGAGTTCCAATTCATATTAGATCTACTGATGTCTTAGACCTCTACAACATTTTTTATAATTTCCAAATGAAACCAAAAATGTTGGCAAAATAATTATAAACAATCTTTTGAAAGATTATTACTTTTATTAATGTTCTTCTGACATTCAATGATCATTTATCAACAATCTTTACAAAGACAAATTAAACAGTCTATTTTTTTTACTTTATTTTTTTAATGTTAATTTAATTTTTTGGATTTTTAAAAATGTTTTTTACTTTTTCTTTTGTTTTGCTTTAAAAAAAAAAATAATAATCAGACGGGTCAAGGACTAGACTTGCTGATTTAGAAAACAAATTAAAACATGGAAATTACAATCCAACAGTTATTCAGTGCATATCCACAAATACGTCGACTAAGATTGAGAAATATATCAAAAGAAAATGTTACCCTCGAAATAGAGATAGATCTGCATGGTCATGTGTATTGTTGCCCGTTGCTGCTGCAGCAGCCGCCGCTGGACCTTCTGCCATTTTCTTAGCCGGTACACGCCTACTTTTGACGCTTGCGTAGCCCGTACGAGTTGTGGGAGGTGTCCGCTCTCCACTCCGATCCCCGATTCTTCAGCAACTCTCCGACTTTTTTCTTGAAAGAAAGACCAACTCTTCTACCGTTCTCGTTATTATGAAGAAATTATGAAATTTTGATCAACAATCAAAGTGTTGGACTGATGAAGCATCCGTGAAGATCGTGCGAAATATCGAAAAACATGGACCTTTTACAACAAACAATGTTAGAAAAGTCAGCGCCGGAATTTTCGATTGACTTTTGCCTGTCCGCAAAATGAACGATGAGGGTGCTCTACTATAATGTTAAAAATTCACAGCGAGAGAAAAAAATCCTAGTTATGAATAATATTTTTGAAAGTTGTAATCACTATTTGCTGAATGGGTAATGTCTGATGTCTCTGTGATGTAGTGGAGGACCTCATTCCCGTTTGCCCCAACACGCAACATTTCTACAATTTCAATTATCAAAAATGTATTACTCAGCCGGAGGGTCTTTTCCGGGTCTTTTCTCTTTGGAGAACCTATAATAAACTTGCTATTCATGATAATTTTGAGTAGTGCCCTATATAAGGAAGAATGCACTTAGGAGGAAAACGGATATTAATGATATGTTTGTACACGACAAACGGGAGAGTTATCCGCAACTACGTCACAATCCACTGACCAACCTGCCATTTTGAGATTGGCATAGACTTAGACTCATAATTCGAACATTCATAACTTTCCCTTTATATTGTCTAATTTATTTCAAACTCTCACAGTTCTGCATGTACATCAAATTTTTCTACTTTCATAAAAATGGATTTATTACAAAGATTGGATTGTCCTTTAAGACAGTGCCGTACATTTTTATCTTTTCCACTCCCTGTTTTCCCTACAAAGTTCACATCGTAATTAGTTGAAAAGAAAAAGCGACCCTGTCCGATATTCCTTCTGTAAATCCAAAGACAAAAGTATCTCCATTATCCACTATTCCACTTAGAACAAAAATAGTTGAAGTATAGTTGGTTAGATCAGGTTAAGATTCCGGCAATATAATAAACCTACGTTATATATTTATATATTTTAGATGCACAGTTTCTGTTTATAAACAAACATGAAGGGAGAGACAGAGAGATCGATCAGTCAAAGACTTGGAGGAAGAGATATTAACTGCATGTCCCGCATTGGCCCCCTCCCCCCCCCCAAAAAAAAAACCCCCACCGCGGCCCAGAAATCGCCGCTTGTGCTCGTAGTCACGTGCTTGCCATCTCTAAAATCAGTAGTTTTAAAATGAATTGCATTACACCGTATATACAGTCATGCTTGGCGGCTGTTTATGAGAGGAGATATTTTTCTATAGTAAGACAGTTATTGTGATAAAACAAAATTAATAAATGTTGAAGAAAATATCGTGTATGGGCCCGAGGATGGCTAAGAAACAGTCAGCTCAGTGTTCTAGGAGAGCTTTTCTAGGCTACATTATTTTATACAGGACATTAGGACTATGATAATACACTCCATGAACATTCTTTAATATCAACAATAATGATTTTTAAATCTTTATAGCGCACATTAACTATCCACCATGCATAGTGCCCTATGTGAAAAAGGCTCTCCAATATTGCCCCGGCTCAGCTATAATACCATTTCCAATGCTCAAAGCATTCAAGGAATTGCTTCCTACGTACTTATTAAACACCTGGGTGGAGACAGGCAAATGTATATACTTGCCAACGGTCAGTGCTTAAAATAATGGACTCGATAGTAGCTAACCATATTATACCGGTTCTCGTCCGATCAACGAAGTCAAGCAGCATAGGGCCTGGTCAGTACTTGGATGGGAGACCGCTTTTGAATACCGGGTGTTGTAGGCATTTTGTTGCCGGAGTTGTAGACAATGTCATGACCTAGACATGGAGACATCCTTCTCTTACCTTTTTTCTTTTATTTCTCTCTTTTTTCCCCTCTTCAAATTCCCTCATAGAAAAAAATATCACGCTTTTCTGGAGGAAAGACAGGGAGCAAAGAATGGGATGACGAGTTTTTGCTGGCTCTTCCCTTCTAAAAGAAGCTTATTATCGACCTCTTACTCCGTCCTTCCTTCCCTCCTTCACCTCTATAACAAACTCCCGCCCCTCCCCCCGCTCCCCCCCCCCCCATCCCGGCCCGCCCCTCTTTTTTCTTATCTTCCATCCTCCATGTAGCATTATGGCACAATGTTTTACCCGCAACCGTTTCCAAGACAGTGTCAATGCGCACACTCTTTGCGCATGATGACCATTACGTCATAAACGAAGACAAGGTGAATACTCTATCGCGTGTCGAGGTACTAGGTCTGCTCAAAGGCTTATTTCGAATATGACGTCAGCTTGTTCTATTCCTCTTCCCCAAGACCTGATCTGAACAAGGCATAGAAGTGCAGCTCTGGAGTAATATTGATACCCCCAATAATATAGTTGAACAAGAGCTCCATCTACAGAGGACACAGTCTCTTAGTTGGAGAAGAGGCGTTCGGGCTAAATCCGTTTCCTCAACCAGTCGGTCACTTTGAAACAATCATGAACATCTGAAACTACTACTACCACCCCATTAAAAGAAATTAGATGGTGACGTCATTGTTTAATGTAAAATAGGTTTAAGAGTCCTTTGTCTACGATTATACCATGCTGAATATACCGATTCTCGTCCGATCACCGAAGTCAAGCAACATAGGGCCTGGTCAGTACTTGGTTGGGAGACCGCTTTTGAATACCGGGTGTTGTATGCATTTTGTCGCCGGAGTTGTAGACAATGTGATGACCTAGACATGGAGCCTTCATTTTCTTACCTTTTTTCTTTTATTTCTCTCTTTTTTCCCCTCTTCAAATTCCCTCATAGGAAAAAAATATCACGCTTTTCTGGAGGAAAGACGGGGAGCAAAGAATGGGATGACGAGTTTTTGGTGGCTCTTCCCTTCTAAAAGAAGCTTATTATCGACCTCTTACTCCGTCCTTCCTTCCCTCTTTCACCTCTATAACAAACTCCCACCCCTCCCCCCGCTCCCCCCCCCATCCCGGCCCGCCCCTCTTTTTCTTTTCTTCCATCCTCCATGTAGCATTATGGCACAATGTTTTATCCGTAACCGTTTCCAAGACAGTGTCAATGCGCACACTCTTTGCGCATGATGACCGTTACGTCATAAACGAAGACAAGGTGAATACTATGTCGCGTGTCGAGGTACTAGGTCTGCTCAAAGGCTTATTTCGAATATGCCGTCATCTTGTTATATTCCTCTTCTCCAAGACCTGATCTGAACAAGGCATAGACGTGCAGCTCTGGAGTATTATTGATACCCCCAATAATAAGTTGAACAAGAGCTCCATCTACAGAAGACACAGTCTCTTAGTTGGAGAAGAGGCGTTCGGGCTAAATCCGTTTCCTCACCCAGTCGGTCACTTTGAAACAATCATGGACATCTGAAACTACTATTACCACTCCATTAAAAGAAATCAGATGGTGACGTCATTGTTTAATGTTAAATAGGTTTAAATTCACGAGTCCTTTGTCTACGACCATACCATGCTGAATATACCAGTTCTCGTCCGATCACCGAAGTCAAGCAACATAGGGCCTGGTCAGTACTTGGTTGGGAGACCGCTTTTGAATACCGGGTGTTGTATGCATTTTGTCGCCGGAGTTGTAGACAATGTGATGACCTAGACATGGAGCCTTCATTCTCTTACCTTTTTTCTTTTATTTCTCTCTTTTTTCCCCTCTTCAAATTCCCTCATAGGAAAAAAATATCACGCTTTTCTGGAGGAAAGACGGGGAGCAAAGAATGGGATGACGAGTTTTTGGTGGCTCTTCCCTTCTAAAAGAAGCTTATTATCGACCTCTTACTCCGTCCTTCCTTCCTTCCTTCACCTCTATAACAAACTCCCGCCCCTACCGTCCGCCCCCTCCCCCATCCCGGCCCTCCCCTCTTTTTGCTTTTCTTCCATCCTCCATGTAGCATTATGGCACAATGTTTTATCCGCAACCGTTTCCAAGCCAGTGTCAATGCGCACACTCTTTGCGCATGATGACCATTACGTCATAAACGAAGACAAGGTGAATACTCTATCGCGTGTCGAGGTACTAGGTCTGCTCAAAGGCTTATTTCGAATATGACGTCAGCTTGTTATATTCCTCTTCCCCAAGACTTGATCTGAACAAGGCATAGAAGTGCAGCTTTGGAGTAATATTGATACCCCCAATAATATAGTTGAACAAGAGCTCCATCTACAGAGGACACAGTCTCTTAGTTGGAGAAGAGGCGTTCGGGCTAAATCCGTTTCCTCACCCAGTCGGTCACTTTGAAACAATCATGGACATCTGAAACTACTATTACCACTCCATTAAAAGAAATCAGATGGTGACGTCATTGTTTAATGTTAAATAGGTTTAAATTCACGAGTCCTTTGTCTACGACCATACCATGCTGAATATACCGATTCTCGTCCGATCACCGAAGTCAAGCAACATAGGGCCTGGTCAGTACTTGGTTGGGAGACCGCTTTTGAATACCGGGTGTTGTATGCATTTTGTCGCCGGAGTTGTAGACAATGTGATGACCTAGACATGGAACCTTCATTCTCTTACCTTTTTTCTTTTTTTTCTCTCTTTTTTCCCTTCTTCAAATTCCCTCATAGGAAAAAAATATCACGCTTTTCTGGAGGAAAGACGGGGAGCAAAGAATGGGATGACGAGTTTTTGGTGGCTCTTCCCTTCTAAAAGAAGCTTATTATCGACCTCTTACTCCGTCCTTCCTTCCCTCCTTCACCTCTATAACAAACTCCCGCCCCTACCGTCCGCCCCCCCCCCCCATCCCGGCCCGCCCCTCTTTTTGCTTTTCTTCCATCCTCCATGTAGCATTATGGCACAATGTTTTATCCGCAACCGTTTCCAAGACAGTGTCAATGCGCACACTCTTTGCGCATGATGACCATTACGTCATAAACGAAGACAAGGTGAATACTCTATCGCGTGTCGAGGTACTAGGTCTGCTCAAAGGCTTATTTCGAATATGACGTCAGCTTGTTATATTCCTCTTCCCAAGACTTGATCTGAACAAGGCATAGAAGTGCAGCTCTGGAGTATTATTGATACCCCAAATAATATAGTTGAACAAGAGCTCCATCTACAGAAGACACAGTCTCTTAGTTGGAGAAGAGGCGTTCGGGCTAAATCCGTTTCCTCACCCAGTCGGTCACTCTGGAGTATTATTGATACCCCCAATAATATAGTTGAACAAGAGCTCCAAAGCTATCAAAATATAAAGAAAATTGTACATCTCCCAACAAATACATAAGATAGCTTAATACACAGTACATAATGTTTTCAAATTAATTTTACTTAACGAATATTATAAATCAAAGAGTTACCTACAGACAGACAGACACACCACACACGCTCACCTACTCAGACACACATACAAACTTACATATCCCCCTCCCCCCTTCATTCCAAAGCTCAACAAATCCCCCCTCCCTTCCCGAGCATTCACATCTACATATTTGTTGGAAATCCTGTCTCTTCCTTTTCTTTAAGACCAAATTATATATTTAAAAAAAAAAAAAAAAAAATGTCTGAGTCTGAGAAAGAAGTATTTGCCTCGCCGTCCTTAACTGTGGAAGTTGTCCCATTTTCTGAAGTGAAGTGTTAAAGTGCCTCTCTCCCCCGCTAATTCCTTTTCTTCTTGCCTATTTTCTATAATTCTTTTTTTAATTTCTTGAGGAATTGGGGGTCTATTTTGAGTTGAACTATATTTAAAAATCATATGTTTTATTAAAAGAATAATGTGAACTAACAGTTGTTCTTCTCCCGCATTGGATCTTTTTATCCCGATATGAATTTCTTGCCAGTGTAGATTTTTTAACGCTGATGAAGCAAAAAGGTCACCGCAGTCCTTCCAAATATTTGCTACCTTTTCACAGGTAAAAAACAGATGCTCATAGGTTTCTTCGTGTTTATTGCAAAAGGAGCAAAGATTGCTCACTGCATGTTTGAAAGTGTATAGATGCTTATTTGTATAAATTAAATTATATAACATTTTATATTGAAATTCTCTCAGCTTTCTGTCTAGAGTGGATTTCCGGGGTCTTAACAAAATTGTTCTCGTGTCATTTTCGACCATATTGTATGTACGTTCTAAGTTGCATGTAGCATAAGATTTTTCCGTTCTCATTTTTAACAATGTACTATAGATATATTTTGATGTTATGCCTTGCAAAGAGTGAGGGTTTCCGTTAATAATGAATGCTAAACTTAATTCGGTATCCTCACAAGGATGTTCATATACATTCAAAAGAGTTTTCCATGAGAATGGAATGCCTTCATATAACTGTTTTATTACATTTATTTCAATGTTGTTTAAACCCATTTTCTTAAATTCTGTGACAGATTGAATAGTGCGATAGGAAACATTCTAGATTGTATGTCTTGCTCTTTAACATTATGCCAAGCTTATTGTTAATTTGAACATAAAGCGGATGCCTTTCAATCTTAAATTCCAAAAAGTGATACACGCCT
The DNA here is from genome assembly GCA_035222895.1 of Strongylocentrotus droebachiensis. Taxonomy (NCBI): domain Eukaryota; kingdom Metazoa; phylum Echinodermata; class Echinoidea; order Camarodonta; family Strongylocentrotidae; genus Strongylocentrotus; species Strongylocentrotus droebachiensis. The sequence continues at coordinate 222,442 of JAVYIG010002741.1, forward strand.
GACCATGACCTTTTTCTAGATAGGCACACATTGAAGAGATGGAGTAATATTCTCCTTCACTAATTTAAGAATAATACACATTCCTAAATGCGTTAGCAAGATTAAAGCGTAATCTGTAATGATAGGCTTAATATACTGAGCGAGACAACAATCAAGGTCTCTATAGTATTGCCACGAGCATACTTGTGGTATTATACCTTTGAATAAATTGTTAAACCAAATTTAACTTTTCCTAAGAACACATCTTGACTGTCATTGTTAAACTGTGCATTGTAGTTCTGACACTGTCCTGTGTGGCAAGAGTTTGGAGTTATAATGTTCACATGTTCTTTTTGAAATGTTTTGTTGTTGCACAAGTGGGTTAGGGTTGACGAAGGTCACGATGGTCAGACGAAGGGCGTGTCAATTGACACGGCAAGGTCTTTACAGTATTGCCACATGCATACTACCATTGAATGAGTTGTTGAACCAAATTGATTTTTTCTTCTTTTTTTTTCTTCTTCCAGTCACATAGTGAACTTATCGTATGACAAAGAGTATTACGATTTAATACGTGCTGTGTCTATCTGCAGAAAGGTGTTTGAATGTTAACAATATTATTACTCAAGAATAACAAGTGCTCATTAGGTATTCAAGGTGGTAGTCCCTTGACAAATATTATGCCTTCTTAATATAGACATTGATAGTTCGACGATTTAACTACAATACTGAACCTTCGAAAAGGAGCACATTTCTGTTGTATCGTTGAAAAGTATAGAAACACTTATATTGGTAAAAAAAAAAAAAATATCATACGCCTATTATCAAATGGAGGTTATTCTTTAACAAAACTTAAAAGTCGATCTGACTCGTACTTTCAAATCAGACAATGGAGCTGTTGGTTTTTTTTTTTTTCTTCTTCTTCTTCTGTATATATACATATATATATATATATATATATATATATATTATATATATATATATATATATATATATATATTGATAGCATAACTTTGTTTATAAAGGTCGAGTAGAAGCTGTGACAATAAGTTGTTTTATGCCATTAATTCGGATACTGACAGGTTAAAGAAAAGAGGAATGGGTATGTTGGACATTGGTGGGTGTTTGCTTTGATTATTTGATTGCAAGGAAGAGGGGGTAAATTGTGGGCAGTCTTTGCTTGGGAAGGTCTTGCAAAGCTACTACTCAGGAAATAAATACTTTCTTGAGTAGTTTTTCTTTTAATTGTAAGGTTTGGTTTTTTTTTGTGTGTGTTTTTTGAGGGGGATTTTTGTGTTTTTTTTGTTTTGTTTATTGATTGTAATGTTGTATGTGTATGTATATTATGTTTGGGTATGCTGTTGTGTGTGTGTTGGTGGGGTTACTCTCATTTTTTGCGGGAATCGCAGTCTCTTAGGTAAATGTGTAAATTGTTCTCGTATCATGAGGTATCACTTGAAACAGATATATTACTTTGCTTCGCCGTCCTCCGCTAAATATTCAATGTTCAAATTTGATTACGAAAAGAGCAGAAATATTTTTAAAAATCAATGGATAATATAAGTACATCTTTTGTATGTAACTTCCTTTCTCTAAACGTTAAGGGAATTCGAGAAAAATTAAAGAGACAGAAAATATTGATGTGGTGTAAAGATAAACGGTCGGATATAGTGTTTTTACAGGAAACGTATAGCACCAACGAAGTAGAAAACGAATGGAAGGCACTATGGAATGGTAGTTCGTATTTTAGTCATGGGACAAGTCATAGTAAAGGGGTTCTTATTTTATTTGATTCTAAACTAGATATTCAAGTCATTAATGCAATTGCAGATGATAACAGTAGGTTTATTATAATGGAGTGCATTATACAAGGGTTAAAGCTTACAATAGCCAATGTATATTTCTCAGTTCGTTCCGGAAGGAATTAGAACAAATTAATTTTTTACTCGAGTTTGAAAAAGCCCTTACAACGGTTAATGGAAAAAATATTCAGCTAATAATAGGAGGTGATTTCAACACGATTAGCAATTTTAACCTGGATTACATGAGAACTGGTAAACGAAAGGTTCTCTCAAAATTTGGTAGACTCTTTGAAAATGTTGTGGATAGATTAAATTTGATTGATATTTGGAGAGTGCGAAATGGAATGAAAAAGCAATTTACGTATAGACAAATCAATCCTTTTATGCAAAGTCGACTTGATTATTGGTTTGTATCCGAAAAACTAGATGAAATAATATCAAAATGCAATATAATATCATCCATAGCTCCTGATCATTCAGCTGTACAACTAAACTTTTTTAATTTACCTTCGAATGATATCAAATTCAAGGGATCTTATTGGAAATTTAATAATAGTTTATGTAAAGATGAAAAGTTCATCGTGTTAATGAAAACCGCAATCATTGAACTGAAAGAGGACTATAAAACAGAAATAGAAAGTAAAAGAGTTTAATGGGATTTTTTGAAAATGAAAATAAACAGTTTTATCAGAAAATATTCGAAAGAAAAAGCTAAGCTCAGAAAGGAAAAAATTGGGAATCTATAGAAATAGAAATACTCTCCCTTGAAGACGATCTTTTGAAAGCAGTAGATAATGAGAAGATTGCATGTTTAGAACTGAAACGAAGAGAATTAAAAGCATGCTATGATTATATTAATGAAGGACTTAAAATTCGTTCTAGAGCATCGTACTATGAAAGAGGAGAAACAAATACTAATTACTTTACCCAATTAATGGAATCAAATAAGAGAAAAACAGTAATCAGAAAACTAATGATAAATGAAGAGAAAATAAGTTTTGATCAGAGAGATATAATTACAGAAATACACAAGTTTTATAGCAAACTATATGCGCATTCCACGGTAGATTCCAATTCTAGCGATGCTTTTTTCACAGATCTACCCAAACTAAATCCAGACTCTAAGGATATTTGTGAAGGGAAAGTTACAGAGAGGGAATGTATGGCAGTTTTGAAAGAAATGAAATTTAACAAAACACCAGGTAACGATGGTTTAAGTGTTGAATTTTATTCATTATTTTGGCCGGTAATAGGAGACGTAGTGGTCGATGCTTTGAATGAATCCTTTAGTGAGGGAGAACTCTCCCACTCACAAAAACAGGCAGTAATTACTTTAATTCATAAAGAAGGCAAAGATCCGTTACAAATTAAAAAATTACAGACCCATTTCCTTACTTAATGTGGACTACAAGATTTTAACCAAAGTTCTTTCAACAAGAATTAAAAAAGTATTACCAGAAGTTATTTGGATTGATCAGGTGGGATATCTAAAGGGAAGAAATATAGGTAAAGCTATTCGGTTAATTGACGACATGATCTTTCATACAACTCAAAATAAAATACCTGCTTATTTGTTAGCGATAGATTTTGAAAAAGCGTTTGACTCGGTTTCACACATGTTTTTACAAAAGGTCTTAGTAGCCTTTGGTTTTGGACCGATATTTTGTAAATGGGTGAAAATAATTTATAATAAGGCTCAAAGTTGTGTTTTCAATGGACACGTATCAACTGGATATTTTTCTATTCAGAAAGGTGTAAGACAAGGTGATCCTTTGTCTGCATATTTATTTTTACTTTGCATTGAGATTCTTGCTCGCGCAATCCGCAGCGACTCGGCTATTCATGGGGTTCCCTTTGATGATATTCACGTTAAACAAATTCTTTATGCAGATGACATGTCGTTGTTTGTTGAAGATATTGAATCTTTTAATAGACTAAACTCATTGTTTACTAGATTTGCAGATATGTCTGGATTGAAGATGAATAGAGACAAAACCTTTGTATTATTGTTGGGTCCTAACGCGGATAAAGATGTAATAGTTCCATTTGGTAAGATAGTAAACATTGTAAAGATATTAGGTATACAGTTTACGTTAGACGTGGAAAGCCAGACAAAAATCAATCACAAAGAAATCTTAAGTAAAATTAAAAAGCTGCTTATGTGGTGGAAACAAAGAGATTTGATTTGATGGGGAAAATTTCAACTAATTAAGACTTTTGTTCTATCAAAATTAGTATATGTATCATCACTCACACCTGTACCGCCGTGGGCATTCCGTGAAATTGAAGTGTTAATATTTGATTTTTTATGGAATGGAAAAGATAAAATCAAACGGAGTACTATGTTTTTAGATTACGATAAGGGAGGACAAATTTTCAATTATTTATTCGAACACAAAGAATCATGTGGATGAAAAGACTTATAACAGGAGATTCAAATATGATTTGGAAACGTTATTTTAAATACCTGACTAGAAAATATGGCGGCCTCTTGATTTTTTTCAGTAATGTATCGCCAGATTTACTTGCACTGTCATTACCAGATTTTTACCGTAGCATGCTGGAGGCTTGGCTGGGGACAAAAGCCTTTTTGCTTAAGAACGAAATTTCAAAAAGAAATCAAATTATTTACAATAATAGATGTATCCGCATTCAGGGGCAAATATATTTCCATGAAGACTTATTTCTGAAAAACGTTTTTTAAATACATCATATTGTTGATAAGAAAGGTGAATTGAAATCTATCACAGAATTTAAGAAAATGGGTTTAAACAACATTGAAATAAATATAATAAAACAGTTATATGAAGGCATTCCATTCTCATGGAAAACTCTTTTGAATATATATGAACATCCTTGTGAGGATACCGAATTAAGTTTAGCATTCATTATTAACGGAAACCCTCACTCTTTGTAAGGCGTAACATCAAAATATATCTATAGTACATTGTTAAAAATGAGAACGGAAAAATCTTATGCTACATGCAACTTAGAACGTACATACAATATGGTCGAAAATGACACGAGAACAATTTTCTTAAGACCCCGGAAATCCACTCCAGACAGAAAGCTGAGAGAATTTCAATATAAAATGTTATATAATTTAATTTATACAAATAAGCATCTATAAGCATCTATACACTTTCAAACATGCAGTGAGCAATCTTTGCTCCTTTTGCAATAAACACGAAGAAACCTATGAGCATCTGTTTTTTACCTGTGAAAAGGTAGCAAATATTTGGAAGGACTGCGGTGACCTTTTTGCTTTATCAGCATTAACAAAAGATCCAATGCGGGAGAAGAACAACTGTTAAATCACATTATTCTTTTAATAAAACATATGATTTTTAAATATAGTTCAACTCAAAATAGACCCCCAATTCCTCAAAAAATTAAAAAAAGAATCATAGAAAATAGGCAAGAAGAAATGGAATCAGCGGAGGAGAGAGGCACTTTAACACTTCACTTCAGAAAATGGGACAACTTCTACAGTTGAGGACGGCGAGGCAAATACTTCTTTCTCAGACTCAGACATTTTTTTTTTTTTTTTTTTTAAATATATAATTTGGTCTTAAAGAAAAGGAAGAGACAGGATTTCCAACAAATATGTAGATGTGAATGCTCGGGAAGGGAGGGGGGATTTGAGCTTTGGAATGAAGGGGGGAGGGGGGTATGTAAGTTTGTATGTGTGTCTGAGTATGTGAGCGTGTGTGGTGTGTCTGTCTGTCTGTAGGTAACTCTTTGATTTATAATATTCGTTAAGTATAATTAATTTGAAAACATTATGTACTGTGTATTAAACTATCTTATGTATTTGTTGGGAGATGTACAATTTTCTTTATATTTTGATATGATATGTAAATCAATGAAGCTGTATGTTTGTTTGTTATATATTTTGTACTGAATGAATACAATAAAACAATGCTACAAAACAAAAAATAATGGTTCACAGTCCAGCGACATAAACAATGGACCACGACAACCCCTCCCCGTCTCTCTCTCTCTCCGACTTTGGATCACCTTTGGAACACCTTATGTTTTTGCTTTAAGGGGCAATACTCCGATAGCCCAGGGAGATGTCAGTTATTATCTCCCTGCCTAGCCCAAGCTTACGCAGTATAAGAGTTAAACAACAATTTGGTTCAGTTGGGGGCCCGCGGCCGGGGGGTGGGGGGTAGGGGGGGGGGGGGTAAGGTCACCTTTTTGGGGTCACCCTTTAGCACATTTTTTTGTATTAACAAAAATTTGAGGGGGGCGGGTTTTTTTCCCTCCAAAACACACATATTACAATAAAATTGAGGGGGGGGGGGGTTCGACCCACCCCCTGCGTGTAAGCGCCTGACCCAAGCCCCCACTCCCCATAGTACTCAAATGGAGAGAGGGACATAGACATCAGTTAATGTTTAAGAGATAGCATATTTGCTCTCTATTTTTCTTTAAGGTCAAACAGTATACTGTTTCCATGCTGGTTCCCCCGTCATGCAGCGTCGAAGAGTGGATCGATGATGGGTACGTCCCTTGGGGGGGGGGGGGGGGGATAACACATTCTGTGGAAGCATAGTGGATAGGCTATACAGCTCACCAATCCCAACTCAGCCTTGACATTATATTTAGTCGGATTAAATAAAAAAATCATGTAGCTAGGCCTATAGTTATCCTGATTTTAGTGGCTTATACCATAAGGGTGGGTAGCGTCGCGTCGCGGCGCGTTGACTTGAACGCGACCATCCGTCCAAAGCCCCCCCCCCCCCAGTTTGACCGAAAGGGTGCGTTGGATTGTTAAGGCGCGTCAGGTCAGATAACGCGACCAAATGGCACATACGGGGGGGGGGGGGGGGGGGGGGGCTTATTCCAAATGTACCCGTTCAGAGCATCGAATTTCAAGTAAGAGCACTGACGAGAGACTGGACACGTGCGACCGGGCTTCAAGCTTCCTGATCATTTTCGTGGTGAGTTTATCTGAGTATTCCTGCATATTATCGTGTTTTTTGTGTAGTACGTGTTTAAGTATACTAGTAAAATGTCAGAATATAGAAGTTTATGTTTTTTTTTGCCAAGTGTTAAACCGTAATGTTGTATTAAACTGAACTTGATGATCGGATCGCGCGGTTGATCGGATTGACTGAGATCAGTCCCATGTGCTTAATTTGGCGTAATCTTTCAAAACTAACTAGGTCTAAGGGGCTATTTAATGAGGCTCTATTCTACCGTCAATACTACTGGGCCAGAAGGGATTAGACCACACAGCGAGGTCACTGACAGGTGGCTATCTCATTAACTCAGCTCTTAACTAACATAAGAAAAAGAGGATCATGGGGGACCAACGGCAACAGGCACTAATTGGGGAAGTTTTATATAGGCCTATAGTCTAGACATGCTAGAGGGAGCTCGGAGCAAGTAGCTACAATACAAGTGAAGTAGGACAGTGGGGCTTTAAATAGACTTCTAAATCACTAAAGAGAAAACATATGATTGCTTAATAAAAATAAAATAAAGGAAAGAAAGAAGAGGAAGAAGAAGAAAAGAGGGAGACGGGGGCAAAGGGCTCTTGCCTCCCCCCCCCGCAAAAAATAAATAAGATAGAGAGAGAGAAGGGAAAGGGAAAGAGAAGATAAAGGAAAGAAGAAAAGAGGGAGACGGGGGCGAAAGGCTCTTGCCTCCTCCTCCCCCCCCCCCCCCCACCTAAAAATAAATAATAGAGAGAGAGAGAGAGAGAAGGGAAAGGGAAAGAGAAGATAAAGGAAAGAATAAAGAGGAAGAAGAAGAAAAAAGGAAGACGGGGGCAAAGGGCTCTTGCCTCCTCCCTCCCCCCCCCCCCCGCCTAAAAATAAATAATAGAGAGAGAGAGAGAGAGAGAAGGGAAAGGGAAGGAGAAGATAAAGGAAAGAAGAAGAAAGGGAGACGGGGGCGAAGGGCTTTTGCCTCCCCCCCCCCCGCCAAAAAATAAATAATAGAGAGAGAGAGAAGGGAAAGGGAAAGGGAAAGAGAAGATAAAGGAAAGAAAGAAGAGGAAGAATAAGAAAAGAGGGAAACGGGGGGCAAAGGGCTCTTGCATCCTGCCCCCCCCCCCCCGCCTAAAAATAAATAATAGAGATAGGTATGCAAGAGCCCTTAGCCTTTGCCCCCACCCCCCGCACAAAAGAGAGACATAGAGAGAGAAGGAAAAGAAGAGAAAGGGAAAGAAAGAAGAAGAAAAAAGGGGGGAAAGGAGATCAGGGAGGGGG
>JAVYIG010002742.1:0-230401 GCA_035222895.1 Strongylocentrotus droebachiensis
AGAAAGCGTTTTAAGGTGTATAAATAATGGAGCATGGAATCATCAAAGACCATCGTGTGAAGGTAAAGTGATTGTTATATTAATACATAAAAAATAACGATTGAATCCAATCGCCGTGCGCGGGCTCGCTCTCAAAGGGTTAATAAATACAAAATAACAATTGAATCTTATTTACCCACAGAGTAGCTCCATCATCATTATTAAATAATACTCTTCCTCATGTTCATGTAGGACCTCGAATCATGATTACCCCCATCAAGTACCCAGTGCCTACTTACACCTGGCTGGATACTGGCAAATGTTGATTTATGTCTTGTCAAAGGAGATTTTTTTCCGGGTTGAGATCCGAACCCTCAATGAATGAAATGAGAGTCAAATTAATAAACTACTATACCATATTTTGTACTCCAAAATGCACGTGAGATCCGTTTTAACGTTTGCAGATGATGTTCCGTAATTCTTAAACATTCGTTATAAATAGTCATACTTTGAGGCAGGGGTTTAAACGCTAGCGTATAGTGACCGACATCAAACTTTAGTAATATGCGGCTAAAAGTATGATTAATACTCAACTCATTAAAGCCTCGGTCACAAATACCGTTGCGGGCTGCTACGAACGCCGTACGGTCAATTTTCAGACCATTTCGAAAGATCTACTTAAGAAGGACGTACGGAACAAGCGTTCGTAGACCATTCGTACAGCGTTTGTAAGTTCCAAGATTGGTCGATGGTCTTGTCCAAGATTTTTGTCAACCACGTACGAAACCCTCTCATCGTAAGGCAGCCGTACGAACGTCGTAATAACATCGTAAGAACCACGTAAGATCTTTGTACATTTCGTAGGGTCGAGAGACAATTCTAGAAGCCTCAAATTCTTACGATGATCGTAAGAACGCATTAAGTTGTTCATAGAGGGCTTTTACGGCGTTCGTAAGAACGCCTTTCGAACGGAGATTTGTATGGCCTTCGTACGAATGACTCCTGGTGTTCGTAAGGCGTTCGTATGGTGCCCTTAAGTTGTTCGTACATATATTATGCAATTTGTGCAGCGCTTTTTTGCAACCCGAAAAAATGTTCCCCAAAATCATAACGTCTTCTTACGAATGACTTGGGAATGTCGTCAGTTACACGTACGACCATCTTGCGAGAACAACAACTGGTAAGATGGCCGTAAGTCTGACGTAAAAAGAACTCAAGGCATTCTTACGAAAAATAAAAAGGCGAACTCCTTAAGAAGGATGTTGAAAGACGTAAGAAACTATGCCCAATCTACGAATCTCCTCGAACTCTGGAATTCGTACGAACAGGGAGATTCGTACAAACGCATCGTTTATACGAACCTTTGATATCGTAGCTTAAGCAAGGGCTTCGTCGACACTTTCTACAATTTTACCATCAATAAAAACGTCATTCATGAAAGATTACAATAAGGTACTCTCATCTAAGAAACTAGTAATAATTAAACAAAAAGAATTTAAATATTGTACTAACACTTTTTTAACGTCAAAAGAAACGATAGCATCCCTTCATTGAAATATGAATAACGACATGATAGTTATCCAGTCTTTTCTGTTTTCGTGAATAGCTGTCGAATGTGAGGAAAGCCCACCAAACGTCACACTTTCCTTCAAAATGATACTAGGATCAGTGTATCAAGATATAACTCTATACACCTGTCGAGATGGTTATATTCCTGATAATGAACCAATCAGCTTTTGTCGGCATACAGGCAATTGGAGTACACCTAACTTTACATGTACAGGTAAGATGATATTTATTTATTAATTTAGATATTTATTCATATAATTATTCTGTGTTCTTTATACAGGGTAGTGTATTTAGGACATATACACTGCTTTGTGAGAGAGCTCTGTATGTAGGGTAAGTAGATTGGTTTGTTGGTTTATTTTTTAATTATTGCTAGGATATGACTAATACAAATAATAATGTCAAGGTAACCCCTGTGTTAATGGAGGAATTTTCACCGTGAACGGATCATCGTTCACATGTACATGTCCTTCAAGCTACACTGGTCCAACGTGTGAAGAAAGTATGATATACTAATTTTATATACATTAATATTGAAGACGATTGCAAAGACTTTCTAGAAATACACCTAAGAATAATTTCCATAGTCTATGTTATATCCTGTACATCCTTCCTCAAGCGTTGTCGTGACTCAAGCATCACCCCAACCGGACTAAAACTCGAGTCTTCAGTCAGCACTCCACGAGCAAAACTGATCATACACAAGGTAGGGCAAGCCCTTGTCAGAGAGCGCATCGCCAACACCCACCATCAACTCCATACCATGGAGCAAGACATCCAAACATCAGAAGTAAACCTCTCTCAACTACTGGAACTGGCTGACCTTCGGAAATGCCAGGCCTTCATCACCTCTACAGCTGGGAAAACTTTCCAGTCAACCCGAAAGAAGCAGATCGTCAAATTTAACAAACTTCTAGCTAACAGCCATAAATCAACCAACCAGACTACACCAACCGGCACCATGGACACCGTTATCAACCTCAGCAACCATCCACTCACGGAAACCGAACACAAAGTCCTATCGTTAGGTCTCAACTTCGCCGTGTCACCCAAGAAGATCCCAAACCCAAACTGAGATTCCTGAGCCGAACCGCAGCGGACAAAATCCCCCACAGCTCAGCCACCACAACCCAACATTAGCAAACCAGAACGAGCCACCATCAGAGATCTACGCTACGCAGCAACCCGTCAATCCACATTCTACAGGCACACAAGGGCAATGCTACAGTAGTTCCGAACAAAGGGGACTACAACAATAAGATCGATGCGCTCCTCGAGATTCCGACTTACAAACGACTAAAGAAAGATCCCACACTAGCAACGGAAAGGAAACTCAACCAGCGACTCCTCTCTCTTCACAGAACAGAAGTCATATCCAAGCCACTTTACTTCAAAATTCGCTCATCTTCAGCTACCTGCCCCATCATGTTTGGCCAGCCGAAGATACACAAAACCTACCATTCCATTTCGCCCCATCATTTCAACCCGATGATCGCCTTGCTATGACACAGCCAAACACCTGACCTCGATTCTCCAACCACTCGTAGGACAATCGCAGCACCACATCAATAACTCCAAGCATTTCGTCGACATCCTCTCCAAGACCACCATACACGATACCTCATGTACTTCTGCCCCAACTCAACTTCCTTCAAATGGCGAGACAATCACTACCAGCAACTTCAAGACGCAGCCATGGGATCGTCTCTTTCACCGGTTATAGCCAACATCTTCATGGAGCACTTCGAAACAACGGCACTCCAGACTCTCTCACAACGCCCTTCTCTCTGGTTCCGATATGTCGACGACACATTCGTCATTTGGCCGTATAGCAGACGTGACTTAGACCCTTTCCTCGCCCACATCAACAAGCATCACCCGAGCATCAAATTCACCATGGAGACCGAGCAAAAAAACAGCATCCCCTTCCTAGACGTCCTCGTTACCAAATTGCCATCCGGCAAGCCTGCTCACCAAGTCTACAGGAAACCCACACACACCAATATATATCTTCACCACAGATCTTTCCACCATCCATCCGTACTACAATCAGTCCCCAACACCCTCATCCGCCGAGCCCATCAACTCAGCAATGACAACCATCTAGACCAGGAAATCCAGCATGTCACCAGATCCCTAACTACCATCAACAAATACCCAAGACATAAGATCAAGTCCATGACTCCCGCCAGCAAGCCGGCAGCCAACACCATCCCTGAAGAGAACCAACCCGCAGCTACACCACCGAAACAAACTGTTGTTCTTCACTATATCGGTCAAGCCTCTCACAAGATTCAACGTACCCTTCAAGCAGCAGACATCCAAGTTCGACACGGTTCCTCCAACAAACTCTATTCGATACTCCACTCCCACAAAAACAGGCATCCAAACCACAAGAAAGCTGGAGTCTACAAAATACCATGCGAATGTGGAAAAGTCTACATTGGTGAAACGGGGAGAAATCTGGAAGCAAGACTCAAGGAGCACAGAACCAGCTTCAGACTCAGCGATTATAAGTCCGCCATCGTCAAACACGCCAACCACACGAAACACCATCGAATGGAATAACAGTCATCTCATTTCCATAATGAAGCACTGGCATACACGCCGAATCCGAGAAGCCATCGAAATTCACCGCCACAACACCGTTCCCCAAGACTCAGGATTATGCATCAACGACATCTGGAAACCCCTCATCAACAAGTAGGCCTACCCGGTCAATCATCCTCCACCACCGCTTTCACCACCCCCGCAGACACCCGTACATCAACCACCGCCACCCGCCGAACCCTAACTACAGCCACCAGCCTCACAACTACAATGCACAGCAGACGACAGCAGACTAAAACGCCGCCTACGTCGGGGACACACACAGCGTCTCGCCGACAGCACACCCCACTCATGGATTCGAAACTCCCCCCAAGTCCGCAATCCGGAGACTCCAGCCCAGACGGACAAGCAGACGGGGAAGCAGACCACCCATGTCCACTACCCGATGACTCAAGTCCACACCGTCATGTGTATTTCCCCAACGTCCGCACCCCGGTGATTTCAGTTAACGCACGCCAGCTATTCTCCACTCCTGACGACGGATAGTCAACCTGTTCGAAACGTCGAGCCACTCCCGCCACCCATCCTCTCCAAGCGCTATATAGTTCTCCTTATAAAAAGACAGTTGTTTGGAAATTTCCAATCTTAACTGGATTAAACATCCATGATAATGTGAGCATAATTTGATATCTAGTTCGAAGCGGTGCTTGAGGCGCTTGAAACCGAGAGGGACACCAATGGCACTATTTACATTCACGTGAATCAACTCATACCAGATGACGGTGTGTTGGTTGATATGAGAGCTTACATAGCCAACAGTAACTTGACTACACAGGATGAAATGGACCTGCTGTGGAGCGGATTATTCTCTGTGGCGGAAAGCTATGATGGTTACTTTGACCCTTCCACCCTTCTGATACTAAGTACAGGTAAATCTTGCTCAATTGAAATCATATTTAACTCATAGATAGGAGTTCAGTATTTTTCTTATTTCTTAATTTTCTAAATTTATCAGTTTTCCCTTTTCAAATTGGCAAGAATGAATCTTGTCTTCCACGCCTTCATAGTTCGAAGAAGAACAACATTATTAGATGAATCTATGTGAACGACAATTGGGGTTCAGTGCCTTTCCCAAGAACGGCATTGGTATACACGGAGGGTAAAAGAAGCTATCAATATCCGTCTCAATCCTAATAATTTCAACAGAGACAACGGGATCGATATCCCCGAATTTTGGATGCGGACGATACGCCGCCATGACACTCGCCGTCCTGCCAGCCAACAACGGTCGATTCCATTCAGCAGACGGCCCGAGCCAGCGGCCCGTTGATTGGTCGAGTACCGTATGCGTCGGCCAATAGGCCTGGTGCATCAGCCGAACCAGCGGCCGAACCAGCGGCCTTGGTGATTGGTCGATCACCGTGTGCGTCGACCAATAGGCATTGGGCGTTATTGTTCCAATTATCGATCGAATTTTAGACCGCTTTACGGTCCTCCCGTAAAGTATAAAAGACCCTTGCTTACAACAGTTTTTATCACCTGACGAAGTATTGCAGTAGCATACGAAACGTCGTGATCTTTTAGATTCCTTATTGACCACATTGCGAGACAAACGAATATCACTAGCGATATTATTTTCGATACTATATCCGCAATGAGTAATATATTTAGCACAATTGGAATATTTTACCAAAATATGCCAATTTGTACATAAAAATAGTGAATTTATATCCTACACTCTGTTGCCAATCTATAAACTATAATGATTAGTTTACAATCCAATTGGTCTTATTGGAGAACGGCGGAACGTACTGCATGGGAATTAGACTTAACATTTTGATAGACTAAAAGTGCTGCAAAAACTTCACCAAAAGGAGACAGTGTGCTGATATGAGTTGAAGCCAAGTGAATACTATATGATCTACGAACGATCCGATTTTGCATTCGATATGAATATTGGAACATGAAAAGTCTTCGTGATTGCGGTTCTGAATAATCATATGAATTAAAGAAAAATAAGAATTTGGGGAAAGCCAGATTTGTAGCGCTGTCAGACCTAGATTTATGTGCAATCTGAAGTGGCACAAAGTCATCCTTTCCAACCGACTTCAATTAGGCACCAAGGCACTCAAATTTTAGTGATTATTATTCATTATTGAAAACGCAGGTCATGAAATGATCTTTGTTTAACTTTTCATATCTAAAGTAATTGCGTTTTCTTCAAAAATTTGATGGCAGTAGAATCGTCTGGTGTGCAGCGGACTTTAACACTATTGCACAGATTCTCAAAAAGGAAACTAAGAGCAATTTAAATATCCTATTGCATCACTTCTTAAAATGTTCAACAACTGCAATTACATATTATGAAATTCAAATTCTCTCTCTCTCTCTCTTAGTTGTATGTCCAAACACCTCTTGGCCATCTCCGTATGGTATTGTCCAGTTTCCGTCAGGAGACCTTCATTCGTGGAGTGAATCGAGTGGAGAATGTCCATGGTTCACCGTCAATGGTACAATTAAACAAATATTTCTGATGTTCCAGTTATAGGAAATTCGTTTCCTTAAGTCTTTAGATAGTAAAGCTTCCATCAGAAAGCAAACCCATGAACGTTTAGATTAGTATACCGGCTGGAAAAGTTCTTGATAAAATATAACAATCATAATAAATAACAACAGTAGTAGTAATAATGAAAACAATGAAATCAGTAGTAATATAACAATGATAATAAGATGAAAGAAAGAAAGATGATGAAGAAGAAGAAGATAAATATTGCCATGATTGTAATAATAACAGTTACTCTATGCCGGGAAGCCTCATCATCATCATTCTGTTCTTTCTAGGGCCCCTGCAATCATTATTACCCCGTGGACTGCCAGGCACCTATTTACACCTGGATGGAGGGTATCAAATGTGGATTAATATTTTGCCAAAGGACGTTAGTGTCTAACTGGGATTCGAACCCTCAACCTTGATATTGAGAGTCAAAGGACGAACCAATATACCCTGACATCACCAATTAATATACCATGGTAATATGAGACCAATAATATATTTATTCACAACTTTTGTTTTGCATATATCAAGCTCTCCACAGGTTTGATATCAGCTACCTGTGCCATGCCAGACCCCATACCTAACACCATAACAACCTTGCTGAACCAAACACTGGATACGAACCAAACACTGGATACAGGTTCTTATATCACATGGGAATGCAGTGATGGATACATGATGGATGGCTTGACAAACACTGCCGTATGGATGTGCTTAGAGGACGGGTCTTGGCTGGGTCATACACCCATATGCACGGGTACGGTTTTGACCTGCTCAAATAAATCATTCTTAATCAGCGAGAATTTTAAGAAAATATATTTTACTTTGAATCGAGAAGGAAAAAACCCACTATGCATGACTCAAGTTTCCAAACAATAGACATGTATCAAATTTGATATGGTAGATATTGTATTTGTGTCGTATAGCTTTTGGACCCCTATTTAATTTATCTTCCTGAATTATAGAATACAATGCCTTATACCTACAACAATTTCTTAAATAATGATCCTTTTTGTTTATGATGGAGTAATTTGGAATGATATTAATTTTTACCAGATTATTCATGTTAATAAGCGGCACGAATTCAAACAAGTAGCTGATAGATAATCGATGGCATAATAATATAGCGATAATAAAGACATCTGAGAAAATATCTCAAGGTCAATTTAAATTTCAAAACCATATTGCCTGACGATTAGATTTTATATTTACATTACGTAGTACAGCAGTGTAACGTAGGCATATTTCAGAAGATGGCGTACAAGGCCATCGGAATAGACCGGTTCACTTACATATTCAAGTGTTTTGCACACTATTTAAGTTTAAATAAAGGTTGTTCTTAAGAACCTGAGAACTTTCCCGATGCTTGCTCGACATAGTAACAAGTTATGTATGCAGTCTGGATTCCAAGTATAGCAGTTCATTTATTAACATGTTAATGGAATACCTTCTCACTGTAGGTCCCCAGGAATGAAACATACTTTAATTAGAAGATGTTAGTAAACCGGTTTATGGCCATAGATCGATTTTTCGAAAGTAGTTGCGATCGTGTTTAATAATCATTACTCATGTTTCTTCAGCTATTGAGTGTCCAGCGCCTCCCATAGCTGCTTATTCAGAGCTCGATCCTCCATCGGCAGAAGCCCGCGTGGTAAACCAGACGATATCATATACATGCAGCAGTAGCAAGTACACTCTGCTTGGAAGTAACTTGAATAGATGTCTACAAGATGGCACATGGGAGAATGATCCACCAGTTTGTCAAAGTAAGCAGCTATTTTGATTCCGATGTTTTTCGAGGTTTAGTCGTCAATAACAAGCACCACATATGTTGTCATGTTAACTGCAATATAAGTATTGATGACAATTGTTCACAAATTTACAAAACACATTTAAAAATACGTAGAATATATTTTGCAAATTGCAAACATATTTTTTTTTAAAGTCAATAAATGTCATACAATCTAATCTTAATAATCTCTAATCTATGTTAGGTAAAATTTCGTCAGATGTTGAAATTGAGTCTAAAAAATAAGTAAGATGTTGTAGACATCCATTTTATTTTGAGATGCTTTATAGTGTTAATATTACTTTGGTCTTATTTACCCATGGTATAGCCACATCATTATCAATACTGCTCTTTCTACGAGCCCTCCAATTAGTATTACTTCAGCATTGCCAGGTACCCACAAACACCTAGTCCAAGGATATAAGCTCCCAACAAAGCTCGAAGCCAGATCATCTGAAACGAGAATCGAGAGCCTGCACGATTACACCACAGTGTTTTGTTGATATTGTTATTGCTGTTAATCGTTGTTGTTTTTGTTACTTTGTGTTAAAGGGGATTGCGACGATACAGGCAATTATATCAGACGATACTCCGATCTCACTTGCTATCGTCAACATGGAGGTGAAAATACATGGATAGGATCGAATAGCCTTTGCAATTCTGAAGGGGAGCTACTTGCCACCGTGAAAGATGCTGAGACACAAACGTTTCTCGTCGAGTTCATTAACAAGCAAATCGTCGACAGTGTTTGGATTGGAGCGATGGAAGGACGAGACTGGATGTGGAGACATAGTAAGTTATCTTTAGCTTTCATTTTTATTTTCATTTTCACAATCATCATTAGCCTATTATAGGCAAAACGAAAAAGCAGTGGTATGTAGTGCGACAGTATAAATGTTACCGTCTCTTGTGCACAAAAAAGACTTTCCTTTACGAAATGATGATGCCTTTTCTAAACCTTCCCTTAATTCTCTATAGACGTTGGTTATTTCTATCTAAACTATGGATGATAAGAATTTAAAATCTATTTTATTTGCTTGCTTGAGGTCACATTGGTATTTACCGAACAGAGCTTAACATACATCGACCAGATATTTGATCAATTCTGTCTTTATTAACAGATTATGTCGTTGAAACAAACTAATAAGAATTTAAAGTGCGATGTAAACTCAATGATATAAATAATTAAGTGTCCCCACTCTTGTCAAACCGATTAATCCCAGTCGTAGTGCCATTTGTATGACATTTGTTATTATGAACCTTAAACAAAATTAAAGGGCTGCTTTTATTCTCTTATTCAAACAATTACATTTCTTGCAAAGATGATGAATTATAATGAGAACTTGGAATTTGTGCATTACATAACAAAAGAAGACATGCATATATTTTCTAATTTTTACGATTTTATCAATGTTTCTTGCATATGCCTTACTAACAATTGGTCATTAACTCTTAAACATCACACGTTTGCTTGATGTTAGTATTGCAAACAAAAATATTTTCTATCTCATTTCTTTTAAATCGGACATGCGATTTGATTTACTATTAACTATGTTTCTTGGAATAATTAATTCAAAATAATTTGTCTTTTACACTGCATTATAATGATACGGCATTACTAATTTTCAGTCAAATATTCGGGTGATCTTTTATTTCTATTTTGCATAATAATGAACGTTTTGTTTCCTAAGCTTAATACTTCCAGGAAAGTGTGATTTTGTTTTGTAAAGATTATGTACTTTAACTTCTTATTAACTTTCCCCTTTTTTTTTTTAGATTGATGATCCTATTTTTAATTAGTACCTGAACTTTTACTTTGTACTGTCAATAAACCGCATTGAATGAAATTGAATTCAGTTGGATAAAGCAGATAATACAGAGGAGAAAGATTGCGTCTTAAAATTCACACATGTATTCCCTTCTTACAAATGCTTCAAAAAAAGGACTGCATGTCAATCTAGTCATACCAAGATTGTCTAATAAGATCCTATTTGACAGTACATATATTCAATTTCTGTGAACGTTTTTTTTTGTCATATCTATTTGATTTTGGTGTTGCCCTCGTAGTAGGAGTGAATGATGTAGTACAACAATTCATTCTTCATTGCATTACATGTTTCTTCATCTCAATTTAATATATTTCATGCACGTCAATATAACAGGGAAAAGCGACAAGAACGTGTAAAAGGAAGTGCAATAGTAGAATTATTGGGGTGACTGGGGTCAGTAGATATAACATGTATTTGTATTTTATATTTGTTAACATTTATTTCCTTCTCATCGGTACAATATGAAACACAATGTATATATAAGTTATACATGTAACAATGATTTCAACATAGAGTATACAGTAAATAATACATATAACAGAAGGAGGCGAAAACCCGAAAATCATAGCTTGAGTTGGGAACGCCTATAATAAGTTAATACAGTTAATGAGACAACATTATACATACTATCATGAAAATTACATATTGTATAACAGAAGGTTGATAGGAAAGAAAAAATGAGAAGAGAATTAAGTATAGAAAGGCATGTTCACTTATACATGGATAACATAATTAGGTAATAAGATAATGATTGAAAAGATGAAGGAAGTAATAGTTACCAGAAGCAAGAGTGCAATAATAACAGGACGATATTGAATGAAAGCCTGTCTAAGTAACAAATGCAAAGATAAACAAATTTTTTCTTCTTTTCTTTCTTTTCTTTTCTTGTTGAACGTTATTTTCTCAGGCGGGGTATACATCGAACGCTTCTTTTGGCAAAATCCATTTCCAAGTACAAATTCAGAGGATTGTATTGAACTGTCATATCAGAATGGATCATTTTCATGGAGTCCAAGATCATATCAAACAGGCAATGGATTGCTCTGTCAGTATGGTAATTGGGTCTATTATTATTATCACTACTACTACTACTCAGTAGCGTACGCAGAATTTGTTCAAGAGGGGGGGGGGGGGGGGGTTAACAATTGTAAATCGGGCCCAGAATTTCGCAACGACTCAGCCAGCCGCTGAATAAACGAGGGGGGGGGGGGTAAGAGGACACCTTTTTTTCTTTCTTTTTTGGTCCCCAAGAATCGCAACGACTCAGCCAGCCGCTGAATAAGCGGGGATAAGAGGACACTTTTTTTCTTCAGTGTCCTATTGTGTAAAATATAGAAATCATGTTCGGACTACATTGTTTATAATATTCCATCGTAATGTTCACACGATCATAATGTGACGGACAAGGCTATTTAAAACGGCTTATTCAATATTTTCGATGGTCTGTACGATCGTGTTTTAGCACGTCTTCACATATTAACATGTGGAGCTATACATAGTATCACTCAGTCATGAAATCTTTATTTCTAGATCGGTCTTGCCAGAGTGTTGGGCTTAACCTATCAGACATGGTACTAGAATACATGGGCACCTGTTTCCAATTCCTGGATGTTTCGAAGAACTGTGATGACGGGGCCGAAGAGTGTAATGGGAGAGGAGGATTTCTGGGTGAAATACTCGATGAGAGCACTAATGCTTTATTGCTGGACCGAGCCCTGTATCTGCGAGACATAGGTGTAAACACGGCATGGTGGATCGGTGGTTATGACGAAGACGTCGGACGGTCCTGGTATTGGTCTGATAGTACGTGATTCCTCAAATAGTATAGAAACAGTAAAATCTGTTTATTGGAAGAAAAACACATTTATTTTTGTAACAAAATCTATACTATTTGCAACTATTTGTATTCAATGTCAATACAATAACAAATCCCAAATTTGTTCCTATTTTAACACAGGAATTGAAATGCGATTAGAGCCATATACGTTATGAAATCAGCATCAACATTATCGGTTATTCGTTAATATCAGTAATATATAAGTAGTTGGTTGCAGTCCAAAAATAATACAAATAAATTGTTGAGTAAAAAGGAAAACATTTAGCCAAATGAGATCCTCGATCACTTGTATTATATGAATGTGGTTATTAGCTGCAAAGAAGTCCATAATTATGTTTATATAATAACCTTGAATAGGATTAGGAGGTAATGGAATCTTTTTTGTAAATTTAAGCAATAATACATATACAATATTAGGTGTCAACAACTTCAGATCTTTTCCCTGCATTTGCTAATTTTTAATTTAATGAATTGAGAAATAAAATCTTGAAAGCAATGAAAAGATACAAATAAATAAAACATTCAACAATTGTGTAATAATACATGATGTTAAACTACACATCCAGCTGAACCTAAGCAATATAAACAATTACCAAGAATTTACACACTCTATTTCGGGCATATCTTGTATGCTATAAATGCAAAACCTGAACAAAAACAAGACCCAAGAGTAATGTCTGGAATTGACTTTTCCAAAAACAGATCAGCATGGACTAGTAAAATTGAAGCTTATATATTTATATTGAGGCTTTCCAATGGAAGTAGAAATCAGAGCAACTTCCTAACGCATAGTAGGACATCATATTCATCATACCATAAATCTTTTTCTTCAGAAACTCGAATGAACTATGAGGAATGGAACGGTGACGAACCTAGTACGGATATCGAAAACTGTGTAGAAATGAGAAAGGGTGCTCAGTACCGATGGAATGACCTAGGTTGTTCAGCCCTCGATCGGACTCTATGTCAAATTGGTGAGAAAATGTGAAATATTCTTTTTGAATATCTTTTAGGGGGTCATGGGATTGTACAAAAATACAAACTGACTATGTTAGACGGCTTCTTTAAACAGATGACAAAAATTATAGCTGAGGCGATTTGACAATATTTGAGCAATCAAAATATTGTGAATTGTTTCAAGATTACAATACATCATATATATTAATAACTGTTTTCTGAACGTGAATGAGGGAATGGATAGAATATTACGGATTAATTAATTATTAGAATGGATGTTTCAGTGATAAGTATAAAGATCGTGTCTTATATATTTTTCAGGAATTTCTGCCTGCGGTGACCCAGGTGAACCCTTGCATGGTAATCGTTTACCAGACGATAGAACAACTTACTCTGTCGGTGCTACTCTTCATTTCACCTGTCAGGAGGGCTATACATTATCTGGAGAAAGCGTTTTAAGGTGTATAAATAATGGAGCATGGAATCATCAAAGACCATCGTGTGAAGGTAAAGTGATTGTTATATTAATACATAAAAAATAACGATTGAATCCAATCGCCGTGCGCGGGCTCGCTCTCAAAGGGTTAATAAATACAAAATAACAATTGAATCTTATTTACCCACAGAGTAGCTCCATCATCATTATTAAATAATACTCTTCCTCATGTTCATGTAGGACCTCGAATCATGATTACCCCCATCAAGTACCCAGTGCCTACTTACACCTGGCTGGATACTGGCAAATGTTGATTTATGTCTTGTCAAAGGAGATTTTTTTCCGGGTTGAGATCCGAACCCTCAATGAATGAAATGAGAGTCAAATTAATAAACTACTATACCATATTTTGTACTCCAAAATGCACGTGAGATCCGTTTTAACGTTTGCAGATGATGTTCCGTAATTCTTAAACATTCGTTATAAATAGTCATACTTTGAGGCAGGGGTTTAAACGCTAGCGTATAGTGACCGACATCAAACTTCAGTAATATGCGGCTAAAAGTATGATTAATACTCAACTCATTAAAGCCTCGGTCACAAATACCGTTGCGGGCTGCTACGAACGCCGTACGGTCAATTTTCAGACCATTTCGAAAGATCTACTTAAGAAGGACGTACGGAACAAGCGTTCGTAGACCATTCGTACAGCGTTTGTAAGTTCCAAGATTGGTCGATGGTCTTGTCCAAGATTTTTGTCAACCACGTACGAAACCCTCTCATCGTAAGGCAGCCGTACGAACGTCGTAATAACATCGTAAGAACCACGTAAGATCTTTGTACATTTCGTAGGGTCGAGAGACAATTCTAGAAGCCTCAAATTCTTACGATGATCGTAAGAACGCATTAAGTTGTTCATAGAGGGCTTTTACGGCGTTCGTAAGAACGCCTTTCGAACGGAGATTTGTATGGCCTTCGTACGAATGACTCCTGGTGTTCGTAAGGCGTTCGTATGGTGCCCTTAAGTTGTTCGTACATATATTATGCAATTTGTGCAGCGCTTTTTTGCAACCCGAAAAAATGTTCCCCAAAATCATAACGTCTTCTTACGAATGACTTGGGAATGTCGTCAGTTACACGTACGACCATCTTGCGAGAACAACAACTGGTAAGATGGCCGTAAGTCTGACGTAAAAAGAACTCAAGGCATTCTTACGAAAAATAAAAAGGCGAACTCCTTAAGAAGGATGTTGAAAGACGTAAGAAACTATGCCCAATCTACGAATCTCCTCGAACTCTGGAATTCGTACGAACAGGGAGATTCGTACAAACGCATCGTTTATACGAACCTTTGATATCGTAGCTTAAGCAAGGGCTTCGTCGACACTTTCTACAATTTTACCATCAATAAAAACGTCATTCATGAAAGATTACAATAAGGTACTCTCATCTAAGAAACTAGTAATAATTAAACAAAAAGAATTTAAATATTGTACTAACACTTTTTTAACGTCAAAAGAAACGATAGCATCCCTTCATTGAAATATGAATAACGACATGATAGTTATCCAGTCTTTTCTGTTTTCGTGAATAGCTGTCGAATGTGAGGAAAGCCCACCAAACGTCACACTTTCCTTCAAAATGATACTAGGATCAGTGTATCAAGATATAACTCTATACACCTGTCGAGATGGTTATATTCCTGATAATGAACCAATCAGCTTTTGTCGGCATACAGGCAATTGGAGTACACCTAACTTTACATGTACAGGTAAGATGATATTTATTTATTAATTTAGATATTTATTCATATAATTATTCTGTGTTCTTTATACAGGGTAGTGTATTTAGGACATATACACTGCGTTGTGAGAGAGCTCTGTATGTAGGGTAAGTAGATTGGTTTGTTGGTTTATTTTTTAATTATTGCTAGGATATGACTAATACAAATAATAATGTCAAGGTAACCCCTGTGTTAATGGAGGAATTTTCACCGTGAACGGATCATCGTTCACATGTACATGTCCTTCAAGCTACACTGGTCCAACGTGTGAAGAAAGTATGATATACTAATTTTATATACATTAATATTGAAGACGATTGCAAAGACTTTCTAGAAATACACCTAAGAATAATTTCCATAGTCTATGTTATATCCTGTACATCCTTCCTCAAGCGTTGTCGTGACTCAAGCATCACCCCAACCGGACTAAAACTCGAGTCTTCAGTCAGCACTCCACGAGCAAAACTGATCATACACAAGGTAGGGCAAGCCCTTGTCAGAGAGCGCATCGCCAACACCCACCATCAACTCCATACCATGGAGCAAGACATCCAAACATCAGAAGTAAACCTCTCTCAACTACTGGAACTGGCTGACCTTCGGAAATGCCAGGCCTTCATCACCTCTACAGCTGGGAAAACTTTCCAGTCAACCCGAAAGAAGCAGATCGTCAAATTTAACAAACTTCTAGCTAACAGCCATAAATCAACCAACCAGACTACACCAACCGGCACCATGGACACCGTTATCAACCTCAGCAACCATCCACTCACGGAAACCGAACACAAAGTCCTATCGTTAGGTCTCAACTTCGCCGTGTCACCCAAGAAGATCCCAAACCCAAACTGAGATTCCTGAGCCGAACCGCAGCGGACAAAATCCCCCACAGCTCAGCCACCACAACCCAACATTAGCAAACCAGAACGAGCCACCATCAGAGATCTACGCTACGCAGCAACCCGTCAATCCACATTCTACAGGCACACAAGGGCAATGCTACAGTAGTTCCGAACAAAGGGGACTACAACAATAAGATCGATGCGCTCCTCGAGATTCCGACTTACAAACGACTAAAGAAAGATCCCACACTAGCAACGGAAAGGAAACTCAACCAGCGACTCCTCTCTCTTCACAGAACAGAAGTCATATCCAAGCCACTTTACTTCAAAATTCGCTCATCTTCAGCTACCTGCCCCATCATGTTTGGCCAGCCGAAGATACACAAAACCTACCATTCCATTTCGCCCCATCATTTCAACCCGATGATCGCCTTGCTATGACACAGCCAAACACCTGACCTCGATTCTCCAACCACTCGTAGGACAATCGCAGCACCACATCAATAACTCCAAGCATTTCGTCGACATCCTCTCCAAGACCACCATACACGATACCTCATGTACTTCTGCCCCAACTCAACTTCCTTCAAATGGCGAGACAATCACTACCAGCAACTTCAAGACGCAGCCATGGGATCGTCTCTTTCACCGGTTATAGCCAACATCTTCATGGAGCACTTCGAAACAACGGCACTCCAGACTCTCTCACAACGCCCTTCTCTCTGGTTCCGATATGTCGACGACACATTCGTCATTTGGCCGTATAGCAGACGTGACTTAGACCCTTTCCTCGCCCACATCAACAAGCATCACCCGAGCATCAAATTCACCATGGAGACCGAGCAAAAAAACAGCATCCCCTTCCTAGACGTCCTCGTTACCAAATTGCCATCCGGCAAGCCTGCTCACCAAGTCTACAGGAAACCCACACACACCAATATATATCTTCACCACAGATCTTTCCACCATCCATCCGTACTACAATCAGTCCCCAACACCCTCATCCGCCGAGCCCATCAACTCAGCAATGACAACCATCTAGACCAGGAAATCCAGCATGTCACCAGATCCCTAACTACCATCAACAAATACCCAAGACATAAGATCAAGTCCATGACTCCCGCCAGCAAGCCGGCAGCCAACACCATCCCTGAAGAGAACCAACCCGCAGCTACACCACCGAAACAAACTGTTGTTCTTCACTATATCGGTCAAGCCTCTCACAAGATTCAACGTACCCTTCAAGCAGCAGACATCCAAGTTCGACACGGTTCCTCCAACAAACTCTATTCGATACTCCACTCCCACAAAAACAGGCATCAAAACCACAAGAAAGCTGGAGTCTACAAAATACCATGCGAATGTGGAAAAGTCTACATTGGTGAAACGGGGAGAAATCTGGAAGCAAGACTCAAGGAGCACAGAACCAGCTTCAGACTCAGCGATTATAAGTCCGCCATCGTCAAACACGCCAACCACACGAAACACCATCGAATGGAATAACAGTCATCTCATTTCCATAATGAAGCACTGGCATACACGCCGAATCCGAGAAGCCATCGAAATTCACCGCCACAACACCGTTCCCCAAGACTCAGGATTATGCATCAACGACATCTGGAAACCCCTCATCAACAAGTAGGCCTACCCGGTCAATCATCCTCCACCACCGCGTTCACCACCCCCGCAGACACCCGTACATCAACCACCGCCACCCGCCGAACCCTAACTACAGCCACCAGCCTCACAACTACAATGCACAGCAGACGACAGCAGACTAAAACGCCGCCTACGTCGGGGACACACACAGCGTCTCGCCGACAGCACACCCCACTCATGGATTCGAAACTCCCCACAAGTCCGCAATCCGGAGACTCCAGCCCAGACGGACAAGCAGACGGGGAAGCAGACCACCCATGTCCACTACCCGATGACTCAAGTCCACACCGTCATGTGTATTTCCCCAACGTCCGCACCCCGGTGATTTCAGTTAACGCACGCCAGCTATTCTCCACTCCTGACGACGGATAGTCAACCTGTTCGAAACGTCGAGCCACTCCCGCCACCCATCCTCTCCAAGCGCTATATAGTTCTCCTTATAAAAAGACAGTTGTTTGGAAATTTCCAATCTTAACTGGATTAAACATCCATGATAATGTGAGCATAATTTGATATCTAGTTCGAAGCGGTGCTTGAGGCGCTTGAAACCGAGAGGGACACCAATGGCACTATTTACATTCACGTGAATCAACTCATACCAGATGACGGTGTGTTGGTTGATATGAGAGCTTACATAGCCAACAGTAACTTGACTACACAGGATGAAATGGACCTGCTGTGGAGCGGATTATTCTCTGTGGCGGAAAGCTATGATGGTTACTTTGACCCTTCCACCCTTCTGATACTAAGTACAGGTAAATCTTGCTCAATTGAAATCATATTTAACTCATAGATAGGAGTTCAGTATTTTTCTTATTTCTTAATTTTCTAAATTTATCAGTTTTCCCTTTTCAAATTGGCAAGAATGAATCTTGTCTTCCACGCCTTCATAGTTCGAAGAAGAACAACATTATTAGATGAATCTATGTGAACGACAATTGGGGTTCAGTGCCTTTCCCAAGAACGGCATTGGTATACACGGAGGGTAAAAGAAGCTATCAATATCCGTCTCAATCCTAATAATTTCAACAGAGACAACGGGATCGATATCCCCGAATTTTGGATGCGGACGATACGCCGCCATGACACTCGCCGTCCTGCCAGCCAACAACGGTCGATTCCATTCAGCAGACGGCCCGAGCCAGCGGCCCGTTGATTGGTCGAGTACCGTATGCGTCGGCCAATAGGCCTGGTGCATCAGCCGAACCAGCGGCCGAACCAGCGGCCTTGGTGATTGGTCGATCACCGTGTGCGTCGACCAATAGGCATTGGGCGTTATTGTTCCAATTATCGATCGAATTTTAGACCGCTTTACGGTCCTCCCGTAAAGTATAAAAGACCCTTGCTTACAACAGTTTTTATCACCTGACGAAGTATTGCAGTAGCATACGAAACGTCGTGATCTTTTAGATTCCTTATTGACCACATTGCGAGACAAACGAATATCACTAGCGATATTATTTTCGATACTATATCCGCAATGAGTAATATATTTAGCACAATTGGAATATTTTACCAAAATATGCCAATTTGTACATAAAAATAGTGAATTTATATCCTACACTCTGTTGCCAATCTATAAACTATAATGATTAGTTTACAAGCCAATTGGTCTTATTGGAGAACGGCGGAACGTACTGCATGGGAATTAGACTTAACATTTTGATAGACTAAAAGTGCTGCAAAAACTTCACCAAAAGGAGACAGTGTGCTGATATGAGTTGAAGCCAAGTGAATACTATATGATCTACGAACGATCCGATTTTGCATTCGATATGAATATTGGAACATGAAAAGTCTTCGTGATTGCGGTTCTGAATAATCATATGAATTAAAGAAAAATAAGAATTTGGGGAAAGCCAGATTTGTAGCGCTGTCAGACCTAGATTTATGTGCAATCTGAAGTGGCACAAAGTCATCCTTTCCAACCGACTTCAATTAGGCACCAAGGCACTCAAATTTTAGTGATTATTATTCATTATTGAAAACGCAGGTCATGAAATGATCTTTGTTTAACTTTTCATATCTAAAGTAATTGCGTTTTCTTCAAAAATTTGATGGCAGTAGAATCGTCTGGTGTGCAGCGGACTTTAACACTATTGCACAGATTCTCAAAAAGGAAACTAAGAGCAATTTAAATATCCTATTGCATCACTTCTTAAAATGTTCAACAACTGCAATTACATATTATGAAATTCAAATTCTCTCTCTCTCTCT
Organism: Strongylocentrotus droebachiensis; assembly: GCA_035222895.1. NCBI lineage: Eukaryota > Metazoa > Echinodermata > Echinoidea > Camarodonta > Strongylocentrotidae > Strongylocentrotus > Strongylocentrotus droebachiensis. The sequence continues at coordinate 19,999 of JAVYIG010002742.1, forward strand.
CTTAGTTGTATGTCCAAACACCTCTTGGCCATCTCCGTATGGTATTGTCCAGTTTCCGTCAGGAGACCTTCATTCGTGGAGTGAATCGAGTGGAGAATGTCCATGGTTCACCGTCAATGGTACAATTAAACAAATATTTCTGATGTTCCAGTTATAGGAAATTCGTTTCCTTAAGTCTTTAGATAGTAAAGCTTCCATCAGAAAGCAAACCCATGAACGTTTAGATTAGTATACCGGCTGGAAAAGTTCTTGATAAAATATAACAATCATAATAAATAACAACAGTAGTAGTAATAATGAAAACAATGAAATCAGTAGTAATATAACAATGATAATAAGATGAAAGAAAGAAAGATGATGAAGAAGAAGAAGATAAATATTGCCATGATTGTAATAATAACAGTTACTCTATGCCGGGAAGCCTCATCATCATCATTCTGTTCTTTCTAGGGCCCCTGCAATCATTATTACCCCGTGGACTGCCAGGCACCTATTTACACCTGGATGGAGGGTATCAAATGTGGATTAATATTTTGCCAAAGGACGTTAGTGTCTAACTGGGATTCGAACCCTCAACCTTGATATTGAGAGTCAAAGGACGAACCAATATACCCTGACATCACCAATTAATATACCATGGTAATATGAGACCAATAATATATTTATTCACAACTTTTGTTTTGCATATATCAAGATGGAGAGCCAATAGCACGAGCCGTCTGCTCCGGTGATTATATATCTCCTTGTGCATGGGTACCTTCAGATAACTGCGGTGGCAATAAAACAGCTGATCAACTCTTAATCTACTTACGAGAGGTAAACATCATCTTATTCTAGTCTGTTATGAAGTTTCTGGTATTGTTCGCAGCAAATACATGATCTGCTGGCCCTGTGCAGCTAAGATGCACATGCATCTTAATGCGGAATGTCCTTAACCCTTAAACACTTGAAAATTATATTTTATCCACAAAATCATCTAACAAACTTAAAACTAGAAATGGAAACAAAACTGGACTAATCCATTCTAGAAGAAAACAAATTATAGTTGTAATTTCTTACTTTGTGATAATGCAATTATTTTGTGGTAATTAATAGTAGAAGACGTATTGCTAAATTTTTATTGCCATTATTATCATCCATTATTAATATTTGTATCGCTATCATTAACAAATTTTTATTGAATCTAATATGATCATTAAAAAAGAGATCTAATTATAATCATTAACCTTTTTATATCATATACAGTAGGCTTGCGGATGCACCATGTGAGAGAAAAGGAGGCTTAAGGAGTCCTGAAAATGGACTCTCGGTAATCTTTCTTGAGGGTGTGTAGTCCTAAAAAAAGGACTGTTGGTGTAGTTAGTATCACAAACCTTTAATTATCGAAAATATTGAAAATGCGAGACCTCTGTTTTAGTTAGTTTGTGTATCTAATGATGTGTTATAGTGCTAGTTCATATTAAAATTTCTTTCACAAAATAAGATTCTTTTAAGTCATATAAAACTACACTTGTTTGACGAAAGTATCTTGAATAATTACACGAGAATAAAAGGCGATAACCGGTTAATTCCAACTGTGTGTTTTGTCGATAGAATCTGACGACTGGTGAAAGCGACATCCAGGACGTTCTGTCAGTGTTGACTGCGATCTCCCAAGACACGAATATTACTTCTGCTGGGGTCGGTGCTGCATTCGACATCATTCACCAGACAGGGTCAATTTATCAACCAACACAAGAGGTGATTTGATCGATTAAAAAAAATATAGAACCATAAGTATAAATTGATTTCATGAAAGATCACCCAGTTGAACAAAATTTCATAATTTCATTATTTTTATCGCTTCAGCGCTTAACATAAATGTTATTACCCCTATCGTCGGATTAAAGCTTGCCTGCACACAATGCATTATCCTCATCATATAATCATCATCATTAGTAATATTATTACAATTAATATAATAACTATTTCAAGTATTATTATTATTACAATTAGGGCCCATTACCAACACCACCACCACCACCATCATTATCATCATTATCATCATCATCATCATCGTCGTCATCATCATCTCTGTAATCGTTTGTTCTTGTGCTATGCCAGAATGTTGCCTCAGTCGTTGACATCGTAAGCAACCTGGCTGCGCTAGACCAAGGCCTCACCATCGAGGCTGAGATGATGAATGGTGCTGTCAGCAAAGCCACCATGGCCTTAGAGAACATCCTTCTAGCCGTCAATGTGCCTTCCAATCAGACCTTCCAACAAGTGGCAGCAAACCTAGTAGTACAGGTATGATGATAAATGAGAAATAAATCATAAATCTGGATTTTAATACACTACCGAAGAGTGACTTCATATACTGGCTCAGTTGTCAAGGTTGCTGGTTCCACACAATTTTTAGCTAAACAGTGGTGTGTTGATCACACCAGGTCAAAACGCTGAATTTGGCCTGCTCCAGGCCGTTACTTGAATGACTTTGCAGTGAACCTCATGTGCAGGCTCTGTTGTTTAGAACCAGTAACCTGGACGACGAGCGAATATGACGTTAGCACTTCGGTGCTCTATATGGTGCTTAATATGAAATGCCATTTCTAAGTGATTTTACAGATATCATATTACCCAAGTAATTGGGTTCACGAACGCACAATGTGCACAATTTCCACTACCTGGGGAGTATGCCTACGAAACAATAATCATGATGGAATATGACAACATGTATCACAAAAGCTCTCTTCATCCTACCAGGTCCCCCATTTCCCTCCTGGGATATGGAGTGGCAAATTTGTATTAATGTATTGTCAAATGACATTAGTGCTGCATGTGTCGGGGATCTAACCCACGACCTTAGCATTTCCAGTCGAGTTCTTAAACCACTCAACTACATCACCTATATAGGTATGCTCTTACAGCTCTCCTATCATTTAGAGGTGCCGTGGTGTAGTGGTTCATCCACTCTCAGACCAAGGGTTAAGGGTTCGACTCCCAGCCTGGCGGCTTACCTCGCCATTTCTGAAGAAATCTTTAATCTTACAATGCATTTCTTTAGGTAATCAACTCTGAGTCTGATGGTGTCCGTGATGGGATTGTCTTCTCCATCATCGGCGATGACAGCCAATCCTTTGATGAAAGTGACATCCAGCTATCCACCAACAATCTCGGCAAGGGTAACCTAGGTGGTGTTGTCCAAGCAGCCATCATCATTGGACCAGAGACCATTGATGAAGGCACCATGGGGAATATAGCATTTACTGTGTACCGAGACGATGCATTGTTTGTAATGGACGGTGGTCGAGACGTTCAGATGGGAAGCAATGAAGGGCGTCGCAATATCACGGTCAATACTAATATCATCGGAGCGAGCCTCGGTACGAGTGAAACCAAACCTCTGAATTATCCGGTTACCATAACACTGGCACACAAACAGGTATGATACAAGTACAACATCTCCTCATCAGCTGTACAACTGCACAATGGGCTGAAATAATGTGCTTCAAATCACTAAGTACAGAAATAAAAAGTGTACTTACTTAAAACCTGTTTTTATTGTGTTTTTCTCTCAAAACAATTTTATATACTTCCAGAGAAATGCAACAAATCCGCAGTGTGTCTATTGGGAATATTCCGCTAATGCTTGGTCAAGCGATGGCTGTGTTTTGACAATCACTTCCGAGACACATACTGAATGCCAGTGTAATCATCTAACAAGTTTTGCTGTTCTTATGGTAAGAACATGAAATAATAATGATGATAAAAATGGAGATAAAGATAATAACAATAATACTAAACATAATAAAAATTGTAATAATAATAATGGCAATAATAATGGTAGTGATAATAATATTTAAAGGTAAATTATTCCAGAGAGTTGCACAGCCATAGCATAATTTGCATTCTTATATTATTCTGTATGACATTTACTTATGATATCATCGCGATTTGCACATTGTCGGATGTTAATATTATGTACTGTTTACATAATCCCCTACGACAATTTAGAATCAAATTAATAGATTAAAAAATCAAGACGAAATCGGACGATTCGTTACCTTTGATTCGTGGTTCTTATCAGCTTCTCCATCTAACAACACGTCATCCTTTGGAATTGGCATATACGATCCAATAATCTACATATTCATAACAGTACTGTTGATATTTTGTGTCAAAGTCTGCAGATAAATCTTTAAGACATTTAAAATCAACTATATACATCTATCTCCAAATTGGCTTATTCTATTTCCACATTTTGTTGCCTTCTGTTTCTCATCAGGATGTGAGTGGGATCCCCAGAAGATCAGAGAGAGTTGAACAAGTGTTTAGGATTCTGAGCTACATAGGATGTTCTCTCTCTATTGTAGGCCTCCTGGTAACCCTGGCTGTCTACATCACTGATAGGTAAGACTTTGAGGAAATCTAACATATACATAATTCTACTCTAAAAGAAGGGAGAAAACTCAAAGAAACAGGCTGCTGAAAATTGTCAACGAAATCGGACCCCCAAACTAAGATTTGTTTAAAACGTTGCAACCACTACATATGCATTTTAAATTGACTGAATGTCCCTTTAATGGAGTCCGTACAACATTCCCAATTTCTGCTACACACGAAATAACTAATATTTCATTTTCTTTTCAAATGTGTGAATCAAGAGGGTCTTTTCCTTTAAAGAACTTTTTATAATATGCTATTCATGATGATTCTTGAGTAGTGCCCCAAAAGAGATGACGGAAAATAATGATATCTTTGTGTACAACAAACGCTCCTGGCTACATCACAATCCACTGATTGAATTGTCAAACAGTCATAACTCTCATTTTATTAGAATTATTTATTCAAAAATTCGGTATTCTGTTTCTCTAATTTGTTTGCTTTCGTACTGATAACTATCACAAAGGTTGGATTGCCTCTAAACTTCCATGTTCCTACCCTTTTTCTATCAACAAACGTTCTCAACACTAAAGGAGACTCCAATTGTCCCCCTAGTTTAGTCAGTCTAGCGTTTTACCTCATTTTGGTATATTACGAGAGAAATCTTACTCTATTAACACCCACTTTAATTATACCTTTTTTTTCGGGGGGGTTTCGAATACACAAGATGCTTTATGCTTTCAAAGTTGTTATGGATTCTTAGCCCTAGCTTAGTCTCGTTTATTTTCTGTTAGGTCTTCCCTCTAAATATTTAATCGAACGTTGGTAAAGTTAAAAGCTAAATAGATATCTAAACTAGCCTTTTAAAGAGTACAGACGCTTTTTATAGGAGTAGTGGCTACAAGTCAGATGCTTCAGTTGTCAACGGATACTAGAAATCGGAATGTACTTAGTAGGTCAGCATATTCAACTCACCTACTCCGCTCTGAAAACATTTAATTTTTTTCATACTAAGTATCTGTTTCTCTTTGCCCCAGGAAACTTCGTTGCTTGCAGCACATCCGAATCTTAATGTGTCTCTGCATCACGCTCCTCTTCCTGTACATCTTTTTCATCATCATGACAGCACTCGACCGATATCCTGGAGAACCCGAGGTTGGTCCAGGTCTGTGTGGAGTCATCGCCGCTGTCCTACACTTCACCACGCTCTCATCGATATCATGGATGGGCGTTGAAGGGATAAACATGTTCCTCATGGTTGTCCGTGTCATGGACTCCTATATCCCACTCTTCATGATGAAAGCCTCCGTCATTGCATGGGGTAAATTGCTGTTATAACTTGTTTGACCAGAACTCTAAAGGCCTATTGTCATGCAACTATGTTTTAATAGGGCCTTGTACCATACAAACATCGCTTCTTTAGCATGCTCCTCCGTTTCAGTGTTTCAATTATTGAATTTTTATGTACTTTGTACACGCTTATCATGTTCATATTAAATGGAAATCAATAAATACATCACACCTTGCTAAACTTTGATCATAGTAGGCCTTTACATTTTTGGTCTGTTTGCCTTTCTTTGCTTACTGGAACATAATTTCGCGTTTGTTTTTATTCTTCATTTTCTTGTCTTATTTTTTTTCTTTCCTCATCTTATTTTTTTAATAGAGATTATTAATTAAATATGTGATATCAATGTTTTTGTATGACAGGAATACCTGCTGCGATAGTGCTCCTTACTGGTGCTGTCTCGAGACAGAATTATTCAAACTCTGACTAGTAAGTACTCTCTACATTATTCTAATGCTATATCCAACAAACATTTATAATAAAGTATGATCAAATTATCACTCTTTGTTTAACACGTTAAAATCTCAGGAGTATTGGTGAGTGTGTCGTTGTCTAATTTCTTGTTAAGACCATCGTGTTTCATTTCTTGATAATATGCAGTCATTTATTGAGTTGAATCTAATTTAGCTCATTCTCAGCTGCTGCGGTAACAGAAAAAAAGAAATCTTTCAGATAAAACAAAAGTTGACTGGAAACTACAACTATTGAAATTAGTATGAATGTACGAAAACAAAAACAAAAACTCCAAGGAAATCGAACTAATCGTCAAACACAAGACTGTCAATGAACATTACGCGGTATGAGTATGCATGTCATTTGTATTTTTAAGAAAGTTGTTGCTATTTTGATCACATTTTGTTAATATAAACAACCATCCGTTAGACATGATAAAGATTTTCTCAATACGAAGATGCGATTGGTAATTCAAGATCAAAGTATTGGAGGGACTAAAGGCTTTTCGTCTTGCACTCATCAGAGTAGGTGGGAAGAATAATTTCCAATTTTTGTTACTTTGCATCACTGCGGTTAATTCGGATGAGTGCAAGTTGAATATCTTTCGTATGTCTTTATTCAATGCTATTGTTTGATTTCTGCATCATTTTTCATGCATGCATATTACCAGAATTTAGATTTAGCATTTATCCATCTGTATATTAGGATAATTTTTGACCTTTTCAATTGTACAGCTGTTTTCTTCAGAAATGGCCACTCGTCGGCGGTTTGCTCATCCCTATGGCCTTCATTCTTGCTCTTAACCTGATCATCTTCGCCCTTGTTATGCGTCGTCTCGTGCGCGTCAAATCGGGTGGCGGGAAAGCTAGCGAGTTAAAATCAGAAGCCCGCCACGAGATCACGCGCCGTCTCACAAACGGGATTGGCGTCCTCCTCCTACTTGGTTTGACCTGGCTCGTTGGATACTTCACCGTGATCGAACAACTCAACCTCGCAGTCCACGTCATCTTCATTCTACTCAACTCTCTCCAAGGATTCTTCATCTTTGTTTTCTACGTTCTCCGACAACCGCAAAGCCGTGCGCGCTTGCGGGAACACCTGGTTTGTTGTTTCCACGATTCATTCTCGGTGACAAGGTCAGGTCCTATGAGTATGAAACAGACGACGAAGACAGGAACAGATAATCCAATGTCAGGTAATGAGTCTGTGTTGAGCAAATCTGATATCGATTAACATGTCTATAAAGAAAATTAATGCATTACCCTGAATTACTCACATTTCCTTTCAACATTGAATTTTGGTACAGGCCCACTCATTTATAAAGCTTTGAGTCTAGTCAACAATAAACAATTTGAAAAATTATCTCTTTTATTGTACATTCAGTTTCTTTGAAAATTGTGTTTATACTGTCTATTTTGTTAAACACCGACTCAACAAAACTTTTAATATTAAAATTCGCTGATATCATATCGAAGCTACAAAATGCAAATTATAGAATGCTATAATCAATTAAATATTTCAAATGGTATTCATAGATAACATTAAACAAAAAAACAATTTAATGTCTATTGCAATCAGGAGGGGCGTCGGAGAATCTTTCAAAGTAGGGGGGGGGGCACCGACAAAAAAGATACTTTCTAGACAAATTGGGCACCTACAAAAGGAAAGTCTCATGGCGAAAATATACAATATTTAGACATTAGTATATACCCCTACATTGTGATTACTTTATCAGGGATAATTTCAATGTTTTTTTTATTCCTTCTCTTTTCTCTTTACATGGTCCAACATACTCTTTAAGAATCATACTTTGCAGTTTGGTGTGATGGTCCGCATATGTATTTGCGAATGAGCAAATATCTAAAAACTTGTGAGGTCGCAGTGTGAACAATTACTGTATGTAAAGAGGGAAAAAAATCCCGATAGGATTTTTAGCACAATTTAATCATTAAACAAAATTTTGCTCTTGGTCGCTTTAAATTAGGAGCTCATTTTATGGTGAAGGCAAAGGGGACACATATCCAAAGGGAAAGGAATGTTTATAAGAAAAGAAAAAGAAAACATGTAAAAGTAAAAATGGGAGTTATCGGAGGTGAAAATGGGTCACTTTTCGCGAGTGAGAAGAAATGCCATTATGAGAACGGAAAAAGGGCACTTATTACAAAGGAAGGGCCAATTATCAGAAGGAAAATGGCACTAGACAGGATAAGGGGCACGTGCCAAAATAAAAGGGGCACTTATTACAGAGTTAAAGGGGGGTCCCTCTCAAATTTGAATAAGGGCACTCATCGGCGATGAAAAGAGGAACTTATAAGAAAGAAAAGAGGGGATACAAAGGAAAAGAGGCACTTGTCAAATATAAGGGACACCTCTCAGATTTAAAAAGAGACAATTATAAGAGGTGAAGGGGCACTTATCACAGCTGGTAAGGGGCACTCACCTGAGCCTGAGATGAATAAGGGCACTTATGGGAAAGAAATGGGGCACTTGTTACAAACAAAAATGGGCACAGGGAAAATTCCTCTGTAGGGCCATGCATTATGGATCAAGGCATGCCCACATATAAGATTTGTTATGTCGGGGGTCGGGGCATAATTCAATGAATTATTGATAATTTATTGCAATTTTTTTTTTTGGTATTTGTGATGGCGGCGACGTACCCTAGCCTCCGCTGCGTACAGTCATGATTCAGTGGCTAAGCAATGGCCTCGTTACTGTGAGCCCCCAGGATCAAAACCGTGTCGACGTGCTATATTAGTGCCCTTTTATGAGGCATTAATCCTCATTACTGTCAGTTATGACTTTGAAGGACGTAGGTCCCCTTGTTGATTAGCATAGTAGCATAAACATGCTTTAGCAGTCACGCAAACAAAAAACACTCACAAATTATTATTCAATAAAATCTGAGAATGTATACTATTATTTAGATCTATTAGGAATAAATCATTGTCATTATCATTTAATAAATTGGGGTAAAAATAATTATTCCACCATTATGACCAACAGTGTAATACCTAATACTAATATTACCCGGCAACCGTGCATGTCCCCATTTTTACCCAATACATATAGGCTTGTTCAGATATGACCGGTAAACCGTAGTCAAAAAATAAATAAAACGGACTTGTATGTTTTCACTTATCTCTGTGTTAATAGGAGATACAGAAATGTGAAGCGTATTACACTTTACGTCATTATAATAAAAACGGCTGTGCTTTTGCTGCACAATATCTAAACGAGCCTTAATGGGTAAAATGTTATCCAACTTTTTTTTAGACTGTGAATGATCATGGTATGTTTATAGAGTCAAACTTGTGTTTTTATTGTCTTCATTCTTATGTTTCTCGGTTCAGAATTGTTATGTCCGTATGGTATGTAAATAATGGTTTTGTTGTGTCGGGGCCTAATTAATAAATTGAGTAGATAGATATGATTTTTTTACTCACAAAGATATATTTTAGACACTTTATAACATTGGTAAGTTGGTGGTTGTTTGTTAAGAGGGCTATATAGATACATAATTGTGTTAACGTTTGCTTACCCAGACATGTCAGATGTATATGAATATATAATTGTCTTTATATATAGTTACAGCTGATTTACAGCTAACTTAGCGTTTCATTGTAATCTCTTGAATATTCTGTTCGCTTAAATGTCGATTCATATTTTCTTGTGGTGGTGGTATGTAGATAATTGTTTTTCACATGTTTTTGTTACTTGATATCATTCAGTTTACCCAGAATACTTTTTAATCATTGATTGATGCATTGTTGATGCTGGTTTTTCAATAGACATACATGTATGATGAGGAACCCTATATGTTCTTATATATTCGTCTGTAATCTCATGTTATTCATTATATTATATAGAGTAAGTTTGAAAAAATTTCATCAAAATCCAAACAAGAGCAATGTTATTTTTTGCGAGAAAAGGCGGCTGTGTCATTGTAACGTAATACAAGGTAGAAAGATCTGCGCGCAAATTCATTTTACATTCAGTTGTGGAATTTTGATGTGAAAGATAGTATGTCTTGGGTTGTGAATAAAAAGAGACTTTTCTCACCTTTTTTTTTAATAATTCATTTGTATTTGTTGTTGTTGCATGAATATGTTTGATTTAATAGAGACGAAAAATTCATCTTCGTTGGTGTTAAGTTTTCACTAGATTCATGCAGTTATGAGTATGTGCAGGTAAGGGCACTACACAGACTTGGGCACTGTAGAGTCCATACCGATTTTCATTATTTCCTTCATGACCTTTCAGAAAATAAACTGTGACTGTTTCCTTTTTCTGAAATGCTATAAGAACTGTAGGAGGCTGTGAGGAGCTTGCAATATGATTTTTATAGCCATACAAGTTGTGGAGGTATGTTGCTTCGTTTGGAAGTAGAACAAAACGGAGACATAAAACAATGATCAAAACAAAATTAAGAAGTCATGCGGCTTTGCCATACAAATATGGATTGTGCACTTTTTAAAGCAGTCAATTCCCCTCATGATTCATCCACAAGTGTCACTTCCAAATACGGCCTAAAATGACCTAATTTAACCCTCGTTATCAAATAATCGGAAAATAACACAATGTAATTTAAATGTAACATACATTTGGTTTCATATTTCTGCTATCCGATTGTCAACGACCATAAGGACATATGTGACACAATGTCAGTTTGTACGCAAACCTTAATGCCCTTTTGGATCTCAGCAGATGGTTTGACGATGAGAAAGGTAGCATCACAAACTTTACATTTGTTGTCATTGGCCTTTATTCTACTGAAAGTCACATCGGACCCTGGGCTGAAGGATTGTTTTTTATAAAGTCATATCGAAGGAAGTTTGAAGGTCTGATTTTTCGAATGCAATTCTTCTGCTTGGGCAATACACCGTTTACTAACATTTAAATTTATGTATACTTTTTAAACAAAGGCTTTTCTTGCTTGAAGTTTGCCCGACATAGCAATAAGTAACGTATGCAGACTGGATTTCAATTATTGCAGATCATACATAAATGTATAACACTAGTAAACCGGTCTGTTTAGTATTGCAGAGATACAAGTCATATCAGGACAAATTGTAAGCCGTGTATGCACTTCATATAGCTTTTATTTTTCGCAAGTGAATGGTGCTACCTCTGAAATAGATAGAGAGAGAGATGGGGAGGGAGGGAGGGAGTGACAGTGAGGAAAGGAGGGGGAGAGAGAGAGATAGAGAGGGAGAGAGTGGGAGAGCGAGACGCAGGGAGAAATTTACTTAAATTCGCTTTAAATTAGGGGTGCATGTTATGGAGAAAGGAAAAGGGGGCAATAATCATAAGGGAAAAGGACACCTTTTAGAAAAGAAAAGAGTACGTGTCAAAGTAAAAAGGGGACTTATTAGGTTTGAAAATAGAGTACTCTTCGCACGGTTAAAGAGGCACTCACCAGAGATAAAGAAATGGAACCGTTTTGTTGAAGAAAAAGAGGCATATATCAGATATTGATAGGGACATTTATCAGAAGTGAAAAGGGGCATTTATGAGAAGGGGAATGGGCTCTTTATAAAACAACATGAGGGCACTTATCACAAGAAAAAGGGGCACATGTCAAATAAAAGGGGCGATTATCAGATATGAAAAGGGGAACTCATTTAATTGATTGATTGATTGATTGATTGATTTTATTTTTTATTTCATTTCACATAACAATTGTTTGCAGAATAAAGAATATAGTTGACAAAGTAAGATCAAAATTATGAAAAGAAACAGGAACCTACTGGAAAGCATAACTTGTTTTTGTAGGTTCCCAAGAATAAATATAATATGAACATTATTATCATAAATCATTTTAAAGTGTCTTAAAATCACAGTAAAATAGATATAATATAATAACATATTTTCGTAAACCATTTTAAAGTATCTAAATAATCCACACAAAAATACAAGAAGAAAAAAATGACAAAACGGGACACAAAGGACAGGAAAATTACATAAAAGGATAAGACAAGACATGAAAAAACAAGTCATAACACGACACGAAAAACAAGACAGGATGGGACAAGACACACATAAGGACATGACAGGACAAAACAAGACAAAAACAAAGCTGCACACAACCGAAGTTAGAAGAAGAGGGAGAGAGGGAGAGAGAGGGAGAGAGAGAGAGAGAGTGTGTGAAACAGGGGAGATGTAAGAAGTTTAACTTGTAGTAGACGGCAATTCGTAAAGGGAAAAGGGGTACTTGTCAAAGTTAAATGGGCACCTCTCGAATTTCAACAGGGGCAATTATAAGAGGTGAAGTGGGCACTTATCAGAGGTGGAAAAGAACAATTCTTTGAAATAGGGCACTTATGAAAGTGGAAAAGGGACACTTGTCATAGTAAAATTTGACACTTTTCCTATGCAAAAGGGGGCACTTTTGGGGTACTTAACAAAGCGGGAAGCCACTGTGCCCCTGTCCCTCCCTGCCGGAGCGCCGCCTCTTGAATGGATTTCAGATGACTATTAAAGAAATTATGAAAGATTATCGTATTATAACAAGTTTTGTTATAAGTTGAGATTAAATTTCAACAAGATCGCGATGACTTTTATTAATGTTTCTTTATTTCAACCACAACTTGAGGTTTGATTTCAAATAAAAAATATAAATACAAACAAAGAGTAGAAATAATATACATAAAGTCAATGAGCTGTCGATGAATAAATAGATGAATTAGAATTGGCTACAAACAAATTATTGCAAATTGTAAAATAAACGTAAATTTAAGTAAGCTCATGAGTACAATATTTCATAATTATTGTATAACGTCAGAACTAATTAGGATATGTATCTCCATAAATTTAGCAGTTTATAATGAAATTGGTAATACTAATGGATAACAAAATTAAAAAAAACAGGTCAAAAACATTACATAGATTCAGAATGGAGTTGTGAGTGATGGTACTATGTATGGCCTGTAGAGAGACAAAAGGGCGTTAACTCATATTCATAACATAGACCCAACACCCTCTCAGCTCTCAACAGACGATATGTCATATAAATCTTATTGGAATCAAATTAAGAAATTTACAACCTGAGCCTAGGCTATGGAACATGATTTCGGGTCTGTTATACAAGTAATAGCACTTAAAGCAAGTGAAAACTTTAGGAAATGTTTCAACATCCAGTGAGGAAAATGAGTATATAATATGAATATCACTTTATGAAAGACTTGTAAGCATGATAAGATTGATTAAAAGACTTCTAAGTTTTCAGCCTAAAGCCGAACGAACACTACACGATCGTCCTGCGATCCGATTTTCGAAGACTTAGCAATCGTACGAGATGGGAAGCTAAACAAACCTCATCTTGCTTATTTTAAGCTTCTAAAATAATTTTAAGAATACTAACAACCAGAGTTTTTGAGGAATTTTAGTGCATTGAACTCTTCTTCTCAGTGTTTTATATGATTACAGAGATTACGCCATCTAGAGTCCACAGTCTTATACATGTAGTATTAGCAGCATTATCATTATTATCGTTATTATTAATTGTATATTATTATACGGTGTGTTTTCCACTCAAATGCGCACCGTGTAAAAATATATCAATTGATTTTGGATAGCATAACATGACTTATCCTTCATATTATCTGATCATTTTGTCAGTGAGTGGCAAGACATTATATATTACAAGTTTAATCAAGAACAACTGTTTCAATGGACATATTATTAAAAAGAACCTTTACAATGTACATAAATATTGTAAACCCCATTTTCTAAGTAAATCACACTTTCTTGTTTTATTGCGTCGACTTTAGTGTGTAATATTTTTAACTTTCAAATGTATATTAAATAAGTACATTACATCAGACTCACACTTAAAATTATTTTAATTTGAAAGGTCTTTTTCAGATAATATATATCCGGTTAAAATATTAAAATCATGATCTTTTAAATTTTTTCTCAAATGATAAGCCGAAGCTGACATTTGTAGTAAAAAAACTAAATTCGTGTGGCATTCACCTTTATACTATTCTTTGGTATTTTCGCAAGAGTTTTAGTATTGATGCCATGCATTACCACCACAATGCCGTATAAAATATTTTGTTTTAATGGCTGGCCGGTCTACAGTAGTAGGCCTATTCAAAATCCTTAAATGCGCATAGTCATAGAGCCATTATGTATGTGATATGCGCTATATTTGAGAACGGCATATGATTTTTCAACACTCAGGTGGGGGGGGGGGGGGGGGAGGGCACGTCAAGGGATTGTTGACAAATGTTACATCGAGAAGGTACATGGCAATCTTCTCCTAGACAGTGTGTATAATAAACCATGTTATATGTAGATCTAAAACTTTTACCCACTGAAACACCGTGGACAGCAGCTTCTCTCATACTACTAAACCACAAGAGCACGGGTTAATCCTAGGTCAGTTCGTATTTAGCAAGGGTACAAATATTCAATTAAATTAAATTCATTCCATATTCACATTTGAATAAAAAGAACAATCACAATGGCAATAACATGTAGACCTACACTAAAAGAAAAAATAGCAAGTATTACAGATATGTCCCTTTTGCAGCCAACATCAAATTCTGTAGAACTTTGCATGAATTATGAATATGTCATGTATGTCCTATCTGTGAAATTTAAACGTTAGCAGTGTCCTAATATTCAAATTATGCAAGGAAACCTGTTTACTTGCTAGACTCATCACTGTCAGACACTATTGAGTGACCGACTGGCTTTTTTTCTTCTTTGGTAATAACATACATAAAATGAGCTGTAAAGGGTACATGAGCATTTGTCTACATCAATAACCCACTTCTTGTAATAGCCAAATATAAACTGATTGAATCTTTGCGCAGCATAAAATGTACGACCATTCGGTACAATGGTCTGAAAATCAGACTATTTCTTACTGGCTATATAGCTATTTTTGTACCATGAAAGTGTGCCGATGATGATCTAATGATAATATTCATGAATACGATAATGACGATATTGATGATGATGATTTGTTGGTTTTAAATAACGATGGCCATGATTAAAAGTGGTATAGCGCCCCCTTCAGGTATTCGATAGAGAATTGTTATATGATTAAACCATTAATTTATTAACAAGCTCACATTTTCGCCTGATTGTAGAGCCTACCAATCATTGAAGTGATATTTCGACGCACTACATACGCAACATAATGAACAAGTCTAGACTGGAATGTAGTATCAATCACCTCCCATAGGCATAACACGCATATTAAGCAAAAATCTGACATATGTCGCCTTTAATCGCAATTTTCACCATAATGGCGTCATCAAAATGAACAAATATTAATAATGATCTTGTGAAGAATTGTCTCAGCTACAACATATCAAAATTTAGAAGAAAATTGATCAATATTTGCAGAGATACAATCATTTTCCGTAAATATGCTGACGTCATAATATGCAAATTCGTATTTTGAGTTCCAAGGTCAATATGATAATGTCAAAATATACTTAATGGCCAAATGAGACATGAAATCATATCTCCGACTTATACTCTATCTAAATATGAAACAAATGATGGTTCCTTTCCAACAAAAGAGCTATAATGGATTTTGTATAGGCATATTTTTGCTCATACATGCTATGTATTACAAGAGCTCGCGCGTACAGTAATATTAAACAGACGCTCATTCCGTTATTAATAGTGATAAAGAGCTTAACATTATTTCAAATTGTTCGTTTAAATATGAGGAATATTCTGTCAAAAAAAGTTTCGGAGGAATTATTTTTCGTTCGGCCGTGACGAACGAAAACGTGCAAAAATGCGTGTTTCGCGCGATTTTTTATGAAATGCTTATAATGGCCTGAAACGTATGCAAACAAAATTTAAGACGATTTTGAGCAATTTAACATTTAAAGCGCGCGTTAACGCGCGCACATACGCGTACGCGCATTTTTGCGCGCATTTATTGACCTGAAATTGACCGGACGGATATTGATCTTAATCTTGATGAATATGAGTGAGAAATAACTTTCCTTTATGGAGATATGATCATAAGTTGATTTTCACAAAATGGCGCCTGGATGACGTCACGATGACGATGGCTCCAAAATTCTTCATACCTAGGTATTTGCAGGTACCCAAGTACTCCTGGGTGGACGGAAGCAAATGTGGTTGTAGACGTTATTTTGGGGTTAGGATTCGAACCCTCAACTCTTGGATTGAGAGTCAAATGGACCAGAATATAACACATGTGATAATCCATCTTTTGTACAGGGGTCAGGCCCGACAGAGATGTACCTAGAACGTTTATTTTTCATTGGTTAGAGCTTTTAATATCGGGGGTTACGCCAGTTCCATCAAAGGCTAGTTGCGACAATGCACTGCATTTATTATCATTATTCCGAATTCATAACCTTGTTAAGGGACCCTCTGCATGTTGAATTGATTTGAGCGGTATTTAAAGATTAAATGGAAGGGGCATGCACCGACTCCACCCTTTGCTGACTGAACCACTGTACTTAGCTAATATTTAAAAAAAATTAGAATGTTCATATTTATTTCATGGCTTTTCTTGCCACAATGCAAGCACCCGAACTAATTTTTACTTTACTAACATCATGCAGTTGTCATTTAACAGCCTTCGTTACCGTGTTTCTTTTATTTTACCACTCTAGACCACCTGCTTTTTAAGGACTTTTGTCATGTTGAACTAAAAGTTAAACGTTGATTTCATTCTTTTAGAGATAAGGCTTACGACACCATTCACCTTTACTACGCAAGCTTCTCCGCAAAGCACAGGATCACAAACAGGTTTGATATTAAATCAAGATGTTAATCTGTTTTAAACACGACCGCAAAGACTTTCAAAACGGCTTACTTCGAATCTTCAGATCATCGCGTTGGTTTGCTATAACTTTTTATTGAAACGATATATAAACCTCTCCCTCGCACAGAATATTGTCGTTGTACATAAGCAAATTCCTGGAAAGTTATGAACAAATGCAATTCTCCAATTTTGATATATGGAAAATAATGTTTTTTGATCAAATTAAATGTTTCGAAAAAAATCACAAAAATCATGTTTTTTACTTAAATCTGCGATGTTTATTAATCCCAAATTCTTTAAAATTGGTATCAAAATGTAGATAATTTAACTCTCTTTCATATGACACCAAACTCATGGTGGTTCAAGGTTTCCTTTTTAGTGGGGGCGTCTCCCTGGCCACATCCACCACTTAGAACATGCCAGACGGTCAATTTTTTAAGTGGAGCTATGCGATCTTTACATCTGTGCACATGAAAATTGGTTTCCTGTCCAGCTAGGGTGACCCCCCCCCCCTGGCTCCCGGTCTAGGAACCCCTAGGAAATGAAGGAGGGGTCTGCAAATTTGGACCCCATCATTTTTGGCCAATTGGGACCCTTTTGAAGCCAAAACAGCGAAAAAAAATCAAATTTGGCACAAAAAAGTCAGATAGTAACTGATGAAATTCATATAGAGTGACAAATTCAATTATAATACATTACATAATTAAGCGATCTTGGTTTCTTTTAATTCTCACTGTTTGTTCTATAATTCCAATGTTTTCGTTTTCATCACAGAAAGTCCAAAGGGAAATTCATTACCATCTGGAGGTCGCTATCAGAGAATTATCATTATTTTTTATCATCAATATCTAATCGGCAATGGTACATGTCAATACTTCAAAAAATTGTTGTGTGATATAAATTAAAAAGAAAATAATAAATACAAATATTCAAACATCACAAGAAAAGAATACACTTATTTATGTTAGTTCGTTCTGAAAAGCAGAACATATAGAATGAATGCAAAATCACTTATTAAAGATGTATATAACAATCAGATGTTTAAAACAGAACATTGTGAAATAGTTATTTCAAAATGCAATCCTTCATCTAATATACAGTGATCATGTACATAAAGGCTACTCAACACATGGAAGACGGCGGGCTTCTTTGTTTTACAGGTTTCAATATATGAAATAACTTTCAATGGAAACAAAATATGTTCGCGCTAAATATATATATATACACACAAATACATATCTTTATATTATTCCTCTTGAAAGCTATTGCAGATGGCAGCTCGGTGGTCATCCTTTTCATCTTAGTGGTAATCGTCTTAACCACCGTCATGTTCAGAAGGTATATATATATTATGTATAATTAACCAAAAAATCTTAGTTATTATTAGTTAACATTATTAGTACACTTTTCTTACTTTTGCCCCAAATTCACCTTGATTCGATGTTTTTACATTTCGGAGGCATGTTTTAATTTGGCGATCAATGATGAAAATATAAAAGATCACCCCCAGTCCAGAACTATTTGATATATGAACTGTTCCTTTTTTCAACACACGAAACTGTAATGTTTTTAACCAGAAACACACTCTTTTGATAAACAAAATTATCAAGATTCCTTGCTTAGGCGAGTATTTTTTCTTCTTTAGAGATTATACAATGAAATCAAGTCTACGCTCTTTATCCAAGGCTGTTGAGGATACAAAACTCGACCTTAGTGCCAGTTGTCATGGTTTGAACGAATCATTCCCAATTCCTTTGATATTACCCAGCATTCGACAGGACCGTAACACTCCCAAATGTAACCAAAATAAATTAATACAAAATTAAAAAGATAATCCTTTGTATTTTACGTTACGTAAACTATGTATAACTGTGTGATTACATTATGCACTCTAAAAAAATAAAATGTTAAATCAACATTTACAAGTTTCGAGAAGCAAGATACGTCATTTTAATCAACACTTATAACACGATATATCGAACAGTTTAAGAGTTCGATCAAGCATATCAAATTTTTAATTTACCATTTTGAAAAAGGTCACTCCTATTTATCAGAGCGATCAATCATTCCCAATTCCTTTTATATTACCCAGCATTCGACTGGACCGTAACACTCCCAACTGTAACCAAAATAAATTAATAACAAATTAAAAAGATATTCCTTTGTATCTTTACGTTACGTATGTATAATTGTGTGATTTCATAAATTATGCACTCTAAAAGCTAAAATGTTAAATCAACATTTACAAGTTTCTAGAACAAGGTACGTCATTATAATCAATACTTATAACACGATGTATCGAACAGTGTAAGAGTTCGATCAAACATGTCAATTTGTTAATTTACTTTTTTGGAAAAAGGTCACTTTGTTCCCTTTGGTAATGATTTTCCTATTATATATTTCCTACAGGCGTCGTGCGGCTAAACCTGTCTCACCCGATGATGAAAACGAAATGAAGAACTATGCCGTGGTTGCGAACTGCTACGAAGATAGCAAGCCAGCAGACAGTACTCCTCACGAACCATATTATCCAACAGTTGAAGCAGACATCGATCAAAATGGCGGATTTGGGACTTCCGTTGCTGAGCAACCTTCTCCGCATCTTTGGAAGGGCGTGACACAGGATGACACACCCTCTGTCATCAAGGGTTCGAATGGTTGGAATGAAACTGATACCGAGGACGGTTTCGTGGATAATGTTTATATGGAACAAGTGATGAACAATCTGTGAGGCCGTCATCATTGAATCATAATTCTACTGATCATAAGGTAGCGAAACACCACGCCATAACTACATCTCATCAAGGTCCTGGACGTCAAAAACATGGTCATCCCAGGAGCGGTGCTCCCGATACTGATGAGGACGCAATCTGAAGGTTATGAAGATGAAGAGATTATGGTTGACAACAAGCTTTACGGTGCTCCATCCCCGGTAACTCCTCGCGCACACAGGCACGGAGCGGTGGCTGATCAGGAAAATGACGCCGTTTATGAAAGCCCCGACGGGAACGTCTATGAAACTTATGAGGAAGAAGACTCAATGATCGACAACGAACTCTACGGTGCAGCGACCCCGCCTACTTCCCGTGCTGATAATATGAACGATCTGGTGGTTGGCGAGGGGGACGGTGAGATGTATCAAAACACCGAATTCCATTCAGTGCCAACTAACTTGATAGCGAATGAATTTTACAAAAGCGTAGAAGAAATTCAATTCAGTTCAGTACTATTCAATGTATATATTATATCATTCGCACCATGGCATATATCTTCCAAAGACTACCATGTGCTATGGGAAATATAATGATAACATAGTTGTTAATTTGTAAAGTGCATCAATCTTTCTAAAACAGTTTGAAAGAAAATATTGGGAATGTTCCGAACTTCCTTTGTGCTAGATTGTACAGATTTCAAGGGTGAAATATAATTTTACATGAATTTTGAATCTAATGATTGTAGCGATTATTTCTCAATAGTTGAAAAAGTGCGATTCGAACTCGGTACACGCAATCAAAGAAGATATAAATGATCAATATAGTAATAGTCATCTCGTTTTTCAACGGCTGGTTCAAATTATCGAATATTTGTGTGGCACCACGAATATTAGAAATATTTATGTTCATGGATATTTAAGCCGTCTCTGAACCGATTTTGATCACGCACAGATGAATTTGTAATTTGAATTGTATGTTCTTTCAGATTTGACACTCAGCTTTTCACTATCTCACACAAAAAAATATTTTGAGTAGCGCCCTCTGCAACGAAACTCAACTATCCCTTTATATGTTTATGAAATACTTGGATGTAAACAGAAGGATATCGTAATATTACCAAACTCTGCTTTGTACGTCAAACATTGGGGGGAGGTATAAGGCAGAAGAAGCAGTATTTGTAAATCATTTGTAATGGAGGTAAAACGACGTTCCCCACCCCCTCTCTCTATCTCTCTCTCTTTCTCTCTCTCTCTCTCTCTCTCTCGCACTTTCTATCTGCCCCTTTCTTTCTATCCTCCTTAGATTGTGAATATTATTATCAACAAAGAAGTAATTACAACAAACAAGCTGTTGTTTTAAATAATCTTTAATCAGGGATACAACCTGCTGGACAGAGTAAAGCTTATACAAATATTTAGGTGATTCATTTTAGAAAAAGTGCTTTAAAAACACAATGCAAAGTTTATGTAGAGAATCACATTTATCCTTAAGTACTAATAATCACAAATTGAGTGCAAGTCATTGAAAATATAACTTGAAGCTATGCAAGAACCCCTCGAGATTGATCAAAATTACACCTTATATGATTTGCATACGTATACATAACATATTAATTATCTCATGGCAGCAAATGAAGTCTCACATGACCTGACAGTGGTGCAAACAACTCATTTTACTAGAGAATACATTCTGACTATTTTGATACCAGTTATTTTTACTGGTATATTATACTGTCATATTTCGTTTCCTATTAGTTATGAATTAGATTCAAGAAAATGTTATGCCAGAAACTTTGAAATCCTAAACGACACAACACTGAATGTTTAATTTGCCAAATTTACATTGATACTGCTTTCACTATAATAATAATCATGTTTGGGCATGTTCCGGCTATGTCTACTACTCATATAAACTATATAACCTGCAATGTTTACTCATTTTATTAACTTTGAAGTTCTTAGTGTGTACACTTCCTTAATGATTTGTTTACAGGCGTCGTGCGGCTATATATTATGATCACAATTAGCCTAACATTTGTACATCCGTGTTCTAATTCGATATAATCTTTCATGAACAATCATCTCTTAAACTGCAAATCAAACTTGCCAACTTGTTCCACATAACGAGAGATATTTGGTACATTATTTATGAAATCTATTTGCCTGACAGAAGAAAGAAGGATAACAAAGAAACATGGCCTTGTTTGAAAAAAGAAGGAGAAATAAAAGCGAAGAACATCCTTTAAATCTATGATTAGTATAGAGCTAGAAAGAGAAAATGTATGCCGTTATGGTTGACGTGATTGTGGGCGTGTATGGGAGGGAGAGAGAGAGAGAGAGAGAGAGAGAGGGGGGTAGAACTCGGGGAGTATGGCAGATGTGGAAATAGCTAGAGTCTATTATGAGCGATGAAGAGAGAAAGAGGGGGCGGGGAGATGGAGAGAGAGGCGGATAGGGTAATACTATAAGGATAAAATATGTTTGCATATGAGCATGATTTTGATTGACAGAGCAGAAGAATAGAGGAAGCAAATAAGGATGCGTGATAATGTACAACATTAATATATCATAAGATGTGGAAGAACATAGAAAGGGAGAAGGAAAGAGTTAGCTAATTCAGTTTTAGTATACGAACAAAAGAAGGAACAAAAATAAAAAGAAAGATTTTTTTTTTTTAATTTCAACAATATTCTACGAATGCAAAGCACAAACCATATATAACAATACATACACACAATAAATCGAAAGATAAGAAATACATTCACGAGAAAAATGTCTGCATTCGTAACGAACATGTAAGCAAAGGAGAAGTGGGAAGTCAGAAATAAAAATACTGGCCTTTGAACGAAACCACTAAAATGGGAGATTGACCCCGATTGTACGTCACAGATACTCTCATTAATCAAATATTTACATGAGAAGAATTTTATTTTCATTTCATTTTATTGCATTCGTCATATAAAAAACAAACATGATTACAACATTGATATTTACAGATTAGTAAAAAACAAACAAATAAAATAACGAAAGATAAACATAAAATACAAATATATATACGAATGAGGAACCAGCAAGAAAGAACAATTAAGTCTTGTGTGGTGCTGGCAGAATTTTAACCTATAACACTAAACACCTTACACCTAACACCTAACAACTAACACCTAACATCTAACACCTGATTGCATATATAAAAACTAATAAAATACTATTCACAAAAACGTAATTGTTTGTATCTTCTTTTAAATGTATTCAGAGTTGGGCTTGATTTAACATTAGGAGGTAACTCATTCCATAAAATTGGTCCTTTAAAGAAAATTGAATTTTTAGAGACAGAAGTTTTGATAAGTGGTATATTAAAATGAGATGATTGTCTAGTTATATATGAATGTACTTCAGAATTCAAAATAAATTTGTTTGATAGACTAGGAGGAATATGAATTGAATTGTGAAGTGGTGATTGTAGTGTTGCTTATATTCTATTTCACTTCCTCTTTCTTTTTGTTACCGAAATTCAATAAGCAAAATGTCCTACCTGTAGCTATTTGCTCCCTCTATATAGAAACATTTCTCAATCGGTGCCTGTTGGTCCCCCATGATCCTCTTTTTCTTATGTTAGTTGAGAGCTGAGTTAATGAGATAGCCACCTGTCAGTGACCTCGCTGTGTGGTCTAATCCCTTCTTGCCCAGTAGCATTGACGGTGTTTAATACACTGTAAAAAAGAATTTGTTCATTTGTAATTTTTACGTATTTTTTCCATGTAGAATTTACTTGAAAACATTAGTTTTGCCACTTACGCACTAAATTTAAGTCTTGCTAACTCAAACTTTCAATTTAGTAGAACATACGTGGAATATTTAAGTAAAATCAAATACATAAGAACTTTAAGTAATTTCAGCTTGTATTAATTTGGTAATTTTAACTCAAAATCAGAAATTATACGTATTACTCAAACAATTTATGTTGATTATTCTTATCTTTTTAAAGTAAGGACCGATGCAGTGCGTAATAGAAATATTTACATAATTTATGAATATTCATTAAGACCAAATTAAACTCTTTTTTAAATAAAACAATTCTTTTTTGTGGTTGAATGAAAATGTAAGGACTTAAAAAATTTACTAATTCATTTAACATGGCTAAGCAAAGACAAGACAATTTTTAATTGTTACCCAGTTCAAAACAAATTTTGATATTTCAGGAAATTGTCAACCAATTTTCCTTTTAAGATGCTACGATCAAGTATATATAACATTTGGAGCCTTTCAATATGTGTCGAATTGAAGCGTATGTAATAGTTTGTGATGGTGGTATATATATATATACGGTTAAATCTTAAATAGAAGTAGTGAATGATTAGTGGATGTTACTTGTTAGATTAGATGGGTACCAAATCGTGCAATATGTAATCCTATCATAGCTTTTTTTTAATTATCTAAAATGATTACAATACTTAAATTATTTACGTTAATGTAACTCGATTTAACTGAGTACAAATTTATTCAGCAAAATAAGTAAATTGCCGTAGGTAATATTTACTTAATAAAAATAAGGCAATTCTTTTCCTCAATTTTATTGAGTTATTTCGACTATTATTTTTTTACAGTGTACCTTATTCAAACCAATGAGGCCAACACCAGAACGAAAACGGACCAAACTGAAAATTACAATAATAATAATAATAATAATTATAATAATAATAATAATAATAATAATAATCTGGATTTATGTAGCGCTTAATACGAAATTCTTTTCTTAGCGCTTTACAATTGTATTACCCCGGTCATCGGATTCATTCACGCACAGTGTGCACCATCTCCACTCCCTGGGGAGTATTCCTATGTCATGGTCACCGTGAGGGCATATGGCAATTACCTTCACAAAGGCTTTTGTCATGCTACCGGATCGCCATTTGTCTACTGGGTATGGAATGGCAAGTGTAGACCAATGCCTTCCCAAATTACGTTACTGCCGTTTCGACCTTCGTATTTCAATTAAAATGCTTAAACCACTCGATTACTAGTACGACACCCCGAATGGCTTAGAGTATGTCGGTGTGAAGTCGGTTTGGCGGTGTGACTGAGGTACTATAGTGTATACACTGTCGAATCTTTTGGTTTAACAAATCTTATCAGAATGGTGGTTGTCGCCTTTTCCCCTCTATTTAAACAAAAAATGTAAATGAATTGTAACTGCGCGCAACAAAGTTCGTGCGCGTGTTCACTGAGATCGCTTTTATAAGATACATAAATGTGAAGCATATTCAACTTCACGCCATCATGAAAAAATTAACACCCCGGTTTTCCGCGTCATATCTGAGAGAGGCTTTACAGTGTTTTACCTTGAAAGGAAAGAGGAAATATATCGATACATTAAGTCAACACGTGATACTATTTTGTATGTGACTTAATCCTGAGTTCTGGGAAGAGGTGAAAAATAATTTGTGAGCGTTATCATTCTTATTATGCAAGTGTGGAAGAACATTAGATAAGACATGTTCCCTGAAAAGCATGGCTCTTCAAATGCCTTTATATTCTAAATATGACATGTAACATCGTAAAACTCGGGGGTAGGATTTTTACGCCACGTGTTCGTGTAGTCCCATATACATCTTTCTGTGTAAAGTGTTCGTAACTTTACCAAGACTTGGCCAAATTTCTTATTATTTTGATGATTCCAGAACCTTGCAATACACACACATTCTTATATGCTAGATGATCAACCTTTTTTGGTCGATTCCACACCGTGTCTTTCACAATGCAATCGCATGACCAGAACTTAACTTCATCTTTAGTCCTTCACTGCGAAGTTCTGTATTCACAATCACTG
This sequence comes from Strongylocentrotus droebachiensis, assembly GCA_035222895.1. Classification (NCBI taxonomy): domain Eukaryota; kingdom Metazoa; phylum Echinodermata; class Echinoidea; order Camarodonta; family Strongylocentrotidae; genus Strongylocentrotus; species Strongylocentrotus droebachiensis. The sequence goes on from JAVYIG010002742.1 coordinate 45,479, forward strand.
GTTTGGTATCAATTCAGAATCTTAAAGCCCCACTGCACTAGTTATAGCTACTTACGCCCTCTATACATCAATCAATGTATAATCGGTGAGCGTTGGTCCCCCATGATCCCTTTTTCTTATGTTATTTGAGAGCTGATTTGATGAGATAACCACCTGCCAGTGACCTTGCAGGGAGGTTTGTTTGTTTGTTTGTTTGTTTTCACTTCCGTAGAAAAATCATCACAACATACAAATACATACATAAATGAGATATACGGCGGATAGCCCATTTCAGGTGTATTAACAAAAAAACGCCTGTTCTTCCATGGGGTCCGGATAAAAAGCTATTACAAAATGAAATCAAGACTTAGACAACCGCTGCAGGCCAGCGAGCTGTATGGAGAACTATGGTGGCCCTGAAGGGACATCGCGAATAGACCAAATCGCAAATTATTCACGACGATATCGTGAATTTCGTCGTGAATAATTGGCGTGAATATGGTAGGTTTTAACTTCATATCATGCTATATGTATTTTATCTTTGGCAAGATAAGGTAAAGCACTAAGGGTAATTGTAAATCGGAAAGGAGAGAGAGAGAGAGAGAGAGAGAAGGAAAACATATTGCTCCGATTGACCCCCGGACTCCTTGCCCCTGAATACCACCACAATCATCAACTACAACAAAAAGAAAACAATAATGATAATATTTGGCATATAATTTATGGATATGGAAGTACACTAGCGCCCAGAAATCGTGGTAAAAACGTCTCGTCATAATCGTCTTCAAGGGGCTGCATTGTTTACCGCTAGACTATAAAGGCAGGCCGCGTAAGCAAGGACAAATATAATTGACGACGTCATTGGCGACTAAACCAGCCAGTCGTGAATCTCGTCGTGAATTTTATCGCCGAATATTCACGACGAAATTGACGACGTCATGAATTTTATCGCCAATTATTCACGACGAAATTGACGATATCGTGAATTTCGTCGCCAATTTCGTCGTGAATAATTCGCGATTTCGTATATAGACGACGTCGTGAATTTTATCGCCAATTATTCACGACGAAATTGACGATATTGTGAATTTCGTCGCCAATTTCGTCGTGAATAATTCGCGATTTCGTATATTGACGACGTCGTGAATTTTATCGCCAATTATTCACGACGAAATTGACGATATCGTGAATTTCGTCACCAATTTTGTCTTGAATAATTCGCGATTTACAGCTGTAAAGTGAAAATGAAGGCGGTCATTGTCGCTTCGCGACAGACAGTTACTACTACATACAAATCAGATACTTTATACAATCATGGGGAAATTAGAATTAAAAGTAAATAATTTCAATATAAACATTTCATTAAACAAAAAATTAACGATATAACTGAACATGTATAATATATTTTCGAGTCTAATAAATGCAATTTACATTTAGAATTCATATTCAGTGGATTCTATAAGGGATACTGAACCGCACGAACCCTGAACAAATAAAGTAAAAAAAAAGAGAGGTAAACAGATTATTGAGCACATTTCTAAGATACTGTGAACAAAGTTATCAGATTGGATTTGAAATTTTGAATCGTGCAAGCACTACGGGTATTAGCTGGTAATTTGTTGTACAATGAAGCTCCTCTGTAATAAAATCTGCTTTTACAATTATTGGTTCTCGGTCTAGGGAGACTTAGATTACCTATAGAACGGAAAAGGTACCTGTCTGCTTTAATCGGTACAGGACGTTTGATATATTCTGGAATAAGATTATTTAAAATTGTGTACATCATAATATACATATATATATCTTCTTGGCGGACACTTAGTATCTTCCAATTCAATCTTCCAATTTAAGACTTCATGGCTAAACTAGTGTAGTCGGGCTTTAAGAGGAACTACCTCAATATCAAAGCATGCAATCAAATCAAGTGATATTTATGTTAGGTGAAGTGATTGCTTCTACTATTGTATTCTGCCAGATAAAATGGCTTTAAAAGATGGAGAATGTCACAAAGCATTTTTCCTCTTTATCAAGAATTAACTTTCTCTTTAAATTCAATACTAATAGGATTAAAGTCCACATAAGCATTTTTGTACGGACGGTCAAAGTGACTTCTCCTTTACACACAACTAAAGCAGAACAATAATGCCATGCAAAAGCAGGAACATCCATCAACTGCAGATATTGTGTTTTATGATTAAGTCTCGCGGAACGAACACAATAAATGTATATGTAAACAATTTTTATATGATATGATCGTTCCCTACGGTATATATGAGAGGAATAAACACGGAAGCAAATCAGTCAGACTTGTTCTCTGGTTAAGGACTGTTCATGATAGCCAGGAATACGAATAGACACAACTGTTGCATACGTCATAATAAGTGTGTTCAGCCATTTACTTCTTCTCTTACTGCTTTCCTGACATATCGCCAAAATGAAGTCTTCGTCATATCAATTCATATGTGTCGTCATTCACGTAGTCACCTCGTCTCACTATATCTGTAAGTATATATAGGCAGTCATATATATATATATATATTTTTTTTTTTAAGTAAACAGTATATAAAAAACAGTGTCATAGGTTTGGAGATACGTGCCCCCCCCCCTCTTCTCAACCCCTTCAATTATGAAAAGAACAGAGAGAGACGGGGGAGAGAGAGAGAGAAAGAGGGAGAGAAAGATACGGAGAAGAATAAGAAGAGAGATAGAGAGAGAGAGAGAGAGAAAGATGGGACAGACAGAAAGAAAGATGAGGAAAAGGAAGTGAAAAGAAAATCCTATGAGCCCCCCTTCTCACATCACACTACCTGATGTCTTTGTTATCTCGTATTTAATCTACCTCATGAGCCCCCTCCCCCCTGCCCGCATGATATCAGTTCCACTGTCTAACGATATTTGTTCACACAGTTCTCTGTGTGTAATGAAGTCGTACACCCTAATTTGCAATATACACAAACACAATGCTACGTCAATTGCTAAATGTACTTACATTCACAGTAACAAAATGAAACGGAATGCGTTTTGCGGGTACTTGAGATTAAATAGAGGATGGAATATTGTTACCCTAAATATCAACATAATGACAACAGCAACGACTACGACACAAACTTTCCCAACTGAATATAGAATACTTTTACTTTAAATGTTACACTACTCCAATCCGATCGAATCTTTTGATCTATTGATACAAATATCTGTACCTGTCCTGAAAACACTGGAGCATGGAGCCGGCATGTCCAATCCAAAGTACCCTCTGCATCGAGGCCGCCAAAAGACGAGACTTGTGTACAACATTTCATTAAATTATTAGAGAATGTAGACGATTCGTTTAACCGTGCTCGACTCTTAATCCTTGTCTAAATTCGGTTTACCCCTCCCGCGCAAAGCGCGGAAGTTTCGACGTTTCATTAAATTATTAGAGAAAAAAGACGATTCGTTGTACCGTTTTCGACTCTTAATAAACCCTAGTTGTCTGAATTCAGTTTCCCCCTTTAGCGCGAAGCGCGGAAGCTTTGACATTTCATTAAACTATTAGAGAAAGAAGACGATTCGCTCAACCGTGATCGAATCTTAATCCTTGTCTGGATTCGGTTTCCCTCTCCCGCGCAAAGCGCGGAAGTCTTGACGTTTCATTAAATTAATATTAAAAAAAGACGCTTCATTACAACGTTTTCGACTCTTAAAGCCCTATTTATCTGTAATCAGTTACCCCCTCTCGAGCGAAGCGCGGAAGTTTTGACGTTTCCTTAAGTTGTTTGAGAGAAAGCAGATGATTTGTTGAAATGTTTTCGACTCTTAATAAGCCCTATGCATCTGAATTCAGTTTCCCCCTCTCGCGCGAAGCGCGGAAGCCTTGACGTTTCCTTAAATTATTAGAGAAAGCAAACGATTGAGTGTAATGCTCTCGACTCTTAATCCTTGTCTGAAATCAGTTTCCACCTCTCGCGCGAAGCGCGGAAGCTTTGACGTTTCCTTGAATTATTAGAGAAAGCATACGATTCGTTGTACCGTTCGTTACTCTTCTAGATGAAGTTTTCCCCACCCGCGTCAAGCGCGGAATTTTGGCATTTCATCAAAATTTAGAGAAAGGAAGACGATTCGTCGTACCGTTGTTGAATCTTAATCTTTGTTTGAATTTAGTTTCCCCGAAAATGTTGAACCTCTGATTTCTTTAGCTTATAATAAAGGAAAGTGAAACTTCGAAAAAATACAAGTATTTTAGTTGTAGTCACTCTCTAAGTCGTCACAGCGGATAAAAAGTCACAGTTCGTAGGGAAAAAAACTTGTCGGCCGACCGACAATATACATCTCACCGGCTTCAAACTTCTGCATTGATATAGTATACACGAGGATCGAGCAAAAATACCAACACAGCTGACCCGACACAGCAATATATTTACCCGTGCCTTTCTTGCTCCCTCGGCGAGACGACTCCACCCAACAACCCCCTCTCTCTTTTACTCCTAATCGTCCTATCTCAGGCTCTTACCTCCCCTCTCTCTCCTCTCTTTTATCCCCCATTTATTTTTTTCCCTTTTCTCTTTTTTCTTCTTTTTTTCCCTTTTCTTTCTTTTCCTTTCTTTCCTCTCCTTTCTCTTTTTCTTTTTTCTCTTTCTTTCTTCTCTTTTCTTTCCTTTCTTTTTCGTTCTTTCCTTTCTTTTCCTTTCTTTCTTTTCTTTTCCTTTTCTTTTTTCTTTTCTTTCCCTTTCCCTGTCTTTTTTTCCCTCCCCCTTTTCTCTTTTTTTCCCGACGGCACCGCAATTTTACCGACAATATCCTGACAGGTGGGGGGTGTCGCACCCCCACACCCCCTTTGTAGACGTCCCTGGGTACCGGTTATAAACAAACGACAGGACGGGATGCCTGTTATCATCGGGGCCCCACCGGAAACCAATTGAGCTCTACAAGATACAATGGCCAATTAAAATAAAGCAATTCATATTCTCAAAAACACAAGCTTCCCATGAGGTATTTTGCAGCAGTGTGTAATACATTTAACACCCTTTATATGTATATATTAACATATATACACATACACATACAAATTTGCGAAGAGGCAAAAAGCCCCAACCTGCCTAGCATTGCTTCGAAATCAAGATTTACTTGACTGACTGGGCGGGGTCTAGCTGAGTATTACAAGTTAACTAACGTTGGAACCAGATAATTTAAATGTCTGGATCAAAGAGTGGGGGTGCCACCGTGGGATGGTTATGAAAACAAAGTGATACTTTAGGGACTCTTTCTCCTTTTAAGTGTAGGGCCTAATGATGAATGCAGAAGAAAAAGAAGGGTCTATCAGGGTTTTATGACCGGACTATGCACTTGTATTTGTTATTTTTGCCCTATTTTTAACCTGAAAATTTGGACTGTTTGTATTGCGGTTTCTCTCACGTCATGTTTTCAATTCAATTCAATTCAATTTCGATTTTATTACAAAGATACCAAATAAATAGTCCAAAGACTAACAATAACTGGCTCACAATGTATCATATAAAAATGCATTAAAAACAGTAGATTTAAAAATTTAGTAATAAGTTAAAGTACATTGCTCACATTGTATCATATAAAAATGCAATAAAAACAGTTCATTTAAACATTCAGTAATAACTTAAAGTATGAAAAAAAGGGGGAAAAAGTGATTGTTAATTATAAAATGGTGATAATCAGTTTGTCAGTGAAATAAGAAGAAAGAAGTAAGAAAGAGTGAAAAGTGGAAGAGAGGGAAAGGATAAAGAGAAAAAAGAAAAGAGATTTCAATTTATGACAAATAAATGTAAGCAAATGAACGAGAATTGCGTTGATTCAGCTTAATGAAACATTGTACAAGTAAAATGCTCATATACGGAAATGCCAAATGATACATTAATACGAATGCCATTATGGAATTGTTATTATACTGTTTAACATTGGTGAATATCAATGACCTATACATTTCGTGAAAATTATTTATGAGTAATTATCACAGTGTCAGAAAATTGAGAAAAGGAAATACGAGACAGAAATAGAAAAAAAGTGGGAGAGGGGAGGAGGGAAAGGAGAAGGAGAGAGAAAAAGCTAGAGAAAGGGAGAAAGAGAAAGAGAGAGAGAGAGAGACGGAGAGAGGGAGAGAGTTTGAATAATGACAATACAATGTAAACAGGCCTAACAAGATTTCAGTTGATTGAATTTAGCAAACGAACAAGAGAGGGAACTGTCGATTGTTTATAGCGCTGGGTTCTGCATCGTGGCAGGGACAAATGATTGGAGTTTCTTAAGCTGCGGCAAGTAATCACATGGCGCGGTTGTGGCAGGAGATGACGGTGTCTTAAAGAACCCAGAAGTGATTTCGCAATGTTAGGCGTATGCATTGATTTAAACGGGTTTATGTTCTTTCTTTATCCACTGAAACTATTGAAACTTGTTGGTGGGGAGGGGGGCGCAGTTGCAGAAGCCGGACTCGTTTCCGCACCCCCCCCCCACACACACACACACACACACACACCCATACACACAATTATATGGCGCACATTGATAGTAACGTAGTCGTGTTGTGGTCTAGTGGATAAATCACCGGACTGTAGATCATAAGATACGGGGTTCAAATCCCAGCCCTGCACTACCGTGCTTTGGCAAGGCATTAATCTAAATCTTACAATATCCATACATGTGTCAATTAGAACGTGATGACTTACACAGACAAGACACCATGGAGGGTGAAAACCTTTCTGTGATTTTTAGGGGCGGGGTTGTTTTTTGTTTTAATAGGAACTACTTTTATTAACACAAATCAACCCAATTCCAATTGCCTTGTGCGTCATATATTGAAATGTGCGAACATGACGACGACGTGTTACGTAATCCGAACATGATTTCTATGGGACAACGATAGGATATTGAAATTAACCTTGAGTTGATTTCTCGAAAGTAGTTGTGATCGTTTTCCAATAAAATATCCTCTCCACAGGTTTGATATCAGCTAGCTGTTCCATGCCAGACCCCATACCTAACACCATAACAACCTTGCCGAACCAAACGCTGGATACAGGTTCTTATATCACATGGGAATGCAGCGATGGATACATGATGGATGGCCTGACAAACACTGTTGTATGGGTGTGCTTAGAAGACGGGTCTTGGCTGGGTCATACACCCGTATGCAAAGGTAATAGATTTAAAATGGAAATAATTGTATTTAAAGGAGTATTTGTACACCAAGGTCAAATGAAAGTGCTGTTATATACTGTAAAAACCTTTTAAAATAATTTGTTTAAGGGAATTTTCCAGGCAGTCTGTTTTTCTACAGGATTTCCACCCGAACAAAAACCCTATAATTTTACAGTTACCTTTTAAAGGGATAGTTGAGTTCTTTTTTCAGACCGCAAATGCCTTCAAAGTGCATGGCCATTGCTCTAATTCTTATCTTTGAAATTTCTAGTGCCCTTTTAAAAACCTAAATTGCTATGATAAGGTAGTTTTAGACGTCAAAATGTGTGAAATTTAGCCAATACGAACATTCCAATTCAGCTCCACTTTGAACAAAATACGGTGACCGTTAATTAAATAAAGTATAAATAATAACAATACATGGGCCAGCTGGTTGTGCGTAATATAACCAAAGCGAAAAAGCCAACAAAAAGCCAACATCGGCATTGGCTGAAATACAACGTAAAGGCTGGATACTGGCAAATGTTGATTAATGTCTTGTCAAAGGAGATTTTTTCCGGGTTGAGATCCGAACCCTCAATGAATGAAATGGGAGTCAAATTAATAATAAACTACTATACCATATTTTGTTCCCCAAAATGCACGTGAGATCCGTTTTAACGTTTGCAGATGATATTCCGTAATTCGTAAACATTCTTTATAAATAGTAATGCTTTGAGACAGGGGTTTTAACGCTAGCGTAGCGACAGATATTAATCTTCAGTAAAATGCGGCTGAAAGTATGTTAAATACTAAATTCATTAAGCAAGGCTTCGTCGAAACTTTGTTCAATTTTACTATCCCTAAAATTGTTATTCATGAAAGATTACAATGAGATATTCTCATCTAAGAGTTAGTAATAAATTAACAAAAGGAATGTCCAAATTGCACATACACTATGTTACGATGTCAACAGAAACAAAGCATCCCTTCATTAAAATGAATAATTGTAAATGAATAATGTTTTCCCGAAAAGCTGTCAAATGTGAGGGAAGCCCACCAGAGGTCGCCAATGCATCCACCATCATACTAGGATCAGTGTATCAAGATATAGCTGTTTACATCTGTCAATATGGTTATATTCCTGATAATGAACCAATCAGCTTCTGTCAGCATACAGGCAACTGGAGTACACCTAACTTTACATGTTCAGGTGAGTTGAAATTTATTTATTTATTCATCTATCTATTTCATGTTCTTTATACAGGGTAGACTCTCAGTACATACAACTGCTTTGCAAAAGACCCCTGCAGGTAGATGGTTTGTTTTACCTGATAGCAACAAATCTTGTATACTTTGAATATAAGAAGCCAGTTGACCGACGGCTCTAAGGCCTCTCCGAGAGACTGGGTAATGAGGAGTAATGCTTTACTAAACTGTTAATTTTGCTCATGTTTCTAGTTTTACAATAAATATGCATTATTAAATGATCCTAGTTTCTTAGATTTCTCACTTTTGATTACGTAATTCTGATGTCATTTTCTTTTTCATCCTAGAAAATCCAAAGGGAAATTCATCACCTAATGTAGGTGAGTAACCTCGCGATTATCAGAGAATTATCATTTTCAGTATGTTTATCATTGATATCTTATCGGCAATAGTGCACTGTCGCTCATAACGTTGGATTTTATTTTGTTTACCCTAATTTATGGAATTATTTTGACAATGATTTATTCCTAATAGATCTAGATAATAGTATACATTCTCAAATTGTATTGAATAATAATTTGCCAGTGTTTATTTTGCGTGACTGCTATAGCATGTGTATGTTAGTATGCTTATTAACTAGGGGACCTACGCCCTTAAGTCATAAATGACAGTAGTGAGGATTAATGCCCCACAAAAGGGCACTAATAGCACATCGACACGGTTTTGATCCTGGGGCCTCACAGTTACGAGGCCGTTGCTTTGCCACTGAACAATGACTGTACGCAGCGGGGGCTAGGGTAGGGGGCAGTTCCCACAAAACTAAAAAAAAAAAATGCAATAAATGTTTAATATTTCGTTGAATTTCCCCCCGGTCCCGAACATAAAAAAATATTGTGTGTGCCCATGCCTTGAGCCATAATGCATGGCCGTACAGAGGATTTTTTATGTTGGGAACCGGGGTAAAATGCAATGAATTATTGCAAAATTATTGCATTTTCTTTTTGTTTGTGTGTGTGAGGAACTGCCCCCTACCCTAGCCCCCGCTGTGTACAGTCATGGTTCAGTGGCAAACGATGGCCTCGTAACTGTGAGGCCCAATGATAAAAAACCGTGTCGATGTGCTATATTAGTGCCCTTTTGTGGAGCATTAATCCTCATTACTGTCATTTATGAATTAAGGGCGTAGGTCCCCTAGTTGATAAGCATATTAGCATAACACGCTTTAGTAGTCTATTATCTAGATCTATTAGGAAAAAATCATTGTCAAAATAATTCCATAAATTGGGGTAAAAAAATAATATTCCAACGTTATGAGCGACAGTGTACATGTCAAATGCGGTTATTTTAACAAACAGATGTATAATATAAATTCAAAGAAAAACATATATACATTCATTTAAACATTTAGCAATCCATTATGAGCCATTGAGTTCATCCTCTGGTCGCCAGAGTAAAAAGAACAAGCTTGTTTATGGTAGTTCTTCCTGACATTGGTAAAATTATAGCATGAATGTCAATCCATGTATTGGAGATGTATTTAATAATTTGATGTTTTAAAAAGACCAATGTGAATGGTCATTACAAAATGTAATCCTTCATGTGATATTTAGTGATCCTGTATATAAAGAGCACTCAACACAAGGGAGACGATCAGAAATGCAGTCTTGATTATATAGACTGCTTTGTTACAGGTTTCAATAGGAAATAATGTGTTCAATTGAAACAAAATATGTTAGAATTGTAGACATAGATTTAGCTATACAGTGCGTCCCAGAAAAAATAAAACCGAGAATTATCGATGTTTTATTATAACTTAGTCACATTTATAATTAATAAATGACACATATTTGGAAAGCTTGGATCCTCCTCCTTCATTTGATCTAACTCATATGATGCATATTTCATGCATGAGTGATTAAAATGAATTTGAAGAGAGGAAACCAAAAAGTCATTTGGCGGACGGTATTTGAATTTCAAGGAGAAAATCACATTTCTAGAAAGTTGGGTTTCTGCCCTTTCATATGACACCTCAATCAGGTAAAATTAGCAACGAATGACTTAGTTCTGTTTTTTTAAAGTAGTGCTTGCATTTCCATAATTTTATCAAAAGAAATCGTTTTCACTGGGAGCCTGCCATAGCAACATGCAAAATTGACAACAGACTTAACTCCGTTTCGTTGACATTGAACTATGCATGAAGTCTTTCGTCTAAATTAATACAGGTGGTTACTGAAGCAGGTCTCATTGACTGTACAAAGAAGATTGTTGCACTGCCTAAATTAATCAAAGAGTTTTAGTGATTATTAGTATTTCTTTATTCTGACCAAAAGGTTTACTATTAACACAATATAAAGCATGAAAGTTTGGTCAATTAGCCTACAGCTATATCTCATCATATTTCAAATAATATTGAATGTGAAGAGGACCTTTCTAAAACCACATTTTTCACAAATATAATATGATAGCATGAGAAAGCTCACATTTTATTGTCATATGTAACCTACTACAACTCAAACTTATTTGTAACGTCCTTTTTTCTCTTGAAATCTAATACAGGAACACTTGTGGTGGTCAGCCTTCCCGGCATAGTGACAATCGTCCTCATACTCATTATGATAGGCCTAGCGTAAATATATACCTTTGATTTTTTTTTTCTCTTTTTTTTTCTTCTTTGGATTATTAAGTCTAATTAACGCCATTTGTTTTCCTTTGCTAAAATGTAATACATTGACCCGTTATCCAAAGTGATCTTATTTGTAACAACTGTACGCTGTTTCGACATAGGCTCTAATGCTTTTAACCAAACACAAACTCTTTTAATAAAAATAAATATAAAGATTCGATGCTTCGGCAGTCTATGCGCCATATCAAAGACTTTTGAGCATATAGAACTCCACTTCTTGTGCCAGTTGTCATGGAATTAACGAATCATTTACTGCTCTTTTGATATTAGCAAACATTTTACTGGACCATTACCCCCCCCCTCCCGTAACCAAGAGTAACTAATACAAAATAAAAATATAAGTATGTGTAACTGTGTGATTTCATGAATTTACTTATTTTAAAGTTTCGAGAAGCAATGTAGTTTATAATAATTAATACTTATAAAACGATGTATCGCACAGTGTAAGAGTTAGATCAAGCATGTTAGCGTTGTTAATCTACCATCTAAAATTATTTATTCCTATAGAACGGCCGCGCTTCTGAATGATGAAATAAGTAACCTTTACATGTTCACAGTTTACATTTCGTTAATGATATCCGTACAGTTGTTGTGCGGCCAAGCCAGCAGACCTTACTCCTCACGAACCACATTTTCCAACCGTTGAAGCAGACATCGATCGAAATGGCGGATTTGAGAATTCCGTTGCTGAGCAACCCTCTCCGCATCTTGGTTTCGTGGATAATGTTTTACATGGAACAAGTGATGAACAAACTGTGAGGCCGTCATCGTTGAATCGTAATTCTACTGATCAAAGTCCTGGACGTCCAAAACTTGGTCATCCCGGCAGCGGTGCTCCCGAAACTGATGAGGACGCTTATGAAGATGAAGAGATTATGGTTGACGACGAGCTTTACGGTGCTTCATTCCCTACAACTCCTCGAGCTCACAAGGTCGGTCTGGTGGTTGATCAAGGAGATGACGCCGTTTATGAAATCACCGACGGGAACGATCCGGTGGTTGGCGAGGGGGACGGTGAGATGTATCAAAACACCGAATTCCATTCAGTGCCAACTAACTTGACAGCGGATGAACTTTACAAAAGCGTAGATGAAATTTAATTCAGTTCAGTAATTTCCGTTAGTTATATTAAATCATTCCAACCATGATATATCTTCCACAGACTATTACTTGCCTTTGGCAATGTTATCATAACACAGTCGTTAATAATAATAATTATAATAATAATAATAGTCCGTTCTTGTATAGCGCATAATACTTAGTCTCTATGCGCTTCCAAAGAGGTTCGGAAATTATTACCCTAGCTCTAGCTCCGGCTACCGATATCGGTGCACAGTGCATTCAAGGAATAGCCCTACCATTTACTTCACCTGGGTTGAGTTTGGCAAGTGTAGATCAATGTCTTACCAATCTGTACAGTACATCAATCATTCTAAAAACAGTTTGAAAGAAAATATTGGAAATGTTCTAAACTTCCTTACTGCTAGATCGTACAGATTTCAAGGGTGTGATATCATTTTACATGAATGTAATGATTGAAGCGATTATTTCTCATTCGTTGAAAAAGTGCAATTTGAGCTGGGTACATGCTTGCCATCGCCCTGCATATCATATCATGTAGGAAAAAAAATCCTTCAAAGATGATAAAAATGATCAATATGGTGATATATTTATTGTCATCATGAACCAGGGTATATTTCGGATTCTACTGTTAACTGTTTATGAAATACTTGAATGAAACTTAAGGATATCGTAATACTAATTAACTTTTAAACTCTATTTTGTACTACAGTGTGTCCCGAAAAAAACTATACACTTTTGAAATGGCTGCCGAATAACAAATATATGATTCTAGGGGGAAAAGTTTTATATGTATGGAAAGCTCATAAACTCAACTTTCATATGACACCAAAAAGTTTGAAAATAATTCATGCTTGGGTGAGTACTGGTCACTTTTGTAAAGGGTATGGAAATTAGGTTGCGCAGGAATTAGCCTTCCAATTTGTGAGAGGTAAATCCTTTGGAGCTTACCGAATTGAGGGTGATATGTTACATTCATGATTTGCTGAGTGAATTTCATGGTTTATTAAACCAAACTTTTATGCACGGAACAGGAATTTATTTTTCTATTGTAGCATTGTAACTTTCCCTGGTAGACTCAGTGGTGTGTTCATGAGAGTCCGGATGGGGTGATGGTACATGTTGTAATTTCCATGTTACAAACTGTTATTTTTTACATTTGTGACTTTGAATAAAAACCTTCACCCCACATTTCAGTTACCATTTACCTGAAGAATAAGTAGCCGACATCTTGGACATTCCTTTTGTCAACAAACCGTATTTGAATATTCAATTTACATTATCCCTACCTGGGTATTGAGTAAATCAATGAGATGTTCAACTAATCTTACAATAATTGAAATGTGGGGTGAAGGTTTTTATTCAAAGTCACAGATGTAAGAGAATAACAGTTTGTAACATGAAAATTACAACATGTATCATCACCCCATCCTGACTCCCATGAACACACCACTGAGTCTACCAGGGAAGTTACAGTGCTACAATAAAAAATGCAATTCCTGTTAACTCATGCATAAAATGTTAATCCCATAAACCAAACATTTCACTCAGCAAACCCAAACTTATCACAATTGATCATAAATTGGTCATATCATCCTCAATTCGGTAAGCTCCAAAGGATTTACCTCTCACAAATTGGAAGGCTAATTCCTGCGCAACCAAATTTTCATACCCTTTACAAAAGTGAGCAGTGCTCACCCGAGCATGAATTATTTTCGCAACTTTTGGTGTCATATGAAAGTTGAGTATATGAGCTTTCCATACATATATAACTTTTTCCCCTAGAATAATATATTTGTTATTTGGCAGCCATTTCAAAAGTGTATAGTTTTTTTCGGGACACACTGTACAGACATTGGGGAGGGGTTTTAAGGACCGAGGAAACAATATCAGTAATGGGGGGAACCACCCCCTCTCTTTCTCTCTCTCTCTCCCTTTCTCTCTCTTTCTCTCTCCCTCCCTCGTTCTCTCTCTCTCTCTCTCCCTCCCTCCCTCTCTCTCTCTCCCTCCCTTTATCTCTCTCTCCCTCTCTCTCTCTCTCGCACTTTCTTTCCACTCTTCTTTGAATGTAAATATTAAACAATAACGTTATTGCAACAAACAAGTCATCTTATCGTGCTGTGATGGTGTATTTATTTAACCTCATCACTTTACATGTCATTTTCTCCGAAATAACATATTGAGTCAGCGACAGTACTTTTTATGATATCTTTTTTTGTATGTACAAGTTTATTTACAATATTAAAAAAGCAAAACTGGTATTTAAAAATAAATTCTGCAACAGTCAGCCATGCTTCAACAAAGTTTTTAATTTCCTATGGAAAGGGATACCTGCAAATGTTAAAAGGTCAAATGTATTGAATAGTATTCAAGAAGGTGGTTTAGATATGTTAGATGTTCAAACAAAGGTTGCATCGTTAAATATAAATTGGTTTTGTAAATATCTAAGCGATGAATTAAATGCAGGTTGCAAATGTATGTTTGACTATTGGTTTGAGCAAATTGGTGGTGTAAAGGTTAAATTGAATTGTAAATATAGTTAAAAAAACGCAAGTTTTCTGGAGAACAAGATACCTCACTTCTACTATAATTTAATTATGACATTTTTCTTGTATCGATCATGTACTTTTGGCAGCTATCGTAGAGAAATGATTTGGCTGAATACAAATGTAACGTATAAAAGGAAAATGCTTTTTTATAGGAATTTGATAAATTCTGACATTTTGTTTGTTGGGGATTTAATAGATGGTAAAGGTTTTCTACCAGTTAATGAGTTAAATGCGAAAATATTATTTAAGGATGGAAGGTGGTATAGTCAATATGCACGTATTAGAAGAGCGATTCAATCACTCGGGAATATGTTAGTACTTGTAGATATGAATGTAGAACATAGAGAGTATATGAAATTTAGATCCACCGCGTTTTATATATAATGATATAAAATTAATTGAGGATATGATTTCAGTTAGACAGTTGACAGTTAAAAGAATATATCATGAGTTGATTAAAACAAAAATCGAAAAATCTAGAGCGGAGGAATTTTGGCGTCATACTTTGGAAATTGAATATATACCTGAATGGTCAGATGTTTGGTTATTTAAGTTAAAAAGTATAAAAGACAGCTTACTAATTAATTTCAATTTCAAATTCATGTATAATATTTTAGCAATACCAACATAATTTGTTTAAATGGAAAGTTAATGCCAATGATAAATGTTATTACTGTCATCAAACAGGTAATTGTATGCACATGTTCTTTTTTGTAACGAATTCAGTATGTTTAGGAATGAAGTTGAAAGAACTATAAAGAAATATTTCATGTCTAATTTTAATTTCAAACCATGTCATCTATTGTTTGGTATTGACTTTAATTCAAAGAAGGAAAATGATGTTGATATTATTTTGAATTATGCACTTTTTACTATTTACAAAAGTTTTGTTGGAAAAGAATTTAAAAAGAAAACAACTAAAAAGAGACTTCTTCATATTTTTATTTACCTATTAAGTTATCGTTTACAAATAGAAGAAAATATTAGAAAACCATGTATATCCCTCCAGAAATGGAGGCAAATGCTAAAAATGTGAATATGTTTATATATTATGAAGAAAAAAATAAAGAAGACCTGAAATGATTATTTTACACAAAAACAAAAAAATGCTTCAACAACGTTAACATGATATGACTTTAGCTCTAATTATATAAATGTAATAAAATGCAAGTAAAAACATAAGCGTACAATGCTCGATGAGAATTTCTTTAAGAGAGATTGTAGTGTACATGTATAAATGACGCATAAAGAAACATTGTTGCAGAACTATTTACCGTTCATACAAAAGATAGCAAAAAAGGTTTTGAGACAATGAGGTATCGAACATGGCTTCATTTTCGTTCTTGTGAAATTTCCCCTGATAATTACATATTCTTTATTTATACAAATCAAGAGGGGGAGGAGAATAAAACGTGTAAAATTAAACATTATTGCCCTACAATGTGACCTTTTCCTACTGTATTCTCTTATAATGTTTTTGTGCTCAAATGAAAATTGTAAAGCTAACAAACTTACCATCATGATTGATTATTGGCAATGCTTTCTTTATCAACTCTTTTTTAAATGTTCAAGTACTGTGAATGAGATCTCCAATAAATTACATGTAGCTATAAATGATCACGTTTCTGATTTCTTGTTAAATAATCTGTAATCAGGGATACAAAGTTGCTGGACAGAGTAAAGCTTATACAAATATCAAAGTGATTTGTTTAGAAAAAGAGCTTGAAAAAATGTAATGCAAAGTTTATGTAGAGAATCACATTTATCCTTTAGTACTAATAATCACAAATGAAGTGCAATTCATTGAAAATATAACTTGAAGCTTTGCAAGAACCCCTCGAGACTGATCAAAATTACACCTTATATGATTTGAATACGTATAAATAACATAATTATTGATCATCTCATGGCAGCAAATGAAGTCTCACATGACCTGACAGTGGTGCAAACAATTCATTGTACTAGAGAATACATTCTGACTATTTTAATACCAGTTATTTTTACTGGTATATATATACTGTCATATTTCGTTTCCTATTAGTTATGAATTAGATTCAAGAAAATGTTATGCCAGAAACTTTGAAATCCTAAACGACACAACACTGAATGTTTAATTTGCCAAATGTACATTGATACTGCTTTCACTATAATAATAATCATGTCTGGGCATGTTCCGGCTATGTCTACTACTCATAGAAACTATATGACCTGCAACGTTTACTCATTTTATTAACTTTAAAGTTCTTAGTGTGTACACTTCCTTAATGATTTTCTTACAGGCGTAGTGCGGCTATATATATTATGATCACAACTAGCCTAACATTTGTCCATCCGTATTCTAATTCGATATAATCTTTCATGAACAATCATCTCTTAAACTGCAAATCAAATATATAAAAACTAATAAAATACTATTCACAAAAACGTAATTGTTTGTATCTTCTTTTAAATGTATTCAGAGTTGGGCTTGATTTTACATTAGGAGGTAACTCATTCCATAAAATTGGTCCTTTAAAGAAAATTGAATTTTTAGAGACAGAAGTTCTGATAAGTGGTATATGAAAATGAGATGATTGTCTAGTTATATATGAATGTACTTCAGAATTCAAAATAAATTTGTTTGATAGACTAGGAGGCATATGAATTGCATTGTGAAGTGGTGATTGTAGTGTTGCTTATATTCTATTTCACTTCCTCTTTCTTTGTGTTACCGAAATTCAATAAGCAAAATGTCCTACCTGTAGCTATTTGCTCCCTCTATATAGAAAACTTTCCCAATCGGTGCCTGTTGATCCCCCGTGATTCTCTTTTTCTTATGTTAGTTGAGAGCTGAGTTAATGAGATAGCCACCTGTCAGTGACCTCGCTGTGTGGTCTAATCCCTTCTGGCCCAGTAGTATTGGCGGTCTTTAATACCTTATTCAAACCAATGAGGCCAACACCAGAACGAAAACGGACCAAACTGAAAGTTACAATAATAATAATAATAATAATAATAATAATAATAATAATAATAATAATAATAATAATAATAATAATAATCTGGATTTATGTAGCGCTTAATACGAAATTCTGTTTCTTAGCGCTTTACAATTGTATTACCCCGGTCATCGGATTCATTCACGCACAGTGTGCACCATCTCCATTCCCTGGGGAGTATTCCTATGTCATGGTCACCGTGAGGGCATATTGCAATTACTTTCACAAAGGCTTTCGTCATGCTACCGGATCGACATTTGTCTACTGGGTATGGAATGGAAATTGTAGACCAATGCCTTCCCAAAGGACATTACTGCCGTTTCGACCTTCGTATTTCGATTAAAATGCTTAAACCACTCGATTACTAGTACGACACCCCGAATGGCTTAGAGTCTGTCAGTGAGAAGTCGGTTCGGCGGTGTGACTGTGGTATTAGAGTGTATTCACTGTGGAATCTTATCAGAATGGAGGTTGTCGCCTTTTCCCCTCTATTTAAACAAAAAATGTAAATGAATTGTAACTGCGCGCAACAAAGTTCGTGCGCGTGTTCACTGAGCTCGCTTTTATAAGATACATAAATGTGAAGCATATTCAACTTCACGCCATCATGAAAAAGATAACACCCCGGTTTTCCGCGTCATATCTGAGAGAGACTTTACAGTGTTTTACCTTGAAAGGAAAGAGGAAATATATCGATACATTCAGTCAACACGTGATACTATTTTTTATGCGACTTAATCCTGAGTTCTGGGAAGAGGTGAAAAATAATTTGTGAGCGTTATCATTCGTATTATGCAAGTGTGGAAGAACATCAGATAAGACATGTTCCCTGAACTGCATGGCTCTTCAAATGCCGTTATATTCTAAATATGTCATGTAACATCGTAAAACTCAGGGGGTAGGATTTTTACGCCATGTGTTCGTGTAGTCCCATATACATCTTTCTGTGTACAGTGTTCGTAACTTTACCAAGACTTGGCCAAATTTCTTATTATTTTGATGATTCCAGAACCTTGCAATACACACAAATTCTTATATGCTAGATGATCAACCTTTTTTGGTCGATTCCACACCGTTTCGTTCACAATGCAATCGCATGACCACAACTCAACTTCATCTTTAGTCCTTCACTGCGAAGTTCTGTATTCATTATCACTGGTTTGGTATCAATTCAGAATCTTAAAGCCCCACTGCACTAGTTATAGCTACTTACGCCCTCTATACATCAATCAATGTATAATCAGTGAGCGTTGGTCCCCCATGATCCCTATTTCTTATGTTATTTGAGAGTTGATTTGATGAGATACCCACCTGCCAGTGACCTTGCAGGGAGGTTTGTTTGTTTGTTTGTTTGTTTTTATTTCCGTAGAAAATCATCACAACATACAAATACATACATAAATGAGATATACGGCGGATAGCCCATTTCAGGTGTATTAACAAAAAACGCCTGTTCTTCCATGGGGTCCGGATAAAAAACTATTACAAAATGAAATCAAGACTTAGACAACCGCTGCAGGCCAGCGAGCTGTATGGAGAACTATGGCGGCCCTGAAGGGACATCGCGAATAGACCAAATCGCAAATTATTCACGACGATATCGTGAATTTCGTCGTGAATAATTGGCGTGAATATGGTAGGTTTTAACTTCATATCATGCTATATGTATTTTATCTTTGACAAGACAAGGGTAAAGCACTAAGGGTAATTGTACAGCGGAAAGGAGAGAGAGAGAGAGAGAGAGAGAGAGAAGGAAACATATTGCTCCGATTGACCCCCGGACTCCTTGCCCCTGAATACCACCACAATCATCAACTACAACAAAAACAAAACAATAATGATAATATTTGGCATATAATTTATGGATATGGAAGTACACTAGCGCCCAGAAATCATGGTAAAAGCGTCTCGTCATAATCGTCTTTAAGGGGCTGGATTGTTTACCGCTAGACTAGGCAGGCCGCGTAAGCAAGGACAAATCATAATTGACGACGTAATTGGCGACTAAACCAGCCAGTCGTGAATCTCGTCGTGAATTTTATCGCCAAATATTCACGACGAAATTGACGACGTCGTGAATTTTATCGCCAATTATTCACGACGAAATTGACGATATCGTGAATCTCGTCACCAATTTTGTCTTGAATAATTCGCGATTTACAGCTATAAAGTGAAAATGAAGGCGGTCATTGTCGCTTCACGACAGACAGCTACTACTACATACAAATCAGATATTTTATTCAATCATGGGGAAATTAGAATTAAAAGTATATAATTTCAATGTAAACATTTCATTAAACAAAAAATAAACGATATAACTGAACATGTATAATATATTTTCGAGTCTAATAAATGCAATTTACATTTAGAATTCATATTCAGAGGATTCTATAAGGGATACTGAACCGCGCGAACCCTGAACAAATAAAGTAAAAGAAAAGAGAGGTAAACAGATTATTAAGCACATTTCTAAGATACTGTGAAAAAAGTTATCAGATTGGATTTGAAATTTTGAATCGTGCAAGCACTACGGGTATAAGCTGGTAATTTGTTGTACAATGAAGCTCCTCTGTAATAAAATGTTCTTTTATAATTATTGGTTCTTGGTCTAGGGAGACTTAGATTACCTATAGAACGGAAAAGGTACCTGTCTGCTTTAATCGGTATGGGACGTTTGCCCGGCCCCCCCCCCCACTCAGGTTTCAAAATGACCGCATGCGTGTTGCCAAAATGTCCTTTTCGTAACAAAAGAAAAAGGTCGAGCCGTATTGACTTTACACACCGGACTTTTGCTGAAAAGGGGGGGGGGGGGTGCGGAAAAAGGCTCGTATACAAAAGAAAAAGGTCGAGCCGTATTGACTTTACACACCGGACTTTTGCTGAAAAGGGGGGGGGGGGGTCGGTTGGAACACGCATATGCGTACCCTAAATAACACTGAGTGGGGGGGGGGGCCGGGGACGTTTGATATATTCTGGAATAAGATTATTTAAAATTGTGTACATCATAATATACATATATATATCTTCTTGGCGGACACTTAGTATCTTCCAATTCAATCTTCCAATTTAAGACTTCATGGCTAAACTAGTGTAGTCGGGCTTTAAGAGGAAATACCTCAATATCAAAGCATGCATCAAATCAAGTGATATTTATGTTAGGTGAAGTGATTGCTTCTACTATTGTATTCTGCCAGATAAAATGGCTTTAAAAGATGGAGAATGTCACAAAGCATTTTTCCTCTTTATCAAGAATTAACTTTCTCTTTAAATTCAATACTAATAGGATTAAAGTCCACATAAGCATTTTTGTACGGACGGTCAAAGTGACTTCTCCTTTACACACAACTAAAGCAGAACAATAATGCCATGCAAAAGCAGGAACATCCATCAACTGCAGATATTGTGTTTTATGATTAAGTCTCGCGGAACGAACACAATAAATGTATATGTAAACAATTTTTATATGATATGATCGTTCCCTACGGTATATATGAGAGGAATAAACACGGAAGCAAATCAGTCAGACTTGTTCTCTGGTTAAGGACTGTTCATGATAGCCAGGAATACGAATAGACACAACTGTTGCATACGTCATAATAAGTGTGTTCAGTCATTTACTTCTTCTCTTACTGCTTTCCTGACATATCGCCAAAATGAAGTCTTCGTCATATCAATTCATATGTGTCGTCATTCACGTAGTCACCTCGTCTCACTATATCTGTAAGTATATATAAGCAGTCATATATACAGTGCGTCCCAGAAAAAACGAAACCGAGAAGTATCGATGTTCTATCATAACTTAATCACAACTATAATTAATGAATGATACATATTTGGAAAGCTTAGAGTCTCCTCTTTCAGTTGATGCTACTCAGATGATGCATATTTCACGCATGAGTGATTAAAAGCAATTTGAAGGAAGGAAACCAAAAAGACATTTGGCGGGCGGTATCTGAATTTCGAAGGAAAATTCACAAGCAGATTTGACAAAAGACTTAACTCCGTTTCGTTGACAATCAGCCATGCATGAAGACTCTTGTCTACGGCTGATTATCAACGAAACGGAGTTAAGTCTTTTGTTAATTTTGTTTATTGATACGGCAGGCAGCCAGTGAAAACGAATTCGTTTAATAAAATTATGGAAATGCAAGCACTTCTTTAAACAAACAGAACTTTGTCATTCCTCGCTCATTTTTCCTGATTGAGGTGTCATATGAAAGAGCAGAAACTCAACTTTCTAGAAATGTGAATGTTTCCTCGAAATTCAGATACCGCCCGCCAAATGTCTTTTTGGTTTCCTTCCTTCAAATTGCTTTTAATCACTCATGCGTGAAATATGCATTATCTGAGTAACATCAACTGAAAGAAGAGATTATAAGCTTTCCAAATATGTATCATTCATTAATTATGGAAGTTTCGTTTTTTCTGGGACGCACTGTAGAGGATGGAATATTGTTACCCTAAATATCAACATCATGACAACAGCAACGACTACGACACAAACTTTCCCAACTGAATATAGAATACTTTTACTTTAAATGTTACACTACTCCAATCCGATCGAATCTTTTGATCTATTGATACAAATATCTGTACCTGTCCTGGAAACACTGGAGCATGGAGCCGGCATGTCCAATCCAAAGTACCCTCTGCATCGAGGCCGCCAAAAGACGAGACTTGTGTACAACATTTCATTAAATTATTAGAGAATGTAGACGATTCGTTTAACCGTGCTCGACTCTTAATCCTTGTCTAAATTCGGTTTACCCCTCCCGCGCAAAGCGCGGAAGTTTCGACGTTTCATTAAATTATTAGAGAAAAAAGACGATTCGTTGTACCGTTTTCGACTCTTAATAAACCCTTATTGTCTGAATTCAGTTTCCCCCTTTAGCGCGAAGCGCGGAAGCTTTGACATTTCATTAAACTATTAGAGAAAGAAGACGATTCGTTAAACCGTGATCGAATCTTAATCCTTGTCTGGATTCGGTTTCCCCCTCCCGCGCAAAGCGCGGAAGTCCTGACGTTTCATTAAATTAATATTAAAAAAAGACGCTTCATTACAACGTTTTCGACTCTTAAAGCCCTATTTATCTGAATTCAGTTACCCCCTCTCGAGCGAAGCGCGGAAGTCTTGACGTTTCCTTAAGTTGTTAGAGAAAGCAGACGATTTGTTGAAATGTTTTCGACTCTTAATAAGCCATATTTATCTGAATTCAGTTTCCCCCTCTCGCGCGAAGCGCGGAAGCCTTGACGTTTCCTTAAATTATTAGAGAAAGCAAACGATTGAGTGTAATGCTCTCGACTCTTAATCCTTGTCTGAAATCAGTTTCCACCTCTCGCGCGAAGCGCGGAAGCTTTGACGTTTCCTTAAATTATTAGAGAAAGCATACGATTCGTTGTACCGTTCGCGACTCTTCTAGATGAAGTTTTCCCCACCCGCGCCAAGCGCGGAATTTTGGCATTTCATCAAAATTTAGAGAAAGGAAGACGATTCGTCGTACCGTTGTTGAATCTTAATGTTTGTTTGAATTTAGTTTCCCCGAAAATGTTGAACCTCTGATTTCTTTAGCTTATAATAAAGGAAAGTGAAACTTCGAGAAAATACAAGTATTTTAGTTGTAGTCACTCTCTAAGTCGTCACAGCGGATAAAAAGTCACAGTTCGTAGGGAAAAAAACTTGTCGGCCGACCGACAATATACATCTCACCGGCTTCAAACTTCTGCATTGATATAGTATACACGAGGATCGAGCAAAAATACCAACACAGCTGACCCGACACAGCAATATATTTACCCGTGCCTTTCTTGCTCCCTCGGCGAGACGACTCCACCCAACAACCCCCTCTCTCTTTTACTCCTAATCGTCCTATCTCAGGCTCTTACCTCCCCTCTCTCCTCTCTTTCATCCCCCGTTTATTTTTTCCCTTTTCTCTTTTTTCTTCTTTTTTTCCCTTTTCTTTCTTTTCTTTCTTTTCTTTCTTTTCCTTTCTTTCCTCTCCTTTCTCTTTTTCTTTTTTCTCTTTCTTTCTTCTCTTTTCTTTCCTTTCTTTTTCGTTCTTTCCTTTCTTTTTCTTTCTTTCTTTTCTTTTCCTTTTCTTTTTACTTTTCTTTCCCTCTCCCTCTCTTTTTCCCCTCCCCCTTTTCTCTTTTTTTCCCGACGGCACCGCAATTTTACCGACAATATCCTGACAGGTGGGGGGTGTCGCACCCCCACACCCCCTTTGTAGACGTCCCTGGGTACCGGTTATAAACAAACGACGGGACGGGATGCCTGTTATCATCGGGGCCCCACCGGAAACCAATTGAGCTCTACAAGATACAATGGCCAATTAAAATAAAGCAATTCATATTCTCAAAAACACAAGCTTCCCATGAGGTATTTTGCAGCAGTGTGTAATACATTTAACACCCTTTATATGTATATATTAACATATATACACATACACATATAAATTTGCGAAGAGGCAAAAAGCCCCAACCTGCCTAGCATTGCTTCGAAATCAAGATTTACTTGACTGACTGGGCGGGGTCTAGCTGAGTATTACAAGTTAACTAACGTTGGAACCAGATAATTTAAATGTCTGGATCAAAGAGTGGGGGTGCCACCGTGGGATGGTTATGAAAACAAAGTGATACTTTAGGGACTCTTTCTCCTTTTAAGTGTAGGGCTTAATGATGAATGCAGAATAAAAAGAAGGGTCTCTCAGGGTTTTATGACCGGACTATGCACTTGTATTTGTTATTTTTGCCCTATTTTTAACCTAAAAATTTGGACTGTTTGTATTGCGGTTTCTCTCACGTCATGTTTTCAATTCAATTCAATTCAATTTCGGTTTTATTACAAATATACCAAATAAAAAGTCCAAAGACTAACAATAATTGGCTCACAATGTATCATATAAAAATGCATTAAAAACAGTAAATTTAAACATTCAGTAATAACTTTAAGTATGAAAAAAGGGGGAAAAAGTGATTGTAAATTATAAAATGGTGATAATCAGTTTGTCAGTGAAATGAGAAGAAAGAAGAAAGAAAGAGTGAAAAGTGGAAGAGAGGGAGAGGGAAAGGATAAAGAGAAAAAAGAAAAGAGATTTCAATTTATGACAACAAAATGTAAGCAAATGAACGAGAATTGAGTTGATTCAGCTTAATGAAACATTGTACAAGTAAAATGCACATATACGGAAATGCCAAATGATACATTAATACGAATGCCATTATGGAATTGTTAGTATACTGTCTGTTTAACATTGGTGAATATCAATTACCTATACATATCGGTGAAAATTATTAATAAGTAATTATCACAGTGTCAGAAAATTGAGAAAAGGAAATACGAGACAGAAATAGAGAAAAAGTGGGAGAGGGGAGGAGGGAAAGGAGAAGGAGAGAGAAAAAGCTAGAGAAAGGGAGAAAGAAAAAGAGAGAGAGAGAGAGACGGAGAGAGGGAGAGAGTTCGAATAATGACAATACAATGTAAACAGGTCTAACAAGATTTCAGTTGATTAAATTGAGCTAACGAACAAGAGAGGGAACTGTCGATTGTTTGTAGCGCTGGGTTGCGCTAAAGGGATGGGGTGGGGAGGACGTGTTTTCCGTGGGCTCCTGAACTTTCAGACGTAACT
The DNA here is from genome assembly GCA_035222895.1 of Strongylocentrotus droebachiensis. Taxonomy (NCBI): domain Eukaryota; kingdom Metazoa; phylum Echinodermata; class Echinoidea; order Camarodonta; family Strongylocentrotidae; genus Strongylocentrotus; species Strongylocentrotus droebachiensis. Next base: position 70,704 of record JAVYIG010002742.1, read on the forward strand.
CGGGTTTTAGCGCACGATAAGCATTATAACTTTACATCGAACTACAGATTACAACACTTGGAAGGCGATTTGGAGAAAATCTGGATTTTATTTCGTCATCGTTGGACCTAATTTTAAAGCAAATCATTCGTAAACTTTGCACTTTTTATAGGATTCAAAATTGTTTTTCTTCGCGTATTCTTGTATATTTGTTTTGAATATTTACGCGGAGAAGCACCTGTTAAACATACGCACTTTTCATCAGTGTGACGTCATAATAAGAGACTCTGTGCATGAACTGTCTACTTATCTTTCACCACTGCTGAGCTGAGTGTGACGTCATAATAGAAGACTCTGCTGATTGTCTACTTATCTAAGCGTCCACGTCGCGGGGCCGGAAACTGGACATCGTCCAGAGCTAATTCTGCTACCACCATCATCCATCCATCTCCTACCAGCAAGTAAATACTACCTAATAATGGCTCCCACTGATTGTCGCCGGAAGCATACATCCTCTTCAGGACGGAAGGTAACAGTGATGTCCATCAACACTGAGGGGTTTTCAACAGCGAAACAACAACTCATTGGAAAGCTCTGCAAAGAGAACGACTGTGTATCATTATGTTTACAAGAGACCCACAGAGGCCACCAACACATTCGACCGAGGATTCCTGGAATGAAGTTGGCTATAGAGAGGCCACATGAGAAATATGGAAGTGCTATCTTTGTTAGGAAAGATGTGATCATCGATCAGACCTCACTGACTGAAGAAGATAACATAGAAGTCCTTGCTGTCAATATGGGGAAACTATCAGTCACTTCTGTTTATAAACCACCGGGATCTACATTTGCCTTTACTGAACCTCAATCTTTCGACTATGACCTTGTTAATGTTATTATTGGAGATTTTAACAGCAATAGCACCTCGTGGGGATACGAAGAAACAAATGAGGATGGTGACCTTGCTGAGGCCTGGGCAGAGGCACGTCATCTTGACCTAATCCATGATGCTAAGCTCCCCCATTCCTTCAATAGCTGTCGATGGAAAAAAGGTTATAATCCAGACCTATCCTTTACAAGTGAACGAATATCATGCCAAACCAAGAAGAGAGTCCTAGAGCCAATACCACATTCACAACACAGACCAATAATCGTTGAAATTACTGTTGCTGTGGTACCTCAGAGAGTTCCCCTACGACGCCGTTTCAATTTTCGTAAAGCTGACTGGGAGAAGTTCGCCATCGATCTAGATGAAGCTTTATCTGATCTTGACCCAGTCCCGACAAACTACGACCAAATCGTCCGGACTGTACAGGAGATATCCAGGAAGCACATTCCACGTTGATGTAGGGAAAACTACATACCTGGATTATCAGCTGAAAGTGCCTTGATGTACAAGGAGTACATAAAACCCTTTTCAGAGGAAACCTTGAGTGCAGGTGAGCTCCTCATGGCAGCAATATCAGAGGAACGGAGGAAGTCTTGGCAAGATCTCATTAAGGGTGTTGATATGACGCACAACAGTAAGAGAGCTTGGTCTACCATTAAGAAAATCAGTAACAATCCCAAGAAGTCTACACCCCATTATAATGTTACTGCAGATCAGGTTGCCCACCAACTTCTCCTGAATGGCAAATCGGCACACAAGAAACGCCACAAAAGGAATCCTTGGCCACAGGTTGACACAGAATCTACCTGGTACTTTAACAACTTGGAACTCCAGACGGCTATCGACTCCTTTAAGAATGGCAAAGCAGCTGGTCTTGATGACATACGTACAGAACAGATCAAACATTAAGGGCACAATACACGGGAGTGGCTGCTCTCTCTGTTCGACAACTGCGTAACCCTCTCCCAGCTTCCTAAAATCTGGCAGAAAGCCCGTGTGATTGCTATCCTCAAGCCAGGGAAAGACCCTAACGAAGCAAAGAGCTACAGACCAATCTCCCTGTTGTGCCACCTCTTCAAGCTCTGTGAGCGCCTCATTCTGAACAGACTGAGGCCAGTCACAGAACAAAACCTGATACCAGAGCAAGCAGGTTTCCGGCCTGGAAGATCGTGCACTGGCCAAGTGCTAAATTTAACCCAGCACATCGAGGATGGTTTCGAGAAGAATGAACCGACTGGAGTTGTGTTCGTCGACCTGACAGCTGCCTACGACACTGTTCACCACCGTATACTTCTCGACAAGCTCTATACCATGACAAAGGACTCCCATCTGACTAAGCTTATCCAAATGCTCCTGGAAAATAGACGCTTTTATGTTGAGCTCAACGGGAAGCGCAGCAGATGGAGAAAACAAAAGAATGGTCTACCTCAGGGCAGCGTACTTGCTCCTGTCCTATTTAATGTTTACACCAACGACTAGCCAGTGTACCCAGGGACAAGAAGGTTCATCTATGCTGATGACCTTGGCATAGCAGCCCAGAATTCCCACATAGACAAGATAGAAGCCACTCATTCATCAGCCCTAGACAACCTGACAGACTACGACAACAACAACCATCTGAAGGCTAACCCTGCCAAGACCCAGGTTAGCTTGTTCCATCTCCGCAACTACAATGCTGGGAGGAAGCTGTCCCTGAAATGGAACGATGTCTCATTGAAACACTGCGATCTCCCTGTCTACCTGGGAATCACTCTTGACCGAACCCTTTCATACAAACAGCATGTTCAAAAGGTGAATGGTAAAGTTGGGACAAGGAACAACCTCCTACGGAAACTGGCAAACTCATCTTGGGGTGCCAATTCCTCCACGCTGAGGTCAACTGCTCTTGCGTTGTGTTACTCTGCAGCAGAATATGCCTGCCCTGTATGGGGAAGATCATCCCATACAAAGAAAGTTGATGCAGCACTCAACGACAGCTGCAGATGAATCACTGGCTGCCTCAAGCCCACGAATGTGGACAGATTGCACTCCCTGGCCGGCATTGCTCCATCCGATGTCCGCAGAACAGTTGCAAGTAGGACTGAACGCAGCAGACAAGTTGAGGATACCCGCCATCCCCTTTACTCGCATCAACCGGCCCCTACCTGCCTGAAGTCAAGGAAAAGCTTCCTTCATACAGTCCAGCCACTGTCACAACCTCCTCATTCAACCAGAGTGATCTTGTGGGAAGAGAAACGTTGTGAAATCCACCACCATGAAAAGCTACCAATCCCAACCAAGGAACAGCTGCCCCCTGGCCATAGATGTGATTGGAAGACGTGGAAGTCCCTCAATAGGCTTCGCACAGGGGTGGGGCGATGTAAATACAACATGAATAAATGGGGATATACTGACGACACAGACACCAACTGCGAGTGTGGTACATCCGTGCAATCCATGTCACACCTATTAAGATGTCCACTCCTAATTGACCAATGCTGCTTGGAAGACCTGGTGGCAGCAAATGAGAAGGCTCTTCAGTGTGCCAAGGCCTGGCAGAGCATTTGAGGACACGAAAGAAGAATACAAAGTGTATATATCCTTTTCTTGAACATGATATTATTTATTTTTGGTGCTTGATAAATCTTTATAGATATTTATCACAACTATGACATTTTAGATGGTTAACATTTCGTGTTTTTTCTTTTCTTTTTACTTTCTTCTTTTTTTCTTCATTTTCATTTTTTTTAATTCAGTTATGAGTCATGAGTTTTTGATCGATCGGGTGGGTGGTACATGCACAACATTACTTATTATAGGCTCTGTATAAGCTTGGCTTGTTAGAACTCTTGTGAGTAATGTGCCGCGGGATTCCATATCCTTAAACTGCTGGCGAACAGAGCAACAAGACCAAGCTCTGTAATTATTAGGATCTCTGTCCAGTAGTGCCGAGTTTGTGCCATCGAACTGGATCGACCAAATCAATTGATTCAAATTATATATATATATGTAATACTTTTCCCGTAACATGAGAGTAATTTTAATAGTTTCATACTATTAATTAAATGTAATGTTAACTGTAATTGTATAATTGTTTTAAATGGGGGCACGCTACAAGAGTCCTATCTCGCACCCCGGGGCAACGTGTCTGACACGGCCGGTTGTAGCAACTACTCCGAAGATCAAGATTACATTAATCTTGATCTCAGGAGACACGAACGAACGAAGCGCTGGGTTCTGCATCGTGGCAGGGACAAATGGTCGGAGTTTCTTGAGCTGGGGCAAGTAATCACATGGCGCGGTTGTGGCAGGAGATGACGGTGTCTTAAAGAACCCAGAAGTGATTTCGCAATGTTAGGCGTATGCATTGATTTAAACGGGTTTATGTTCGTTCTTTATCCACTCAAACTATTGTAACTTGCTGGCGGGGAGGAGGGGCGCAGTTGCAGAAGCCGGACTCGTTTCCGCACCCCCCCCCCTGCTTTAAGACAGAGGTTTAATTGATAGCATTGTTAAAGCTATTAAACTTCAGTAATATGCGGCTGAAAGTATGTTAAATACTTAATTCATTAAGCAAAGGCGTCGTTGAAACTTTGTACCATCAATAAAAACGACATTCATGAAAGATTGCAATAAGGTATTCTCATTTAAGAGCTGTATATTTAGTAATAAATAAACAAAATGAAATAAAAATGTGTACTAACACTATTATTTGATGTAAAATTAAACAATATAGCACCCCTTCATTGAAATATGAATAATGACATGATATTCATCCAGTCTTTTCTATTTTCCTGAATAGCTGCCGTATGTGAGGGAAGCCCACCGGAGGTCGCCAATGCATCAGCCCTGATACTAGGATCGTTGTATCAAGATATAGCTGTATACATCTGTCAAGATGGTTATATTCCTGATAATGAACCAATCAGCTTCTGTCAGCACACAGGCAACTGGAGTACACCTAACTTTACGTGTTCAGGTGAGTTGATATTTATTTATTTATTCATCTACCTATTTCATGTTTTGTATACAGGGTAGAGTCTTCAGTACATACACCTGCTTTGCACAAGACCCCTGCATGTAGGGCAGGTAGATGGTTTATTTTACCTGACAGCAAACAAACCTTTTATACTTTGCAAATAAGAAACGAGATGACCGGCGGCCCTTAGGCCTTTCCGAGAGACTGGGTAATGAGGAGTAACGCCTTTAATTAAAATGTTAATTTTGCTCATGTTTCTAGTTTTACAATAAATATGCATTATTAAATGATCCTAGTTTCTTAGATTGCTCACTTTTGATTACGTAATTCCGATGTCATTTTCTTTTCCATCATAGAAATTCCAATGGGGAATTCAACAACTAATGGAGGTGAGTAACCTCGCGATTATCAGAGATTTATCATTTTTAGTATGTTTATCATTGATATCTAATCGGCAATAGTACAGTGTCACTCATAACGTTGGAAATTTTTTTTTTTACCCTAATTTATGGAATTATTTTGACAATGATTTATTTCTAATAGATCTAGATAATAGTATACATTCTCAGATTTTATTGAATAATAATTTGCCAGTGTTTATTTTGAGTGACTGCTATAGCATGTGTATGTTAATATGCTTATTAACTAGGGGACCTACGCCCTTAAGTCATAAATGACAGTAGTGAGGATTAATGCCCCACAAAAGGGCACTAATAGCACATCGACACGGTTTTGATCCTGGGGCCTCACAGTTACGAGGCCGTTGCTTTGCCACTGAACAATGACTGTACGCAGCGGGGGCTAGGGTAGGGGGCAGTTCCGACAAAAATAAAAAAATAAAATGCAATAAATTTTCAATATTTCGTTGAATTTCCCCCCGATACCGAACATAAAAAAAATATTTTGTGTGCCCATGCCTTGAGCCATAATGCATGGCCGTACAGAGGATTTTTTATGTTGAGAACCGGGGTAAAATGCAATGAATTATTGAAAAATTATTGCATTTTCTTTTTGTTTGTGTGTGTGAGGAACTGCCCCCTACCCTAGCCCCCGCTGTGTACAGTCATGGTTTAGTGGCAAAGCAATGGCCTCGTAACTGTGAGGCCCCATGATAAAAAAAACCGTGTCGATGTGCTATATTAGTGCCCTTTTGTGGAGCATTAATCCTCATTACTGTCATTTATGACTTAAGGGCGTGACTTAATGTGAATGGTCATTACAAAATGTAATCCTTCATGTGATATTTAGTGATCCTGTATATAAAGAGCACTCAACACAAGGGAGACGATCAGAAATGCAGTCTTGATTATATAGACTGCTTTGTTACAGGTTTCAATAGGAAATAATGTGTTCAATTGAAACAAAATATGTTAGAATTGTAGACATAGATTTAGCTATACAGTGCGTCCCAGAAAAAAATAAAACCGAGAATTATCGATGTTTTATCATAAATTAGTCACATTTATAATTGATAAATGACACATACTTGGAAAGCTTGGATCCTCCTCCTTCATTTGATCTAACTCATATGATGCATATTTCATGCATGAGTGATTAAAATGAATTTCAAGAGAGGAAACCAAAAAATCATTTGGCGGACGGTATCTGAATTTCAAAGAGAAAATCACATTTCTAGAAAGTTGAGTTTCTGTCCTTTCATATGACACCTCAATCAGGTTAAAATTAGCAACTAATGACTTAGTTCTGTTTTTTTTAAGTAGTGTTTGCATTTCCATATTTTTTTCAAACGAATTCGTTTTCACTGGGAGCCTGCCATAGCAACATGCAGAATTGACAACAGACTTAACTCCGTTTCGTTGACATTGAACCACGCATGAAGTCTTTCGTCTAAATTAATACAGGTGGTTACTGAACCAGGTCTCATTGACTGTACAAAGAAGATTGTTGCACTGCCTAAATTAATCAAAGAGTGTTAGTGATTATTAGTATTTCTTTATTCTGACCAAAAGGTCAGCATGAAAGTTTGGTCAATAGCCTTCAGCTATATCTCATCATATTTCAAATAATATTGAATGTGAAGAGGACCTTTCTAAAACCACATTCTTCACAAATATAATATGATAGCATGAGAAAGCTCACATTTTATTGTCATACAGTGTAACCTTCTACAACTCAAACTTATTTGTAATGTCCTTTTTTCTCTTGAAAGCTAATACAGGTGAAATTGTGGTGGGCAGCCTTTCCAGCATAGTGGTAATCGTCATCTTACTCATAAGGTATATATATATATACCTTTTTTTTTTCTTCTTTGGATTATTAAGTCTAATTAACGCCATTTGTTTTCCTTTGCTAAAATGTAATACATTGACCCTTTATCCAGAGTGATCTTATTTGTAACAACTGTACGCTGTTTCGACATAGGCTCTAATGCTTTTAACCAAACACAAACTATTTTAATAAAAAAATAAATATAAAGAGTCGATGCTTCGGCAGTCTATGCGCTATATCAAAGACTTTTGAGCAGATAGATTTCCACTTCTTGTGTCAGTTGTCATGGAATTAACGAATCATTTACTGCTCTTTAAAAATTAGCAAACATTTTACTGGACCATTACCCCCCCCCCCCTCCCCTCCCGTAACCAAGAGTAACTAATACAAAATAAAAATATAAGTATGTGTAACTGTGTGATTTCATGAATTTACTTATTTTAAAGTTTCGAGAAGCAATGTAGTTTATAATAATTAATACTTATAAAACGATGTATCGCACAGTGTAAGAGTTAGATCAAGCATTTTAGCGTTGCTAATCTACCATCTAAAATTATTTATTCCTGTAGAACGGCCGCGCTTCTGAATGATGATATAAGTAACCTTTACATGTTCACAGTTTACATTTCGATGATTTTCGTACAGGTGTTGTATTGCCATGTCAAAATGCCATACTTCTCACGCACCATATCATCCAACCGTTGAGCCAGACATCGATCAAAATGGCGGTTTTGGGACTTCCGTTGCTGAGCAACCTTCTCCGCATCTTGGTTTCGTGGATAACGTTTTACATGGAACAAGTGATGATCAAACCGTGAGGCCGTCATCGTCAAAACGTAACTCTACTGATCAAAGTCCTGGAAGTCCAAAACTTGGTCATTCCGGCAGCGGTGCTCCCGAAACTGATGAGGACGTTAATGAAGGTTATGAAGATGAAGAGATTATGGTTGACAACGAGCTTTACGGTGCTTCATTCCCGACAACTCCTCGAGCTCACAAGGTCGGTCCGGTGGTTGATCAGGGAGATGACGCCGTTTATGAAATCACCGACGGGAACGATCCGGTGGTTGGCGAGGGGGACGGTGAGATGTATCAAGACACCGAATTCCATTCAGAACCAACTAACTTGACAGCGGATGAACTTTACAAAAGCGTAGATGAAATTTAATTCAGTTCAGTAATTTCCGTTGGTTATATTAAATCATTCAAACCATGATATATCTTCCACAGACTATTACTTGCTATTGGCAATGTTATCATAACACAGTCGTTAATAATAATAATTATAATAATAATAATAGTCCGTTCTTGTATAGCGCATAATACTTAGTCTCTATGCGCTTCCAAAGAGCTTCGGAAATTATTACCCTAGCTCTAGCTCCGGCTACCGATATCGGCGCACAGTGCATTCAAGGAATAGTCCTACCATTTACTTCACCTGGGTTGAGTTTGGCAAGTGTAGATCAATGTCTTACCAATCTGTACAGTACATCAATCATTATAAAAACAGTTTAAAAGAAAATATTGGAAATGTTCCAAACTTCCTTAGTGCTAGATCGTACAGATCTCAAGGGTGTGATATCATTTTACATTAATGTAATGATTGAAGCGATTATTTCTCATTCGTTGAAAAAGTGCAATTTGAGCTGGGTACATGCACGGAGTCGCCCTGCATATCATATCATGTAACAAGAAAAAAATCCTTCAAAGATGACATAAGTAATCCTTATAGCGATATTCATTGTCATCTTATTCTATGAACCAGGATACATGTGGTGTTCTAATATATATTATTTATGAAATACTCGGATGAAACAGAAGGATATCGGAATATATTTAAACTTTAAACTGTATCTTGTACTTCAGACGTTGGGGGAGGAGGTATGAGGACAGAGGAAGCAATATCAGTACATTATTTGTTAATGGAGGCAAAACGACGCCCCCTCTCTTTCTCTCTCTCTCTCTCTCTCTCCCTCCCTCTCTCTCCCTTTCTCTCTCTCTCTCTCTCTCTCTCTCCCCCTCTCTCTCTCTCACTCTCTCCCTCTTTCTCGCACTTTATTTCTACCCTTCTTTGAATGTAAATATTAAACAACAAAGTTATTACAACAAACATTTCATCTTATAGTGCTGTGATGCTGTATTTATTTAACATAATCACTTTACATTTCATTTTGTACGAAATAACAAATTGAGTCAGCGACAGTACTATTTACGATATCTTTTTTATGTACAAGTTCATTTGCAATATTGAAAAAGCAAAATTGGCCTTTAATAATAAATTCTGCAACAGTCAACCATGCTATAACAAAGATTACATGATTTGACCTTAGCTCTAATGATATAAATGTAATATATAATTAATTTATCTTTTTTTCATTGAAAAAAATATTTGTATTTGTATGCATCTTATTTAATGTACTTAAACAATTATTATATGTAAAATGAAGAAATAATTGTTACTTTATGTATATGATCATGTTCTTTTTTGAAAACGCAGGAAAAAAAGGGGAAAAAATGTAATAAAAATGCAAGTAGAACCATAACCGTACAATGTTCTTTGGGAATTCAATGAAGAGAATTTGTAGTGTACATGTAAATGTGGCGCATAAAGAAAAGTTGTTGCAGAACTTTTTACCGTTCATACAAAGATAGCAAAAAAGGTTGTGAGACTATAATGTATCGGACACGGCTCCATTTTCGTTCTTGTGAAATTTCCCCTGATAATTACATATTCTTTATTTAAAAAATCGAGAGGGGAAGGAGAGTGAAACATGTGTAAAATAAAAAATAATCGCCCTACATTGTGACTTTGTCCTACTGTTTTCTCATATAATGTTTTTGTGCTCAAATGAAAATTGTAAAGCTAACAAACTTACTATCATGATTGATTATTGGCAATGCTTTCTTCATCCACTCTTTTTTAAATGTTCAAGTACTGTGAATGAGATCTCCAATAAATGACATGTAGCTATAAATGATCACGTTTCCGAATTCTTGTTAAATAATGTGTAATCAGGGATACACAGTTGCTGGACAGAGTAAAGCGTATACAGGTATCAAAGTGATTTGTTTAGAAACAGAGCTTGAAAAAACATAATGCAAATATTATGTAAAGAATATTTATCCTTAAGTACTAATAATCACAAGTTAAGGGCAATTCATTGAAAATATAACTTGAAGCTTTGCAAGAACCCCTCGAGACTGATCAAAATTACACCTTATATGATTTGAATACGTATACATAACATTATCTCATAGCAGCAAATGAAGTCTCTTATAACCCGACAGGGGTGCAAACAATTCATTGTACTAGAGAATACATCCTGACTATTGTAATACCAGTTATTTTTACTAGCATAGATTTACTAGTCATATTTGTTCCCTATTAGTTAAGAATTAGATTCAAGAAAATTTTATGCCACAAACTTTGAAATCTCAAACGACACAACACTGAATGTTTAATTAGCCAAAGTTTCCTACAACAAATTTACATTGATACTGCTTTCACTATAATTATCATGTTTGGGCATATTCAGGGATAATGATATGGTTGCTACTCATTGACACTACATAACATGCATTGTTCTCGCCCAAGACTCATTTAATTAATCTCGAAGGTTTTAGTGGGTACCCTTTTTTTTTTTTAAATGGCCTTCTTTGAAACAAAAAGGGGGATTAATACGAAGAGCGGCCATTAAATATATGATTAGTATAGAGGTAGAAAGAGAAAATGTATGCCTAAACAGTAGACGTGAGTGTTTTGGTGTGTAAGAAAAATAATGAGAGATAGAGAAAGAGAGAGGAGGGAAGGGGAAAAGAGAAGAGAGGAGAGGGGAGAGAGAGAGAGGAGGAGGAGGAGAGGGGGCTGGAGAGAGAGATGGGTGGGGGAGTCGGGGAGCATGACAGTTGTGGAAACAGCTAGAGTTCGTTATGAGCGAGAAAGAGAGAGAGAGAGAGAGAGAGAGAGAGGGGGGGAGAGGCGGGGAGATATATATATATATAGGAGGGCGGGGAGAGAGAGATAGATAGATAGATATATATATAGAGAGAGAGAGAGAGAGAGAGAGAGAGGGGGTAGGGAGAACACTACAAGTGTTAATATGGGCTTGGTTTTGGATTACAGAGCAAAAGAATAAATTAAGTAAATAAGAGTAGGCCAACATGAAAATATACAACATTAATTCATCATGAGATAGGGAAGAACATAGAAAGGGATTAGAAAAAAGAGTTGGCTAATCTCATTTGAACATATGGACAAGAAAAGAAAAAGAAAAGAACCGGGCTGTAGGGAAAGGAAGAAAGTTTTGTTTTATAATTCAATTTCAACATTCTTTCTCAATTGCCAAACACAACATGTACAAGAATACATATACATAATACATGAAAAGATAAGATACACGTTCACTAGAAAACGTAGGTTTCGTCGAGAGTATGAAAGAAAATGGGGAAGTAGGACGCCGGAAATTAAAAATGATTTTATCACGTAGTTTAGCAACGAGTTAAAATGAAATACGTAGATACATACTAACTCGCTCGAGTGACCTCGATCAATGACCTCGTGCAATGACCTCAATATTTTAAAGTGACTAACGTGACATTTCTTTGGTAACAAATTAATATGTTTGCTGTATTTGCTATTTTTGCTTGTTTCACTTTGTATATCATCTTATGGTAAGGCCTTCTTGCCCACCTATTATTAGTGTTACGTCCTTCACCAATGCAACCACTTCAATCAAGTGTTAATTTCATTTATGGGAACCTATAGTCTACGAGCTGAGCTTTTCAATAGGTTCCTCACATTTTACCCTGTATAACCTTCTATTCAATACAATTAATTTCGACGTCTTTTCAAAGAACTAATTATATAATGTGACACTTTTAGTATATTTCATATCATGTTCTAATTTTGTCAATTATGTGAACTCTTTTTTTGTGAAATGTGAAACAAATCAACTTGAAACTTGAACTTAATATTTGTGTAGATAAAAGTCATGGCTTATGAACGACAACACCGAAGTGGGAGATTGACCCAGATTGTACGTCACAGATACGTCACTAATTTATCATATCAAATATTTACCTAAAAAAACTCACGTAATTGTGACGAGCTGATTGTAGTTTTGTTTGTATTATATTTCACTTCCTCTTTCTTTTTGTTACCGCAATTCAATAGGCAAACTTGTTTCATTCGGGCTTAATACGAAATACCGTTTCTAAGCGCATTACAGATATTATTACCCCGGTCATTGGATTCATTCCCGCACAATGTGCACCATCTCCACTCTCTGGGGAGTATTTCTACCATATGGTCACCAGGAGGTTATATGGTAATTACTAACATAAAGGCTTTCGTCATTCTACCCGGTCCCCAATTCTCTCTTCTAGGTATGTAATAGCAAATGTAGACATTTCGGGGATCAAACCCACGATCTTTACATTTCAATTCAATTGCTTAATAAATAAACCACTCGCCTACGTCACCTTGAATGGCTAAGAGTCTGTCGGTGTGAAGTTGGTTCGGTGGTTTGACTGAGGTATTATAGTGTATACACTGTGGAATGCGTTGGTTTGAAAAATTCTATCAGAATGGTGGTTGTCGCCTTTCCCCCTCTATTACAAAAGAAAATTGTGTACATGAATGGTAACTGCGCGCAACAATATGTATGCGCTTGTTCAAATAATACAAATAATAATAAAGATATTAATGATAATAATAATAATCATAATAATAATATTATTATTATTATCATCATAATTGTTCCCACTATTATCGATAGTGTTATTTTGTATTGATTATATTGAGTTAATTTTGCAGTGTTAAATTGACAAATTCAAACTGATTGTAAAATTATCCAATACCCTAATGTGGGTGACATGAACATTCATTGTCATTGTCATTATCATTGTCTGAGATCTGTGTTATAAGATACATAAATGTAAAGCGTATTACACTTCACGTCATCAGGAAATATATAGGTAAATTAAGTTTACACGTGATGCTATTTTTCTGCGACTTAATACTTTCTGAAGTCTGAACGATGTTCTGTATTCACATTCACTGGTTTGGTATTTCTTCAGAATCCTAAGAGGAACTACTCAATATCAAAGCGTGCAATCAGTGTCATTGATATTCATGTTAGGTGATTGCCTCTACTATTGTATTCTTTCAAATAAAATGACTGTAAAAGATGGAGAACTCTTACAAAGTATGTTTCCTCTTTATCAAGACTCAACCTTCTCCTAAATTAGAATACCAATAGGATTAAAGTATACATATGTTAAGCATTTGTGTAGGGACGGTCAAAGGGACTTCTCCTTTACACAAAAACCATTAAAAAATGGAGTCCGTTATTATCGAGCACTTGGTTTTTTCAAGAATTTGACTTTTAACATAACAATAGCAACAGACGATGCACCATAGCAGAAACATAATGCCGCGCAAGAGCCTTCGAATGTTTAAATCGTGTTTTGTGATTAAGTCTCACGGAACGAACACTGCTAGCGTATTGGCGGGGGAGGGGGGGCCTTGGGGGGGGGGGGGGGGCTAGCCGCCCCCCATAAAATTAAACTATGACTTATTTTCAATTCCATACAAGTGATTCATAAATGTTCGTTACATAACATGATTTTCAACAAAATGCGGGTTTCTCAATTTCTGTTGCAAAATTAAACATACCCAAATAGCCAGGAAGAGCGTAATATGTTTTGTATAGTCATTAATAACATTCCTTTCCAGAAACTACTGCGAAAAGCACTCGGGCTGTGCATGCACTGATCTGCGAACGAACATTCCATACGTAACACTGTAACACTGCACGTGTACCGTTAAGGGGCCTATTGGGGAAACTGAATTAAGACAAGGATTAAGAGTAGAGAACAGTACAACGAATCGTCTTCTTTCTCTAATAATTTAATGAAACGGCAAAGCTCCCGCGCTTCGCGCGGGAGGGGGGCAACTGGATTCAGAGTAGGATTAAGGGCCGAGAACGGTACAACGAATCGTCTTCTTTCTCTAATAATTTAATGAAACGTGAAAGTTTCGCGCTAGCGCGGGATGGGCGAAAATGTTTTCAGACAAGGACACGAAACAATAAATCGTCTTCTCTCTCTAATAATTTAATGAAAAGTAAAAAACTTTAGCGCTTCGCGTTGGATGGGTGAAAATGAATTCAGACCAGGATTAAGAGTAATAATTTAATGTAACGTCAAAGCTTCCGCGCTTCCGCGCGGGATGGGTGAAAATGAATTCAAACACAGATTAAGACTAATAATGTATTGTAACATCAAAGCTTCCGCGCTTCGCGCGGGAGGGGGGGAGGGGGGGGGGGGGATTGAATTCAGACAAGGATTAAGAGTCGAGAACTGTACAACGAATCATCTTCCTTTCTAATAATTTAATGTAACGTCAAAGTTTCCGTGGTTCACGCGGGAGGGGGGAAACTGGATTCAGACAAGGACATGATACAACGAATCGTCTTCTTTCTCTAATATGTTAATGAAAGGTGAAAGCTTCCGCGCTACGCGCGGGTTGGGCGAAAATTAATTAAATCAAGTATTAAGAGTAATAATTTATTAAAACGTACATCAAAGCTCCGCGATTCGCGAGGGAAGGGGGGGGGGGGGAAACTAAAATTCAGACAAGGATTAATAGTCGAGAACGGTACAATGAATCGTCTTCTTTCTCTAATAACGAAATGAAACGTCAAAGCTTCCACGCTCCGCGCGGGAGGGGAAAAACTGAAAAATAACTTAGTTGGCATTAATATATTTGTCGGTAATTGGTGGCTCGCTATGTCGGTAATCGTTGGCCTCTACACCTCCCCCTCCACCCTCTCCCACTGAAAGAGGTCTAGCGACGCCCCTGATAATACTCGAGTTAATTTTTGCAAGTACTACTGGTGAAGTACTGGACCACCGTCGTTGTGCATTGTGCAGCGTATACTATACTGTATAACGTCTCACGACGTGACAGATCACTTTTCTTTAAATTCTAACCAATCAGAAGACCTCGTTTTTTCCAGGAAGTGCCGGTGGATATTAATGCGCCATAAGTGGTTCTCAAATCACAAAAGATCCCTACTCTTGGAGGGGGTAGAAGAAGCAATTTTACGTCATATTAGTCCAGGAAGTGCCTGAAAATTCGTCTAATGTGATTCTAAAATTGCAAATGCTTCCTACTCTAGGAGGGGGTCAGAACCACCTCCCAGACTCACCCCCGCTTGGTCGCTCCGCTCCCTCGCCGCTTAAGCCTCGCTCTGTCGCTTGATGGTCTTACATATATTTCACCCCATGCCATTTTGTGCCCCCCCCCCCGGTAAGAAATTCCTGGATCTGCCACTGATGCCCGTACCCCGAGGTTCGGGGGCTCCGCCCCCTGACCTCCGACGGGGCTCTACCCCTAGACCCCACTTTGAAAAACGTTCAGCGGGACCTGCGTGTAAGAGTGGGGGGGGGGGGGGGGGGTAATGCGGATTTGTTGTTCCCCCCCCCCCCTCCATCCCCCAATGTTTGTGTTCATTACGCCACTGACGAACACAATACATTTACATTGTACATCATTTCGATCCGGGATATATAAAAGGAAATAAACACGGAAGAAACTCAGTCAGACTTGTTCGCTGGTAAAGGACTGTTCGTGATAGCCAGGAATACGAGTAGACACAACTGTTGCATACGTCATAAAAAGTGCTTACAGCCATTTCCTTCTTCTGTTACTACTTTCCCGACATATCGCCGAAATGAAGTATTCGTCATATCAATTCATATGTGTTGTCATTCACGTAGTGACTTCGTCTCACTTTAAATGTAAGTATATATACTAAAGGCAGTCATTCTATGAAGGGAAGTCATCCAGAAATGATCAGGAGTTTTCCTAAATAAAGCCCTGTAATATACATGTATAGCTAACTTTTTATTATGAATGATGTCAGTGAGCTAACAGCATAGGTCTGAAGGAAAGTATATTCATGTGATTAGTTTTTGTGGTCTCATGTTTCTTGTCTTTAATATGTAAATCGTATCTAATTCAATTTCTTTTTAAGTAAAAAGTACATATAAACTATTGTCATAGGAAGGGCTCAAATTATTTTTTTGGTCCACGGGGGCTCTTTCAAAAAATAAAAGAGCTCTCGTTAGCCTTCTCACGGAGGCGGCTCACGGGGGCTCTTTTAGTACTGACGGGGGTTCTTTTTAATACAAATTTCCATTGAATTGGTGGTACTTGTGATACTCCTTCAATTATTTGCTATTTCATAAGTATCGGCATTATTTCCCTCTTACAATTTTACAAGTTATAACATGCAGCTAATGGTCAGATCTCCTCCCTCTGTACGAATTATCTGGTCCAAGCCCGTACAGTCGCCTCCTCGCCAACTGGTGAGCTTCATAATCGCCTCCGTCAGATTGTTCACGGGGGCGATTGCAAAATAAAAAATCGCCCCCGCGTGGAATTATAAAATAAAGATTATCTTTTCTGTTATAACTTTCACACAATATCGAGTTTCAACTTTCAAACCTTAAACCAATGAAATGAAACTATGGAAAGTAGGTTAGCTTGCAGGATTTCTCGCTCGAATTTGTCGGTGTCTGGTGGGCTGCCATATTGTAAAAAAAATGAATGCTTTTTCGCCGCAAGATTGCGCTATATCTCCCATCTCCACATCTCTATGAGTTTTACATATATACAAACAACGGAAGCTCGCAGCGCATTGCGGCCGTCAGCAGTGGCTATTCTAGCTGCACTGGTAGTATTCTGGTGTGCACACTGCCGCCCCATATCTGCTGGAGCTAGATAGAGGCGATCCCGCAAGCATCGAAACGTGGAGAAGTTTTTCGTTGTGAAAATCGTGAATCCTCTAAAATCTGGTGATTCCAAAAGACCAGCAAATAAGGAACCTCGACCAGTAAATCAACCGACAGCTAAGTTTAGTAAAAGGAAACCAGTTGGCGAGGAGGCGACTGTACGGGATTGGACCAGGAAATTCGTACCACTTATTCAATGGAAATTTGTATTTAAAAAAGAGCCTTCTCGCGGGGGCTCTTTTTTTTGGAAGAGCCCCCGTGGACAAACAATTTTGAGCCCTAGCTGTGCATGACAGCAAGGACAGCCCCACATTCTACTCAGGAGCCAAACATCATGGACTTGCCCCGACCTGTCACTGGTTTCATCAAACATCAGACACACCTGCTCAAGAACTGACTGTGCTTTCAAAGTTCCCGAGGTCTGGCCAATGTCCGATCATCATCATCTCAAGCGACATCAAGCTTCAACTCTCCAACCTACCAAAGACGAGATAGAATTCCAGAATAGCTGACTGGCCCAAGTTCTAGGAACTCATAAACAAGCTAACATCTTGACTGCCAGACCCCTCAGCCCTCCATGCGTTCTGCTCAGGCGACAAAACTCTCCATCCCCAGGGGCAGAATACACCCTGTTGGGACGAGGAATGCGACCGTCTGTAAAAATCCTATACTAAGCCCATACCATTAAAGAAAGAAGCTGTAGGGAACGACCTGCTGATATTACTAGGAGAAAAGAGGAAGATTACATGGGAAAAAGAAGTCTCTGAGATCAACTTTACCCACTCTAGTCGCAAGGCCTTGACTACCATAAAAAAGCCCATTGGTTGAAGCAGTGCTCCAAAACATGTTACTGCAAACTCCATCGCTTCAGTCCCTAGTTAGCAATGGAAAGTGACAAGATAAAAACACTGAGGCCAATACCCACTGTCTGGCATACCACCAGCTCAGCTCAGACGAGATGCGCAGTACACTCAGTTTGACCAAAAGCATTATAGAGATAAATGCCTTGTTCCTGCCTCCTCTGCCTTTGACGCACAGCGTCTCCCTAGAAGACACTTGGCAACACAGGCTGTTGAGCTGCCGCTTGAGAAGCCCCCTCCACCTTACCTACTTGGATAGCAAAACGCTGGTCAGACCAGTGGAATTCGTCAACTACCAACTTGAAGGAGCTCATTCCAAAGACCTGTGCAAAACCAGGAGTCAGCGACCTCTCAAAAAAAAGCCTGGGTCAACCTCAACCGTATCAGAACTGGAGTTGGCCGTACACAATATTTCCGGCATCAAATTGGAGCTGATCCACCGCCAAACTGCGCCTGTGGAAAGATCCAAACTATGGATCATGTCACCGATGCTTAACCTATCTACAAATCCCCTCATGGTGCTTTTGGACTTCGAGAGCTCGATGATGAAACAATCAGTTAGCTATTAGGATCTTCCTATTTAGATGATGTACTTCTTGATATTCTTTGTACGAACGAACGAACGAACGAACCCGATGTCTTTGTTAACTAGTATTTTATATTCCTCGCCAGACCCCCCCCCCCCCCAGCATGATATCCGTTCAAGTGATAATCAATATTTCGCACATGTCAAAAAAAAATATCGCACAATAAAAAATTATTCTAAACTTTCCAAGCTTCCCATTTCCTTAAATGAATTGAAAGTGTGTCTCTTTCCATTGAAATTTTTTTCTCTTCATTTCTATTTTCCAACAATCTATATTCTATTTCTTTTGCTTTTGGAGGGCTTCCCTTCTCTCTACTATGGAAAATCATATATTTAATCAAAATCAAAATGTGGTTCAATAATTGCTCTGTTTTAAAAGTAGTGTCATCTATTCCTTTATGAATTTCTTTCCAGGATAATTTCTTCAGAGTTGGTAAATTAAATCTATCTCCACATTTCCCCCAGACTTCCTTTATTGTATTACATTCAAAGAATACATGTTGATAAGTTTCTTCAAAATTTTTGCAAAATGAGCACAAACCATTTTCATGGAACCTGAATCTATGTAAATGATGATTTGTATATAAAATATTATGCAATAGTTTGAACTGAAATTCTCGCAGTTTACTACTTAAGGTACACATCTTTGGTTGAACATATATCTTTTCTACTTCTTTTCTTGGAATATTGTAAAGTGTCATTAAATTGCCGCCTGCCGAGTTTGTTTCTACATTCTTTTTAATTTGACTCTTGTATACCATTTTGCAGCTAAATCTTCAAATGTAAACACTTTCTTTGAAAAAATAAATTCTAAACTAAAGCCAGTGTGAATTGACTTTCTTAAAGGTTGAACATTTTGTTTCCATTCATAAGGGGCTACTTTATAAATTTTGTTTACTTTATCAATTTCCACTCTGCTCAAACCTAACATTATAAAATGAGCTTCAGGTTTCAATTCTCCATTTTCTTCACAAATGTGATGAAGTCGATATATATTTTTTTTAAACAAAGTTTCCTCAAATAAGGTTTGACCTTCTAGATGAATAAAATTATTATTATACAATATTTCATTCCCTTTGTATCTCTCTTCTGTTTTAACATATTCTTTCATATCTATCCATGCTTTCAGAAGATTCTGATAAAAGGAAGGTAACATAAGTTTCACTGTATCTCTCCAATAATTGCAATAAAATATTAAATTACCTCCTATCGGTCTCATTAAATATTTAAAATATTGTTTCCATTTGATATCATGAGTTCCTGTTACAAGCCTTTTTATCCACATTATTCTTTGTGCTTTTACAAAAAACCTAAAATTCATCATTTTGAGCCCACCCTGCTGATAGTCTAACATCATTGTACTTCTTTTAATTTTATCTTTACCTCTCCATAAGAAATCAAAACATATTACTTCCATTTCTTTGTATACCCACTCTGGAACTGGCATTAGTGATGTTACATATGTCAATTTAGAGTATCCATATACTTTCATCAATTTAGTTTTACCCATTAAAGTTAGGTCACGCTGTTTCCACCACGTCAGTAGTTTTTTTAATTTTGCTCAATATTTCCTTATAATTCATTTTTTCCTTGGTATCTACATGAACTGAAAAATAAACACCTAATATTTTAACAGCATCTACGAGTTTCCCAAACGGAAATGTATTA
The DNA here is from genome assembly GCA_035222895.1 of Strongylocentrotus droebachiensis. Lineage (NCBI taxonomy): Eukaryota > Metazoa > Echinodermata > Echinoidea > Camarodonta > Strongylocentrotidae > Strongylocentrotus > Strongylocentrotus droebachiensis. The sequence goes on from JAVYIG010002742.1 coordinate 90,674, forward strand.
TTAGACACCTGTGGGCCCAGTGGAAGAATATATGTCTTATCATTGTTTAACTTTAATCCTGATATTTTATAAAAACCTTCTAAAACGTGTTCTATTTCCTTAACTGAACTCATATCTTTGATGAAGAGTGTTATATCATCAGCATACAATACTTGCTTTATTTCTGTATTTCCAAAACAAATTCCTTTTACCAATTGATTATTTCTAATCATATGAGCTAAAATTTCAATGCATAAAATGAACAAGTATGGAGATAATGGGTCTACTTGTCTAATTCCTCTTTCAACCTTAAAATAACCTGTTGATGCGTTTCCATTTATAACACAACTTTCAGTATTAGTATAAAGTATATTCACCCATTTACAAAACAATGGTCCGAACCCAAATGAATTTAAAACTTTGTATAGAAAAAAATGAGAAACGGAGTCGAATGCCTTTTCAAAATCTAAGGCCATCAAATAAAGCATTTTCCTTATAAAAAGAAGTATGAAAAATCATGTCATCTATTATTCTTATGGCTTCTCCAATGTTTCTATTCTTAACATAGCCAAGTTGATCAGAAGATACAATATCAGGTAAAATTTCTTGCAATCTCTTTGAAAGTATCTTTGTTAAAATTTTATAATCCACATTTAAAAGAGAAATCGGTCTGTAATTCTTAATAAAGTCTGAATCTTTGTCTTTTTTATGTATCAAGGTGATAACTGCTTGTCTATGAGAGGCTGATAGTTCTCCATGGTTAAAGGCTTCATTAAAAGATGCAAGGACTAGATCTCCAATTACCGGCCAAAATTTAAGATAAAACTCTACACTTAAGCCATCATTTCCTGGTGATTTATTTAATTTCATATTTTTTAATATTTCTATACATTCCCTTTCTACTATCTTTTCTTCACCTAAACCGCTTAGGGTCTCGTTCAATTTTGGCAGGTTACTAGGGAAAAAATCTAAACCTCCATCTAGTACAACTTCTATTTTTGTATACAACTGACTGTAAAACTGTTTTATTCCCTCGACAATTTCTTTTTCCTTAGTAACAATCTTTCCGTTTACGTTCAATTTCTGTAATACACTTTTCTTTCTATTTGCTTCCATGAGCTGTTTAAAGAATGCTGTATTCTTCTCTCCACATTCAAACCATAAGGCCCTTGATCGTATTTTCAAACCTTCATTAATATAGTCATAAAATACTCTTAGTTGTTGTTTCTTAATTTTCAGTTGTTCAAGGATATCTTTATAACGTACATTATTGATTGATAGTAAATTCTCTTCCAAGTCTTCAATTTCTTTTTCTAGCTTTTCTATTTTTTCCTTCCTTTCCCTTGCCTTTTTCTTTGAAAATTTAGTTGTAAACCTGCGTATTTCCATTTTGATATAGTCCATAATACTCTCTTGTCTTTTATCTCAGATAACATTTTGTTCTTTAAAGTCTGTATTTCTTCCTTCATCTTTAAAACATAGTCTCTATCATTTACCAAGCTATTATTGAACTTCCAATAACCTCTTTTACCCTGAATTTTTCCAGACGTTCTATCATGCAGAACCAAATTAACAGCTGAATGGTCAGGTGCTAAGGAGGGAATAATGTCCCATTTAGATGTTATCTGTTCTAAATTCTCTGATATAATGAAATAATCCAAACGGCTTTGCATAAATGGATTCCCTTGTCTATAAGTATATTGTTTTTTATCTTTATTTTTTTTTCTCCATACATCTCTTAATTTAAATTCATCCATGAATTCTTCTAATTTGCTACTGAATTTTGATTGCTTCTTTGAAACTTGTCCAAAATAATCTAAGTTCTTGTCTCTAATAACATTAAAATCACCTCCAAGAACTACTGGGTTCCCTTCTAATTTTTTTCTATACAACAACTCACTTAAATCCATTAAACATTTTATTTGCTCCCCTTCGTTATTTCCAGTAGGAAAATAAACATTTCCTAGCAACATCTTCTGACCTTGTATATTACATCTAATCAATACATATCTTCCATTTATGTCTGCACAAGTGTCACTAATTTCAATGTCTAACTTACTATTTATTAATACCAAAACTCCTCTACTGTGGCTTGTACCATGACTAAAGATACATTTCCCGCCCCACTCCAATTGCCATTTCTTTTCGATATCAGCTGTACTATTATTATATAAAAAAAGGATATCGGTGGTATCGATCGCCGGTATCGCGTGCATCCAGTAAAAATAATTACCTCGTAATTAATCAATCAGATTGCAGGGATTCTTCTACCCATCTTATAATAGACTTATGTTCATGGGTTTCATTCTGATTCGATAGAGTATGTATGTGTCAATGTTTATACAATCCGCTTAATGAAAATAAATTTTAAAAAATAATGATGATACTGATGATACTTAAATAACAAATAATAAAGATAATTATATTAACAATAAGAATAATACATTTATTGATAATAATAATAGTATGGTAATTAATATTATTAAGATTAAATCAATTACATGTTAACTTTGTAGTATCTCTTTCACACAAATCAAGTTTATATATCATTTGGCCAAATCATGGAGACTGGACGGGGTGTACCTGAGTATTACAAGTGAAATAACTTTGGAACCAGATATTTTCCATTTCTTGATATAAAAACGTGGGTGGGATGGTTTATGAATACTAACAAATAATTTAAGGACTCTTTCTCCTATTAAGTGTACTGATGAATGTGTTTAATATTTACAGCCACTGAAAGCATGCTTAATCGAACAAAGTAGCCTTTATGCATTTATGTGTATCATAAATTGTGGTATCATAGAAAAAATGCAGAATTCTCTCAAGGTTTTAAGACTGGACTATGCATTTTCATTTGTTATTTTTTCCCTCTCTACAACCTGAACATTTGGATTGTTTGTTTTGCAGTTTCTCTCACATTCTGTGAATAAGGATGTGTGTGGTTTCAATTACATGTATAAAAAAAGGTTGATCATCTAGCATATAAGTATTGGTGTGTACTGCAAGCTTCTGGAATCATCAAAATGATAAGAAATTTGGCCCAGTCTTCGTAAAGTTACAAGCACTGTATACAAAAAGATGTATATGGGACTATACGCACATGTGCGTTTATCTCTCACAGACCAATAGATAAACTAATTTACCAAATATATCCATTAGTAGGCGGTTTACCGGCAAATTTGTCAAAACATATTCTTTCACATGATTGGTAATAAGAGCTTCCATTTCATTTTTTGAAATTGGGGCGTTTCGAATACTGGTCTTTACCTTTAATCATGACGAAATTAGAGTTTTATGTTTGTTTTTTTAGAGCAAAGGACGGTGTTATATTTTATAAAACAGATATCAGGTAGCCTGGCTCATGTCTGAATGGAGGAATAAATTAATTGTGTTAGTTATATACAATCGATGATCCTGAAAAGATAAAGTATCATCCAAAAGGATCCCAAGAAATTTAACAGAAGAGCACACGTTCAAATTTACATTGTTTATAAATATTTGTACATCATTAATATTGCAAGGATTAGTTTTATTATGCAAATAAAGTACAATTGTTTTGTCAAGTGGTTTCGACAAATCAAGAAACAAGCCTAATGTATGCAATTTATTATCTACTGAGTATTATGATCATGAAGGTTAATTAGAGCATGTCCACTTGATGAGATTTTTCCAAAACCTAAAGTATGCAATTTATTATCTATTGAGTATGTGATCATGAAGGTCAATTAGAGCATGTCCACATGATGAGATTTTTCTAAAACCATATTGAGAGTTGAAATCGAAAGCTTTCGACAAATCAAGAAACAAGTCTAATGTATGCAATTTATTATCTATTGAATATGTGATCATGAAGGTCAATTAGAGCATGTCCACATGATGAGATTTTTCTAAAACCATATTGAGAGTTGAAATCGAAAGCTTTCGACAAATCAAGAAACAAGTCTAATGTATGCAATTTATTATCTATTGAGTATGTGATCATGAAGGTCAATTAGAGCATGTCCACATGATGAGATTTTTCTAAAACCATATTGAGAAACAGTCAGAAGATTATTTGTATTAATATGAATAAAGAGCCTATTATGAATTAATTTCTCCAGTATCTTAGGAAAACAGGGGAGTAATGTTATTGGTCGATAATTAGAGAATATGTGGGGATCACCTTTTTAAAATATGGGTATGATTTTTCATACTTTAAAATTCTTGGGGACTTCTCCTGACAAAAAGGAAAGATTACATATAAAAACAATTGGTTTGACAATGAAATGTATAACATGTTTTATTATGAACTGACTTGTTCCTTCAAAACCTGTGCTCTTGGTTGAATTGAGCAATTTGACAATATTCAAAACTTCTGTTTCATTGGTAGGATGAACAAATATTGATTTGCTACGAGGATCTCGTAAAAATGAACTAAAATTGCATTTTGGTTTCTGAATATGTTCAGATTTTAGTTTTGTAGCAATACTAGAAAAATAAGAATTAAATTCATTTACAATCAATTGACGATCAGTTAACTTGTTCTTATCTTTGAGAAACTAATTAGGATATTGGCATTTTCTTTCTCTTTCCTAATAAATCATTAATACTTCCCAAGTTTTAGACATATTATTCCTACTCTTCTGTAATAAAGCACACAAATATTTTTTTGCTTACAGACTGTAAAATTGAGTTTAATATATTTCTAAATTTTGTATATTTACATTCATTGCTGTCGTTTCATTTTTTGACAAAATGTTTTATATAATCTATATTTTGTTCTAATCTTATTTAACAGTGAAGGGGTTATCCAAGGTTTTCGTGGCAGTTTTCTTTTCTTCACTTTACGAACAACAAAGTTATGATCATACACAGTTTTAAATATGATTAAAAATTAATTATAGGCCTCATCTACATCACAAGAAAAAATACTTCATTCCATTCTAAAACAGATAAATCCCTCTTAAATAAACTAAACTTTATTAAAGGATCAGTTTTCCTTATGTGGAAAAATGAAGATGGTCTATGACAAGGACTAATAGAGAGGTTGGTTATTTGGAAAATAGGTAGATGGTCTTTTATATCACTATAGAAAATACCAGAGTGAATGTCTTTGGTGACTACATTTGTCAAGATATTATCGATCAAATTGACAGACTTCTTACATATTCTTGTAGGTTTGTCAATTAATGGGCGAAATTAGTTGTTATACATAATATTTACAAAATCATCAATGCATTGAAGCGAATTATATTTAAGTAGATCAATGTTATAATCTCCCATTATATAAACTGATTTATTTTCTAAAGATGTATTTTCAAGACAAGCATTCATATTCTCATTAAAATCACAAATGGGTTTATTAAGCTCTCGGTACATTATGCCAACAATGATGTTTTTACTATTATCCAATATGACTTCAATAAAAAGATATTCACAGAGAGTTTCAGGTAAATAAATATCGTCTTGAACTTTAGCATCAAATAAATCATTAACCAAGAGTACAACCCCTCCACCTCTCCTACCTCGTCTGTCATTATGATAAAATGTTTAACCATCCCTATTAAATAATAACATTGTGTTATCGTGCATCCAGGTTTCACTTAAACCATATATAGAAAAATTCAAGTTAAGTTGACTAATAAACTGATCAATAGCGTCAACATTTGTCTTCAAACTTCTAGAATTAAAGTGGAGAATGCTAAATTTATGTTTATACTTATTAGTTAAATCTTGGTTCACATTAAAATCGACAGGTAGCCAGTACTTATTTGGATTATTAGATGTGAACAAAAATTATCATCTGTATCAAGTCTTGTCGAAAACATATCAAAGTTCATATCATTATTAGTAATATCATATTGCACTTCAGAAAACATACATTTAAACCATACATTATTTACTTGATTGAAAGGAAATACATGCTAAGATATATCCATACAGTTTCAATAGCACACAATCACTTCATGCACACATTTACGCACACCAATACAAATTACAAAATAGCGGAAATAGCCAGTTAACACAGAAATATAATGACAAAAGAAATACAATTTACCAAAAGTGAGAGGAATAGGTCATTAACCTAGGATGTAATTCAAAATAGAAACAAATTAGACTTACATAAAATATTGGAAAATATTATGTTATCTTTATGTATATACCATGTGATTATAACATTAAGCTATAAGATTGTAGATGTTTAAATGGTGATGTATATGGAATAAATAAACATCAAATCAAATCAAAGCAAAAAATGTTTTCCCTTTTTATCGAGTCCACTAAAACGATAGAAACTTGGTGGTAGGGAGGGGGGAGGGCGCAGTGTAGATGCCGGAATCATTGCCGTATCCTCCCCCCCCCCCTGGGGAAAAAAACGTGTACAAACACGTACATTTTACCCTTTTTTGGAGATCCCCCCCCCCCCCCCTGGCGCTCAAGGGGGTGGCGGTGCGATTTTTCAAATTTACTACCCCCCCCCCCCCGCCGTCCCCCAACACTGAGCGAAAATTTTCGGGAGCAATTTTTTTTTTTTTTTTTAAGTGCTCACTACCCCTCCCCCCAACCAACCCCCCCCCCCCATCATCTTGCGTTCATGGACCTTAAGTACACATAAAGAAAACATGAATCTAAATTTTTCCGCTCTCAATCTAGGTGTCAATTGGTATGTGATGGTGAACCAACAAAAAAACATCGGGGAGGGGGTGGGGGGGGGGGCGCGGCGGTGAAAACCCTTGTGATTTTCTAGGGGCGGGGATTGCTTTTTGCTTTTGTAGCATCAACTTTTGAAAAAATCACCCTAATGCAATTTCAATAGCCGTGTGCGTCAAGTATTGAAAAGTGCCAGCATGACAGTGACAAGTTCAGTATTTCGAACATAATTGATATTACGATAGGCTACTGAAATTGCCCTAGAGTTGATTTCTCGAGAGCAGTTTCGATCATATTCCTATCATATATCCTCTCCACAGGCTTGATATCAGCTACCTGTGCCATGCCAGAACCCATACCTAACACCATTACAACCTTGTCGAGCCAAACGCTGGATACAGGTTCTTATATCACATGGGAATGCAGCGATGGATACATGATGGATGGCCTGACAAACACTGCTGTATGGGTGTGCTTAGAGGACGGGTCTTGGCTGGTTCATCAACCCATATGCACAGGTAAGGGCTTCACATGCTCAAATACATCAATCCAAATAGTGCATAATATAGAGAAATTAAAGAAAATATATGTTATGCAGTGCCTTTAAAGGACGTCACACGTAGCGGTCTACGCAAATCTAAAAAACAACCCGAGAACTTGTCCGAGGCTTGATTGACATAGCAACAAGTAATTTATGCAGACTGGATTCCATCCATTGCAGTTCAGTCATTAATTCCATGTTATTGGAATACTTCGTCACTAGGTCACCAGGAAAGAAACCTCCATACATTTGAAAGTGTTAGTAGACAGGTCTATTGCCTTAGATTGATTTTTGGAAAGTAGTTACGATCATGTTTCATAATCATTACTCATGTTTCTGCAGCTATAGTGTGCCCATCGCCTCCCATAGCTGCCTATTCAATGCTCGATCCTCTATTGGCTGAAGATCCCGTGGTAAACCAGACGATATCATATAACTGCAGCAGCAGCAAGTACACTCTGATTGGAAGTAACTTGAATAGATGTCTCCAAGATGGCACTTGGGAGAATGATCCTCCCGTTTGTCAAAGTAAGCAGCTAGTTTGATTCCTATGTTTTTCAAGGTTTAGTCGTTAAAACAAGCATCACATATCGTATCGTGTTTATTGCGATATTAGTATTAATGACACTAACCCTAACCCTATTAATGGCTAATTCGTTCAGAATTTACGAAACACATTGGATAATAAGTATAATATTAAAAAGGAATAACATGTTGAAAACATCCATTTTATTCTGAGATGCTTTGGCTAGTAACTTCATGTAGTGATAATAGTGGTCTTATCATGGAGTTGCAAGTAACTCTATGGTCTTATTTACCCACATAGGAAAAGTGGTGTCTTTTGGCGAGTCTCTAAAAATTTTCAAGTGAATTTTGACACCAACCCTTCCATAGCAATGCACGTATTTGCACAATTCGAAGCAGGAAACATAATCGATAACCCCGTGTTTGAGACTCTGTATCCTAGCAACCGATTACCCTACGCATACAGCGTTTTCGCTTTTCAGTGCGGAATTTATCCCTCTCTGTCATACATTTTAAAATCAACCTGATTGGTCCAGAAAATTTGTCGGAAACCTTGAAAAAGTAAGAAGATTAATCTTTTCCATCCAATCACATTTGGCGACACTCCGAGCTCATTAGCATAGAAAGTTACGACGTCATAATCACGCCATGACTCGCATTTGCATGGATGTGTGTGTAGGGTCATTGAATTTTTCATGAGACGTACCTGTGCGCGCTGAGCAAAGAAAGACATGCACAGATCCACTTGAGTGGAATTTCGGCCTGAAACTTTTCCATATGGGTAGCCACATCATTATCAATACTGCTCTTCCTACGGGTCCTGCAATTATTATTCCCTCAGCATTTCCAGGTAACCACAAACACCTAGTCCAAGGATATAAGCTCCGGCGGATTCCATGTGCGCATGCGCAGGTTTCCTTCTCGAGCTCAATCTGGGCTCGGTATGGTACGAGAAAAATAAGACGCCTCCGGGCAAGGATCGAGTCAGGTCATCTCAAATGAGAAACAAGAGCCTGCACTATTACATCACAGTGTTTTTTTGTTATTGCTATTGCTGTTAATCGTAGTTGATATCGTTGTTGTTTTTATTTGTTAAAGGGGATTGCGGCGATACAGACAATGATGTCAAACGTTACTCCAATCTCACTTGCTACCGTCAACGTGGTAATACTAATAGTTCGACAGATTGGATAGGATCGAAAAACCTTTGCAATGCTAAAGGGGAGCTACTTGCCACCGTGAAAGATGCTGAGACACAAACGTTTCTCGTTGAGTTCATTGGCGACCAGATCGGCAACCATGTTTGGATTGGAGCGATGGAGGGACGAGACTGGGTGTGGAGACATAGTAAGTTATTTATAGCTTTGTTAAGTTCATTTTTTATTTTCATTTTCACAATCGTCAGTAGCCTACTATTGGCAAAACGAAAAAACAATGGTAATTAGTGTGACAATATAAATATTACCGTCTCTTATGCAACATAAGACAATTCCTGAACGGAATGACGATACCTTTTCTACACCTTCCCTTTAATAATTCTCTGTAGACGTTGGTTATCTCTATCTAAACTATGGATGATTAGAATTTTAAAGTAGATATTCATTGATTTTAAAAACTAACTTTATTTTCATTATTGCAAAGTTGAAACGCTTAAATACAGCCCCGGCATAGCACCTGAAGAGCTCTCCGAAATGTAAATGTTTCTTTCATACGCCTTACTAACAATTGGTCATTAACTCTTAAACATCACACGTTTGCTTTGTGTTAGTATTGCAAACAAAAATATTTTCTGTCTCATTTCTTTTAAATCGGACATTGCGATTTGATTTACTATTAACTATGTTTCTTGGAATAATTAATTCAAAATAATTTGTCTTTTACACTGCATTATAATGATACGGCATTACTAATTTTCAGTCAAATATTCGGGTGATCTTTTACTTCTATTTTGCATAATAATGAACGTTTTGTTTCCTAAGCTTAATACTTCCAGGAAAGTGTGATTTTGTTTTGTAAAGATTATGTACTCTAACTTCTTATTAACTTTCCCTTTTTTTTTTAGATTGATGATCCTATTTTTAATTAGTACCTGAACTTTTACTTTGTACTGTCAATAAACCGCATTGAATGAAATTGAGCTCCGTTGGATAAAGCAGATAATACAGAGGAGAAAGATTGCGTCTTAAAATTCACACATGTATTCCCTTCTTAGAAATGCTTCAAAAAAAGGACTGCATGTAAATCTAGTCATACCAAGATTGTCTAATAAGGTCCTATTTGACAGTACATATATTCAAGATCTGTGAACGTTTTTTTTGTCATATCTATTTGATGTTGGTGTTGCCATCGTAGTAGGAGAGAATGATGTAGTACAACAATTCATTCTTCATTGCATTGCATGTTTCTTCATCTCAATTTAATATATTTCATGCACGTCAACATAACAGGGAAAAGCGACAAGAACGTGTAAAAGGAAGTGCAATAGTAGAATTATTGGGGTGACTGGGGTCAGTAGATAAAACATGTATTTGTATTTTATATTTGTTAACATTTATTTTCTTCTCATCGATACAATATGAAACACAATGTATATATAAGTCATGCATGTAACAATGATTTCAACATAGAGTATACAGTAAATAATACATATAACAGAAGGAGGCGAAAACCCGAAAATCATAGCTTGAGTTGGGAACGCCTATAATAAGTTAATACAGTTAATGAGACAACATTATACATATTATAATGAAAATTACATATTGTATAAAAGAAGGTTGATAGGAAAGAAAAAATGAGAGGAGAATTAAGTATAGGAAGGCATGTTCACTTATACATGGATAACATAATTAGGTAATAAGATAATGATTGAAAAGATGAAGGAAGTAATAGTTACCAGAAGCAAGAGTGCAATAATAACAGGACGATATTGAATGAAAGCCTGTCTAAATAACAAATGCAAAGATAAACAAATTGTTTCTTCTTTTCTTTCTTTTCTTTTCTTGTTGAACGTTATTTTCTCAGGCGAGGTATACATCGAACGCTTCTTTTGGCAAAATCCATTTCCAAGTGCGAAATCACGAGATTGTATTGAACTGTCATATCAGGATGGATCATTTTCATGGAGTCCAAGATCATACCAAACAGACAATGGCTTGCTCTGTCAGTATGGTAAGTGGGTCTATTATTATTATCACTACTGCTACTACTCAGTAGCGTACGCAGGATTTTTTCAAGGGGGGGGGGGGGGGGGGTTAACATTTGTAAATCGGGCCCAGAATTTCGCAACGACTCAGCCAGCCGCTGAATAAGCGAGGGGGGGGGGGTTAGAGGACACCTTTTTTCTTTTTGTTTGGTCTCCAAGAATCGCAACGACTCAGCCAGCCGCTGAATAAGCGGGGATAAGAAGACATTTTTTTTCTTCAGTGTCCTATTGTGTAAAATATAGAAATCATGTTCGGACTACATTGTTTATAATATTCCATCGTAATGTTCACACGATCATAATGTGACGGACAAGGCTATTTAAAACGGCTTATTCAATATTTTCGATGGTCTGTACGATCGTGTTTTAGCACGTCTTCACATATTAACATGTGGAGCTATACATAGTATCACTCAGTCATGAAATCTTTATTTCTAGATCGGTCTTGCCAGAGTGTTGGGCTTAACCTATCAGACATGGTACTAGAATACATGGGCACCTGTTTCCAATTCCTGGATGTTTCGAAGAACTGTAATGACGGGGCCGAAGAATGTAATGGGAGAGGAGGATTTCTGGCTGAAATACTCGATGAGAGCACTAATGCTTTATTGCTGGACCGAGCCCTGTATCTGCGAGACATAGGTGTAAACACGGCCTGGTGGATCGGTGGTTATGACGAAAACGACATCGGACGGTCCTGGTATTGGTCTGATAGTACGTGATTCCTCAAATAGTATAGAAACAGTAAAATGTAGTCTTTATCTGTTTATTGGAAGAAAAACACATTTATTTTTGTAACAAAATCTATACTATTTGCAACTATTTGTATTCAATGTCAATACAATAACAAATCCCAAATTTGTTCCTATTTTAACACAGGAATTGAAATGGGATTAGAGCCATATACGTTATGAAATCAGCATCAAAATTATCAGTTATTCGTTAATATCAGTAATATATAAGTAGTTGGTTGCAGTCCAAAAATAATAAAAATAAATTGTTGAGTAAAAAGGAAATAGTTTAGCCAAATGAGATCCTTGATCACTTGTATTATATGAATGTGGTTATTGGCTGCAAAGAAGTCCATAAGTATGTTTATATAATAACCTTGAATAGGATTAGGAGGTAATGGAATCTTTTTTGTAATTTAAACAATAATACATATACAATATTAGGTGTCAACAACTTTAGATCTTTTCCCTGCATTTGCTAATTTTTAATTTAATGAATTGAGAAATAAAATCTTGAAAGCAATGAAATAATACAAAATAAGTAAAACATTCAACAATTGTGTAATAATACATGATTTTAAACTACACATCCAGCTGAACCTAAGCAATGTAAACAATTACCAAGAATTTACGCACTCTATATCGGGCATATCTTGTATGCTATAAATGCAAAACCTGAATAAAAACAAGACCCAATAGTAATGTCTGGAATTGACTTTTCCAAATACAGATCAGCATGGACTAGTAAAATTGAAGCTAATATATTTATATTGAGGCTTTCCAATGGAAGTAGAAATCAGAGCAACTTCATAAGGCTTAGAAGGACATCATATTAACCATACCATGATTCATCTCTTTCTTCAGAAACTCGAATGAACTATGAGGAATGGTACGAGGGCGAGCCTAATAGGAATGACCAGTTATGTGTAGAAATGAGACTGGAGTTTCAGTACCAATGGAATGACCACTATTGTAGAGAAAGAAGTCGGACTCTATGTCAAATTGGTGAGAAAATGTGAAATATACTTTTCGAACATCTTTTAGGGGGTCATGGGAATGTACACAAATACAAACTGACTATGTTAGACGGCTTCTTTGAACCGGTGACAAGAATTATTGCTGAGGTGATTTGAAAATATATGAGCAATCACAACATTGTGTAATGTTTAAAAATCATGATACATCATGTATATCATTCATAGTTTTCTTCACGTAAATGAAGGAAGGCATAGAATAAATGAATGAAGTAAATATCAAAATGGATGTTTCAGTGATAAGTATAAAGATCGTGTCTTATATATTTTCCAGGAATTCCTGCTTGTGGTGACCCAGGTGAACCTTTGCATGGTAATCGTTTACCAGACGATAGAACAACTTACTCTGTCGGTGCTACTCTTCATTTCACCTGTCAGGAGGGGTATACATTATCTGGAGAAAGCGTTTTAAGGTGTATGAATAATGGAACATGGAATCATCCAAGACCATCGTGTGAAGGTAAAGTGACTGTTTTTTAAATGAATAAGAAATGATAATTGAATCTTATTTACCCACAGAGTATCCCATCAGGATTTGATTTAATACTGCTCTTCCTCATGCTCATGTAGCCTCTTGAAGTATCATTACTCCAGCAATTATCAGGAGCCTATTGGCACCTGGCTGGATACTGACAAAATAACATGGATTTAAGTCTTGCCAACAGGACATTTATGCCGGGTTGAGATTGGAACCCTTAACGAATGACATGATAATCAAGTGAATGAAATACTATACCATATTTTTTCCTCAAACGCATGTGAGGTCCGTGTTAATGTTTGCAGATGATATTCCGTATTTCATAACAATTCTTTATATTGCGTCATGCTTCACGACATGCTAACGTAGTGACAGCTTTCAAACGTCAGTAAAATGCTGCTCAAAGTGTCTTAAATCATGAATTTATTAAGCAAGGCTTCGTCGAAACTTCTACAATTTTATCACCAACAAAATTGTTATTCATGAGGGATAACAGTAAGGTATTATCATCTAAGAGCTAGTGATGAATAAACAAAATTAATCTAAAACTTGAACTATCACTATGTTTGGATGTAAAAAAAGAAGCAATAGCATCCCTTCAGTGAAATGTGAATAATTACATAATATTTATCCAGTCTTTCCTGTTTTCCTGAATAGCTGTCGAATGTGGAAATTTTCTACCAGAGGTCGCCCTTGCATCCACCATGAAACTAAGAGCAGTGTTTCAAGATATTGCTGTATACACCTGTGAAGATGGTTATATTCCTGATAATGAACCAATCAGCTTCTGTCAGCATACAGGCACATGGAGAATACCTAACTTTACATGTACAGGTAAGAGAATATATATTTATTAATTCTATGTTCTTAATACAGGGTAGACACTTCGGTACAATACAAGGTTGTATTTAGCGCAGGTACATGGTTTGTTTTACCTGTCAGCTAAATATGCATTGTAAACCTTGGAATTGAGTAACCAGGGGACTAACTGCTTTAATGCCTATCCGAGAAACTGGGTAATGAGGACTAATGCCTTATTAAAGGGTGCTAGTGGATCGGCTTTCTTAAGACCTCTGCTCTAACACTGAGCTGTCGTGAATATACAAAAATAGATAGAAAACACTTGATATGTCTTAATGTAGCAGCATAGTGATGTGACTATAAAGAACAATTGAGCTCGCTATAGCGATGATTCTAATCTAAGGACAATGATTTCAGTTGCCAATGTCTTCTCTTGTTCTTGATAATAACAGTAAATCTTGTTTCTATTCCAGCACTCAGCCAATGTTACAGTAACACCTGTAAGAATTATCGGCCGGCGCGATTTGAAAATTTTCGGGAGCAATCTTTTTTTTTTAAGTGCTCACTGCCCCCCACCCCCCCCCCCCCCCCCCCCACCCCCATCATCTTGCGTTCATGGACCTTAAGTACATATACAGAAAACATTAATCTAAATTTTCCGCTCTCAATCTAGGTGTCAATTGGTATGTGATGGCGAACCAAAAAAAAGACATCGGGGGGGGGGGGCGGCGGTGAAAACCCTTGTGATTTTCTAGGGGCGGGGATTGCTTTTTGCTTTTATAGCATCAACTTTTAAAAAAATCAACCTAATGCAATTTCAATAGCCGTGTGCGTCAAGTATTGAAAAGTGCCAGCATGACAGGACAAGTTAAGTATTCCGAACATAATTGATATTACGATAGGTTACAGAAATTGCCCTAGAGTTGATTTCTCGAAAGTAGTTGCGATCATTTTTCCATAATATGTCCTCTCCACAGGTTTGATATCAGCTACCTGTGCCATGCCAGACCCCATACCTAACACCATTACAACCTTGTCGAACCAAACGCTGGATACAGGTTCTTATATCACATGGGAATGCAGTAATGGATACATGATGGATGGCCTGACAAACACTGCTGTATGGGTGTGCTTAGAGGACGGGTCTTGGCTGGTTCATCAACCCATATGCACAGGTAAGGGCTTCACATGCTCAAAGCATTCAATCTAAATCAGCACATTATATAGACAATTTAAAGAAAACTATAATCATGTTAATTTGAATTGAGAAGGGAAAAAAAGACTATGCATGACTTTTAAAAAATTAAAAAATATATATTATATTTACGTTTTTATTATTGTATCCACTGTTTGTTTTTAATTTCTTTACATGTTTTCAGTAACAGAATAAGTTGACAAAAAATAAAATACAATTTTATACGTTTAGGGAACTTATTTTACAAGGCCTTTTGGCCTTATTTTAGTTTCCCTTTTCTCAATTTTGGTGTCTTTGATACTGTTGACATGTATGATCGCATGTTAAAAAAATTCAATGTATAATATTATAATGATCTATTGTTTTTATATGAAGATGGAAATAAATGAACAAATGAAATGAAGTTTACAAATAATAGACACCTATCAAAGTATTTATGGTAGATATTGTAGTTGTGTCGTGTAGTTTTTGGACCCCTGTATAATTTATATTTATGAATTATTGAATACAATGACTTAAACTTACAACATTTTCCTGAAAAATTTGACATTTTGTTTTCTATGGAGTGAATTGCTAAACTATTCATTATTACTAAATTAATCATGTTAATCGTCGTACTGCTAATGAGCGGCACAGATTTCTTCGGTTAGCATAAAGATTATCGATGTCATAGTAATAAAGCGATTATAAAGTCACCCGAGATAACATCTCAAGTGCTATTTCAATACCACATTGTATGAGCATAGGATACATGTTCCGATTACGTAATACAGCAGTGTGATGTTGGCATGTTTCATAAGATGACGTACACGGCCATAGAAATAGACCGGTTTACCAACATAATTATTCGAATTGTATGCATACTGTTGAACGAAAATTTGTTCTTAAGAACGTGAGAGCTTGCCCGAGGCTCGCCCGACATAGCAGAACTAATGTTTGTAAACTGGATTCAATTTATTGCAGTTCATTTATTAATAACAGGTTAATGGAATATCTCGTCACTAGACCCTCAGTAGAGAAACATTCTTTAATTTGAAGATGTTAGTAAACCGGTTTATTGCCTTAGATTGATTTTTCGAAAGTATTTGCTATCATGTTTGATAATCATTACTCATGTTTCTTCAGCTATTAAGTGCCCGTCGCCTCCCGTAGCTGCCTATTCAAGACTCGATCCTCTATTGCTTGAAGATCCCGTGGTAAACCAGACGATATCATATAACTGCAGCAACAGTGAATACACTCTGCTTGGACGTAACTTGAATAGATGTCTAGAAGATGGCACATGGGAGAATGATCCTCCCGTCTGTCAAAGTAAGTGTAAAGATCGAGGCCAACGTAGTAATGTGTATTGTCAGTATTGTCGAATACATTTAGTTTCGTTTAACCTGTCTTTTGGGACACAGTATTATGAGTTAAGACTTTAGGCTAAAATCTGCTTCTTATATCATCAACTTTGTCAAGAAATCTAGAAAACGGCACAGTTATTGATTTTAGATTAATACATAAGAAGCATGGATTATCCATTTGCAGGGGAAGATTTACACGAATAAAAAATGGTATAACATGTCTAATGTACTGAAAGTGACGGGGAGAGACATGAATCCTCTCTTCCATTTTCTTAAAAGCGGCTATCCCTGGTTATCAAACATGCCGGTATTTTACGTCACCAGTAAATCACGACGTGAAATTTCTTATGCTACAGTGCGTCCCAGAACAAATGAAATCGAGAACTATCGGTGTTTTATCATAACTTAACCACAATTATGATTAATAAATGACGTAGCAATGAACAGAGTTGACAAAAAACTTAACTCCGTTTCGTTGAAGATCAGCCATGCATCAGGTCTTTCGTCTTCTTTGTGAATGGCTGATCGTCAATGAAACGGAGTTAAGTCTTTTGTCAACTCTGTTCATTGCTACGGCAGGCAGCCATTGATAACGTAAGTTGTTTGATTACATTATGGAAATACAAGTATTACTTTAAACAAACAGAACTTTGTTATTCCTGGCTCATTTTTCTTGATTTAGGTGTCATATGAAAGGGCAGAAATATAACTTTCTAGAAATGTGATTTTGTGACCGCCCGTCAAATGACTTTTTGGTTCCCTCTCTTCAAATTACTTTTAATCACTCATGCGTGAAATATGCATCATATGAGTTGCATCAAATGAAAGAAGAGGATCTTAGCTTTCCAAATAAGTGTCATTTATTAATTATAATTGTGATTAAGTTATGATAAAACATCGATAATTCTCGGTTTCGTTTTTTCAGGGACGCACTGCATATACATAGAGCCTTGATATATGCTTTCATCTTCTTTAGTTTGTCCAAATAGGGGGTTGCTGTTACCATTTTCTTAAAAGTCATAATAATAATAGTGGCTTCTTGTAAAGCGCACATGTTCATCATGCAGTGACGCTCCTGCCTTTAAAACATCATTAACCCGGTCAAAGCCGAACAGCCAAATATGTAGCGTTTCAGTAGTTTGGGTACACATTCGAACCTGGGTGGAGAATGGCAAATTTGGATTAATACACTGTCGCTCATATAGTTGAATTTTTTATTTACCCCAATTTAATGGAATTATTTTGACAATGATTTATTCCTAATAGATCTAGATAATAGTATACATTCTCATATTTTATTTAATAATAATTTGCCAGTGTTTGTTTTGCGTGACTGCTAAAGCATGTGTATGCTATTATGCTTATCAACTAGGAGACGTACACCCCTAAGTCATAAATGACAGTAATGACGATTAATGCCCCACAAAAGGGCACTAATATAGCACATCGACACGGTTTTGATCCTGGGGCCTCCCAGTTACGAGGCCATTGCTTTGTCACTGAACCATGACCATACGCAGCGGGAGCTAGGGTAAGGGGCAGATTCCATGAATTAAAAAACAAACAAAGAAAATGCAATAAAATTATAATATTTTATTGCATTTTACCCCGGTCCACAACATAAACAAAAATCCTCTGTGTGCCCATGCCTTGAGCCATAAAGCATGGCCGTACAAAGGAATTGTTTATGTTGGGGACCGGGGGAAATTTAACGAATTATTGAAAATGTATTGCATTTTCTTTGTTTTTTTCTATTTGTGGGAACTGCCCCCTATCCTTGCCCCGCTGTGTGCAGTCATGGTTCAGTGACAAAGCAATGGCCTCGTAACTGTGAGGCCCCATGATATTAAAAAAACGTATCGATGTGCTATATTAGTGCCCTTTTGTGGGGCATCAATCCTCATTACTGTCATTTATGACTTTAATAACGGCGTAGGTCCCCTAGTTGATAAGCATAGTATTATACACATGTTTTAGCAGTCATGCAAAACACACATTGGCAAATTATTATTCAATACAATCTGAGAATGTATATTATTATCTAGATCTATGAGGAATAAATTATTTTTTAAATAATTCCATAAATTGGGGTTAAACAAAAATATTCCAACTATATTGAGCGACAGTGTATCTTAATTACCAAAGGACGTTTAATCCCGGGAAGGGTTTCGAAAATTCAACCTTTTAATGGAATGTCAAGTAAATGAACCATTATACCATAACACCTCCACATATAGCCTTATCGAACATGAAACTATTGTAAACGTGCAGCAGAGAGGGGGCCATTGAAGGAGCGTTCACGTCGCGGTCCCTGTCCGATGAAAATCTGCGAATCCTTCAACCACACTACCCAAGTTCTTTTAGTAACTACCACAGCCAACACCATGGCTACCAATGACAATGATGACCAATTTGTTGCTGGGGCTCAGGGTCGAACTCATGGGTCCTTGTCAGGACCGGCCCTGAGTATCATCTCATCCAACATTGAAGGTCTTTCAGGCGCCAAACAAGAACTCTTGGCTGACCTATGCATACAAACCAGCTGTGACATTCTCTGCCTCCAGGAGACCCATCGCGGGCCTACACGAGTTCGCCCTCGTATCCCTGGAATGAACCTCATCGCAGAGAGACCACATGTCTAGTACGGACGCGCAATCTTTGCCCGTAATGGTCTTGCTGTGGACAAATCTTCCCTATCAGACATCAATAACATTGAAGTCCTTGTTTGATTAAATGAAACTATTGTAAACGTGCAGCAGAGAGGGGGCCATTGAAGGAGCGTTTACGTCGCGGTCCCTGTCCGATGAAAATCTGCGAATCCTTCAACCACACTACCCAAGTTCTTTTAGTAACTACCACAGCCAACACCATGGCTACCAATGACAATGATGACCAATTTGTTGCTGGGGCTCAGGGTCGAACTCATGGGTCCTTGTCAGGACCGGCCCTGAGTATCATCTCATCCAACATTGAAGGTCTTTCAGGCGCCAAACAAGAACTCTTGGATGACCTATGCATACAAACCAGCTGTGACATTCTCTGCCTCCAGGAGACCCATCGCGGGCCTACACGAGTTCGCCCTCGTATCCCTGGAATGAACCTCATCGCAGAGAGACCACATGACTAGTACGGACGCGCAATCTTTGCCCGTAATGGTCTTGCTGTGGACAAATCTTCCCTATCAGACATCAATAACATTGAAGTCCTTTCTATTGACCTAATGGAAATCACCATAAGCTCAGTGTACAAGCCACCTCTTGAGCCTTTCGACATGCCCGGCAGAGCTACTGACGGCAGGATGAATGTGGTCATTGGTGACTTCAACAGCCACAGCACTACCTGGGGATATAGAGAAATAAACGAAAATGGTGAACTTGTTGAGACGTGGGCACATTCTAACCAGCTGTCCCTCATTCATGACGCTAAGCTTCCTGCCTCTTTCAATAGTGCAAGGTGGAGACGTGGCTACAACCCTAACCTGATATTTACATCTACCAGGATTGCTAACCAGTGCGAGAAAGTCGTTCGCGACCCAATCCCTCACTCTCAGCACCGACCGATAGGGCTTAAGGTTAGTGCAGTCATTACTCCACGAGCAGCACCCTTCCGACGTCGTTTCAATCTGAGGAAGGCAAACTGGGAAAAGCTAAGGACTTTGTCTCCTATATCCAAGACCTACCTGCCACCCCCAAAAACTACGACACCTTTGTAGAGTTGATGAAGAAATCCTCAAGGCGTAACATCCCCCGAGGCTGTCGCACGAACTACATTCAAGGCTTGACGGACCACTCCAAGGTGATGTATAAAGACTACATCGAACACTTCCAGATGGACCCCTTTAGTGAGGAGACACTGGAATCTGGAGAAAATTTGACCAAGGAAATTGGTGAATCTAGAAGGAGGAAGTGGCAAGAATTCATACGATCCACACATAACAGCAGGAAAGCATGGAAAACGATCCGGATAATAATAATAATAATAATAATAATAATAATAATTGATTCTTATTTAGCGCTACTACAGATAAACTGGGCAACGACTATACAAAGGCCCAACCAAGATCTCAAGTCACTGCCAACCAAGTTGCCCACCAACTCCTAGTGAATGGCCGGGGAAACCCTGACCATTACCCCAGAAGAGCCAGGCTCCCTAAGGTCCCAGACGCTCCAAACTCCCAAGATGTCCCAGGCTTCACTAAACCGTTCACCATGAACGACCTGCTTGCTGCCATCAAAGCAATGAAAAACAACAAAGCTCCTGAACTTGATGACATCCTCTGCAAGCAGATCAAACAACTTAGACCAGGCGCCCTCAACTGGCTTCTCAAAATGTTCAACGAATGTTTGGGCACCAACAAGATCCCAAAGCTCTGGAGGAAATCCAAAGTTATTGCCCTGTTGAAGCCTGGCAAAGGCGCAGCCAGCCCAAAGAGCTACAGACCTATCTCCCTACTGTGCCATACATATAAGCTGTTCGAGCGACTTATCCTCAACCGCATCGCCCCATTCGTGGATGAACATCTCATTCCGGAACAAAAAGGGTTTAGGCCAGGAAAATCATGCACTGGCCAACTCCTAAACCTCACTCAGTTCATTGAGGACGGGTATGAGAGTAAGCTTATCACCGGAGCTGCTTTCGTTGATCTCTCTGCTGCCTACGACACTGTGAACCACAGAATCCTCACCAGGAAGATCTTTGAGCTGACAAAGGATGTGAAACTGACTGGACTCATCCAGACGTTGCTGTCCAATCGGCAATTTTGTTGTGATCCTCAACGGCAATCGCAGCTGGCGCAGGCAGAAAAATGGCCTACCACAAGGAAGTGTGCTCGCACCGTTGCTCTTTAACGTGTACACGAACGACCAACCGAACCACCCAAAAACCAGGAGCTTCCTCTACGCCGATGATCTCTGCATCGCCACCCAGAACCAGCCTTTTGTGAAGTTGGAGGAGTCCCTCAGTAGTGCCCTGGCCGGAATCCCATACTACGCGACCAACCGCCTGAGAGCTAACCCTGATAAAACTCAGATAAGTGCATTCCATCTCAAGAACAGGGATGCCAACCATCAACTTAGGATCAGCTGGTATGGGAAAAGGCTGAAGCACACACCCAACCCAGTTTACCTAGGCGTCACACTGGACCGCTCCCTAACCTACAAGAACCACATTGCCAACACTAAGGCAAAAGTTGGAGCCCGCAATAGCATCCTCAAGAAGCTTGCCAACGCCAACTGGGGGACTGATGCCAGAACAATCCGGACGACAGCCCTTGTGCTTTGCTTCTCTGTTGCGGAGTATGCTTCACCAGTATGGAGTAGGTCGGCCAATGCATCCAAGATCGATCCAGCTCTAAATTCATCTTGCAGAGCGATCACTGGTTGCCTTAGGCCAACTAAAGTAGAAGACATCTACCTGCTCTGCGGTATCACCCCTCCACACGTCAGAAGACTGGTTTTGTCCCAGAAAGAAAAGGACAAACAAGAGAATAATCAACTCCACCCACTCTTCGAACAACAGCCAGTGGGCAAGAGGCTCAAATCCAGACGCAGCTTTCTGCACACTGTAGAGCCCCTTAATACCAGCCCTCACAACCAAAGGATGACTTTGTGGTCTAACCACCTCCAGACCACTCCACATAAACTCTCCCTCAGCCCGAAGGAATCCCTCGCATCCGGCTCCAGTGAGACTTGGCCTACCTGGCTGAGCCTCAACCGCCTAAGAACTGGCTACGGACGATGCAGAGTCCTAATGCAGACATGGGGTCTAGGAGATGAACAAACAACATGTGAATGCGGCCAGGAACAGACAATGGAACACCTGCTTGTCTGCCCACTCCTGCCAGAGCCATGCACCCAAGATGACCTGGAAGCCGTGAATTGCCGTGCCAAAGCCTGCGTGGACCACTGGACGGGACTTGTGTAGTGACTCGTTAAGAAGAAGCAGAGAGAAGCATAGATTTTCATTTTTATCCGTGGTATTGTTTTCTGTACGATGTTTTTTGTTAAGGAAATATTTTTCTAACCATATATTCGATCATATGTTTTGTATCTCAAAGGAAAGTGTGATACAGCCGATACTAGACGTTACACTGATCTCACCTGCTTTCGTACAAGTGATACACAGAGGACGTGGGAGGACTCATTTGACTTCTGCTATGATAACGGGGAGCTACTTGTCACAGTAAATGATGTTGAAATGCAGAACTTTATTGCCCAATTTACTCAAGAAAACCTTAACGATCACGTCTGGATTGGTGCAAGGGAAGGTCTAGACTGGAAATGGAGACAAAGTAAGTTCTTTATTCAATCCAGACTAAATGGGAACATGGTACGTTTGCGTAGTACATACATAGAGGAACATACATTATAGAACTTTACAACTTTTTTTTACTTTTAAAGAAATGGACAATTCACAGTTGATATTCGGTTAAGCAACGTCAGTACCTTTGACATTTTTTTTTTTTTTTTTTTTTTGGGGGGGGGGGGGGGAATAGTGTTTTTGTAAGCCTATGTATGATACATTGTATAAAGCACAATCTTGTACATCAAGAGCAAATGAGCGGATACTTATGCAGTGTCTTTTTATACCTGGTTATGCCACCCCCTACGATGAGAATTGAGAAAAATGTTTTTCTAACGCCAGTTTATAAGAGTTCTGACAGTGTTTATCGATATGTTTTAATCAGGTGACACATACATCGATCGCTTCTTTTGGGAGATAGCATACCCTGATCAAAGCTCGGGAGATTGCATCGGATTATCATATCAGAGTAACTCAGGTGAATTCGCATGGAGTCCTAGGTCACCAGGAGACGAGATTGGTTTGCTATGCCAATATAGTGAGTACAAGCAACTTTGGCTCTTACTAGAACTAATGACTTTTGTTAATGACCTCCGTTCTCGCGGCATTAAATTTACTTTCACGAATATCGGCACTCAAGTTATTGTGATTCATTAATTTTACAGGAGGCAGCTTTGAAGAATCCTAACCTCTCGCAAATTTAGAAATTTTCTTGTTTCGTATTGATTTTCTCAGGCCTACAATTTGTTACGAATATGATATTGTTACGATATTTCATTTAGCTATAAAGGTATCCCAATAAAGAATGTTTTGAATAGTTAACAAAATTAGACATTTGTAGATACACTAGTAGATTTTGTTCAACGACCCCGTGATATTTTCCAATTAAAAAATATTCAACAAAAACTATTATGGAACTTTACATTTCTGTACTGTGCATGCCATAACAGCATAACATTTCCCGATCCTGGCCGAAATTAAGGTTGATTAAAAACAGACATATCCTAAGGACGCTGATAATAAATTGGCAACTCTTTTTATGAGTTTGATCAACTTATTGTTTTCATGATTTATTTTTTGTTGAAGTCTTCTTTTTTGTAGGGAAAGTTCATGCATCTGTCGAATTATGTGTGTGCAATCTTTAGATCGAACTTGTCAGAGTGTTGGACTCCGCCAATCCAACATGGTACTAGAATACATGGGCACCTGTTTCCAATTCCTGGATGTTTCGAAGAGCTGTACCAACGGGACCAGAGAGTGTAATGGGAGAGGAGGATTTCTGGCTGAAATACTCGATGAGAGCACTAATGCTTTATTGCTGGACCGAGCCCAGTATCTGAGAGACATAGGTGTAAACACGGCCTGGTGGATCGGTGGTTATGACGAAGACGTAGGACGGTCCTGGTATTGGTCTGATAGTACGTAATTACTCAGAAACTATAGTGACAGTAACATGTAGCTTGTATCTGTTTAATCGAAGACAAACATTTATTTTTGAAACAAAATCTAACAATATCAGAAGCCAAAGGATATGAAATGTAAACAGAAATGTGATCGGTATTCCATTTACCACTATTTGTATTCAATGATAATACAATAAACCTTCCCATTACAATTTGTTTTTATTCTAACACAATAATTGAAATGAGATTAGAGATATTATATGTTATGAAATCAGCATCAAATTTATCAGTTATTAATTTTGAAGGCATCATTTAACAATGTTAAATCTGAGATGCAAGGCCCTACGTGTTATCAGTGTCTGTGCTATGGTGTTATATTGAAGCCCTAAACAAATTGCGCTTCAAAATGATCATCAAGTGCCACAAAACAGTAAAAATCTTTAAGTGACCGATTTTACCATGATACTCATATCCCCCAATAGACTGTATAAGTTTAATATACTTGTAATATACTTTAATATACTCGATCACTTGTATTGTATGAATGTGGTTATTGATAATGTATTTTATGACTTGCTCCAAAGTAATAACATGAAACTTGCTTTAAACATGGTCAATACTTATGTTTTAATAAAAAAAACTTGCATAGGACTAGGAGGAAATGTAATTTTTTGTGTGGGATATACAATGTTAAACATACAACATCAGGGCCCCGTCTTACAAAGAGTTACGATTGATCCAAATCAATCGCAAGTCCTCCAATCAATCGCAAGTTTGCAGTATTCTATCTCTTAGGTACATAGTTGCGATTAATATAATAAATAAGTTGCTATCGGTATCAACTCTTTGTAAGACGGGGCTCAGGTGTCAACAATTTTAGATATTTTACCTGCATTTGCTAAATTCTAATTACATGAATTGAGAAATAAAATCTTGGAGACAATGAAAAGATAAAAATAGTACAATAAAACAAAATACATTAATCAGTTTTGTAGGAATACACGATTTTAAACTGCACATCCAGCTGGACCTATGCAATTTAAAACAAACATACCCAAATGTTCACACTCTATATTGAGCATATCTTGTATGCTATAAATGCAAAATCTGAATCAAACAAGACCCAAGAGTAATGGCTTGAATTGACTTTTCAAAAATACAGATCAGCTAGTACGAGTAGTATTGAAGCTTGTATTGTTATATATAAAGCAGATATCAGAGCAGTTCACTAACGAATAGTAGGACACCATATTCATCATACTCCATTCATCTCTTCAGAAACTCGAATGAACTATGAGGTATGGAACGGTGACGAACCTAGTACGGATTTCGAAGACTGTGTAGAAATGAGAAGGGATTTTCAGTACCAATGGAATGACCGATCTTGTTCAGATAGAAGTCGGACTCTATGTCAAATTGGTAAGAAAATGTGAAATATACTTTTTGAATATCTTTGAGGGGGTCATGGGCTTGTACACAAATACAAATTGACTATGTTAGACCGCTTCTTTGAACAGATGACAAAAATTATAGCTTAGGTGATTTGACAATATTTGAGCAATCAAAATATTGTATATTGTTTAAAGATTATGATACATCATGTATATTATTTACAGTTTTCTGCACGTGAATGAAGGAATGGATAGAATATTACAGATAAATTAATTATCAGAATGGATGTTTCAGTAATAAGTATGAATATTTTATGTTATATATTTTCCAGGAATTCCTGCCTGCGGTGACCCAGGTGAACCTTTGCATGGTAATCGTTTACCAGACGATAGAACAACTTACTCTGTCGGTGCTACTCTTCATTTCACCTGTCAGGAGGGATATACATTATCTGGAGAAAGCGTTTTAAGGTGTATGAATAACGGAGCATGGAATCATCAAAGACCATCGTGTGAAGGTAATGAATAATAATTGAATATTTTTACCCACCGAGTAGCCCCATCATTATTAATACTGCTCTTCCTCATGTTCATTGTAGGCCCTGGATACTGTCAAATATGGATTTATGTCTTGCCAAAGGACATTTATACCGGCGTGAGATCCGAACCCTCAACGAATGAAATGAGAGTCGAGTAAAGGAACTACTATAAGATATTTTGTTCGTCAAAACACATGCGAGGTCCGTTTTATTGTTTGCAGATGATATTCCGTATTTCATATACATTCTTTAAATGTAGTTATACTTTGAGACAGGTGTTTAAATGCTAGCATAGTGATAGCTATCAAACTTCAGTAATATGCGGCTAAAAGTATGTTTAATACTTAATTCATTAAGCAAGGCGTCTTTGAAACTTTCTACAATTTTACCGTCAATAAAATTGTTATTCATGAAGGATTATAATAAGGTATTCTTATCTAAGAGCAAGTAATACAAAAAAAAAAGGAAATGAAAATTGTACTTTTAACACTATGTTTGGATTTAAAACGAAACAATAGCATCCCTTCATTGAAATATGAATAATGACATGATATTTATCCGGTCTTTTCTGTTTTCCTGAATAGCTGTCGAATGTGAAGGAAGCCCACCAAAGGTCGCTCTTGCATCAACCATGATACTAGGATCAGTATATCAATATATTACTGTATACACCTGTCAAGATAGTTATATTCCTGATAATGAACCACTCAGCTTCTGTCAGCATACAGGCACATGGAGAACCCCTAACTTTACTTGTTCAGGTAAGATGATATTTATTTATTTATCTGTTTATTCTATGTTCTTTATACAAGGTAGACTCTTCAGTATAAAAACAACTGATTTGCAAGACACCCCTGTATATAGGGCAGGTAAATATTTTGTTTAACCTGACAGCTAAAACGCATGTTATTCTTTTTTATATGGAAATCAGGTGACCGATGGCAATTAGGCCTCTCCGAGGGACTGGCTAATGAGGACTAATGCCTTACTAAAGGATGCTAGGGAATCGGATTGGTTAAGACCACGGGAACTCCCAGTTACGAGACCACTGCTCTACTACTGAGATTTCTTGAATAAAACAAAACAAGTAAAACATAATAATAATGTAGCAGCACTGTAATGTGACTGTCAAGAACATTTAATCTCGCTCTAGCGACGATTTCAGTTGACAATGTCTTCTGTTGTTCTTGGTATATACTGTAAATCTATTTTCTACTCCCAGCACCCAGTCCATGTTACCATATTCCCTTGTATGAATGGAGGTACTTGTTATGAAGTATATGGATCACCATTCACATGTACGTGTACCCCTATTGATCTACCATTGCCACATTCAACTTAAAATATAGAATGTAGTATTAAAGTGGGTATCTAGTAAGATTTATTCCTTCAATACACCGAGCCCTACGCTTTCCGGATCTAAAGCCGACTAACCCATTGTACCTCTATCATTTTGTTCCCAAAATAAATTTTAAAAATTATATTATTCGAGGACTTTCCTTGCTCAATGCAAGTACCACAACTAAATTTTACTTTACTAAACTGCCATAGCAAAGAAATTGCAGGTTTATATTTTCTCATAAAACTTTCATTAACCGTTTCTTTAATTTTACCACTCAGGCCTACCTGCTATTTGAAGACTTTTGTTATGTTGAACCTCCAAGTTCACTCCAAAAAAAGAATTTGCTTTTAAAAGATGCAGAAAAACAAGAAAAACCGAGCCTGAATCCTATGACCGGGGTAATAATATTTATATCTGTCAAGCGCTTTGAGAGGCCTTCGGTCCTGAAAAAGTGCTATATAAGAACTAGTTATTATTACGTGGTCTGTCATCGACAGACCACCAATTGATTTCATCAGAATTTTCTTTATTATTGTTATTTATTTATTATTTATTTCACCCCCATTTTTTTGTGCAGAGATTAACTCCATGATCGGTCATATAAATTTCTTTTCATTTTGGCACAGTCATAGGTCAATGTGAGAAGATGTGTCTCCAACATTTTCAAGTTCATCAGGTCATCGTGACGTCATCCAGGCGCCATTTTGTGAAATTTTCTGAGAACAAATTTATGATCATATCTTCATAACCGAAAGTCATTTCTCAATCATATTTATCACGATGAAGGTCAATATTCGTCCGGTTAATTTCAGGTCAATGAACGCGCGCATACGCGTACGTACGCGCGCACAATTTTAAAATGCTTTAAATCGTCTCAAATTAATTTTGCATACGTTATAGGACATTTTGAGCATTTTATTAAAAAATCGGGCGCATTTTCGTGCATAATGGTGGTACGCAACACGGGCTTACGATTTTTCAAATTTGTATAACTTTTCGCGAAACAAAATCGTAGAGGTTGCGGAACCCCTCAATCCGTACGAAAATCGCAGGCCAAATGTAATCCAGGCATAAGGGGTTAAAAAACGTCCAGTTTGGGTCATTTTCAAGAAAAAAGGTACCTTTTCAATACTTGTTTAGGAGTACACTTTTTTAAATACCCGTTTAGGGTATGAACTCGGGGAAAAAACCACGCGAAACCCTTATATAGGGTGTATTTTGGCTTCAGACTTTCTACATGACTGAGACCCTCGGTGATTTTGCTCAAACTTTATTTGATTGGTTTGTCTCATTTTTCTGCTTCTATCGAAAGTATGTTATTTTAGGAGTGGACACGCCCTTTAAATGTTGTTTTTCATTCTTTCAGAGATAAGGCATACGATACCAATCACTTTTACTACGCAAGCTTCTCCCCAAAGCACAGAATCACAGACAGGTTTGACATTGTATCAAGATATTAGTCTGTTTTAATAACAACTGCAAAGCCTTTCAAAACGGCTTTAGGGTCTTTATTTATTATTTAACCATTATCTGTGATGCTACCTTGGTATTTCTTATTTATGTCATTCTTTTCACTACCATCCTAGTTCCTACACCAACCAATTCACCTACCGTTTCTTCTCCAACAGAATCAACTTCTGCTGGAGGTTCTTCAAGTTCCATAGTAACTGTCGTAGGAAGCGCTGTTGGTGCTATTGTTGTGATTTTTATCGTTATAGTTCTCATCATCATCTTTCACAAGCGAAGAAGGTAAAGAGAGATACCTTGTTCTTATGAACCCGTCCTTCTCATCAGTCCATTCTCATCGTATTCTCCCACACAAGGGGCTAAAAACCGTATGGTCGTGAAAATACAAGCTAGCTAAAATAAGATTTTACTTTATACACAAAAATATTAAGTTATTAATTCCTTTTGTTGTAACGTTGTCCAATGTAAAAATTCCAAAGCATAACGCTTTTCAAATGTAATGGCGACCTGTTTAAAATACTTATTATGTAAATTACATGTATTTCAAAATTCCCAAACTAATACCCACATGTCATGTTTACATGTTTCTATATACCTATTTATCGGGAGTTGATGATTTTTCAAATCATGTATTTCATTAATGCAATTTATAACAATAATAATACTACACAATATTTATTAGGCGCCTAATACGGGTGTCTCTAAGCGCCCCATAGTCTGAATAAAAATATATTTACCAAAACTTATAATCAACACACAACTTATACATCTGTTATATCTATGCTTTTATGATGTAATTTTCCAGCAATGATTCAGCGACTTCTAAGTCTGAAGGGAGGGAGTCCGAATCGTCTTCACAGTATGAGAACCCTGTATTTGATCAGTCACAGACAGACGCCCATACCTACCAAGACTTGAATACTATCACCCATACCAACCAAGATTGCAATACCGATTTTCAGAGCTATGATGATACTGCCGACCCTCATACCTACGAAGAACCTGATCAAGAAGCTAACTACGAAGAAGTGAATGATGCCAAAGAGAAAGATTATGTCAACGATACTATGATACAACAAAATAAAGTGTTATTGGGCTGATTAAGAATTGAATAAATGAGAAAAGATAGATCCAAGTCCATCATAATAATTTTGATTTTAAAAAAAGATTTTTATAAATTTGAGAGACAAAATATTTTCAGTCTTAATTCATTACATAATATATGTCCATGTATCAATTGTTCCGTGAAGATAAAAGCATGTTTTTAAAATTATAATGAAATATTAACATTTATCTTAAATACTGGAGAGAAAAAAATCTATGCTGATGGACTTGGGCGCTTCCTCTCGTATATCCAAATATAATACAAATATCCTCTTCATTGAAATTTGTTTTATATTGCTATTTTCTGAATAATGTGATTGATGTATAAGGATGAAAAGTTATGAAAAAATATTATGGCTTCTTTTCATCCTGTGTTCCTCCTTAATTTGCATAATGTCTACTCGTATTATTCCCAGAAATACCATGTTGGCAGTAGTCATTTGGGTAAATAAAAATGAAGACCGAAACGTGAAAGTCAGGGTATGGGATTAGTTTCTTGTATGGATTCATATATAATTATCTTTTTTTAATGAAGCACCGTAATTTTTTGTGAATAATATGATTGATGTCTCACATCATGGAGCACCAAAACATGATTTTATTTTCGAAAACTATATTTATTTTTCTGTCTGCAGAGGTATTTGATGAAACCGATTTTTAGAAATATAAGATATGTTTGGAATGATTCGATGCAGGTACAAATACATAGGACAATTTATTTCTTCATGTATATACACGTATGCCATAATGTACGAAAGCATATTCCTTTTGAGATATCGGTAAGAGAACTATTATATTCTACTATATCGATTGCTAGTGTTGTTGTCTGTTATTGTTAGTGGAAGGCATTTTTCCACATGTGAGGACAAGACTGAAGAAACTATCACATATTTGTATTATTAATATTATTATTGTTATTACTACTACTATCATTGTTATTATTATTACTACTACTAATACTATTACTTATACTAAGAAGTGAAATTCAACCTGATTCAAGTTGATTAATAAGTTGTTTTGATGTTATCAATGAATTTTAAATATGAAAATGTAAAAGGCATAGACTGTACTGTAGTAGAGGTGTCGTGGTTAAGTGGATACGTCACCGGACTGTCGATCACAAGGTCCGCGGTTCGAATCCCACCGCGGCACTAATGTCCTTTAACAAGACATTAATCTACATTTGCCGCACTAGACCCAGATGATATAAATGGGAACCTGGCAGGAATTAATTCCTTGAAATGAAATGTTAGAGCGCCGTAATGGCCGTGTAATAATTTCCAAACTTTGTTAAGGCGTCTATAGCATCCCTTGGGGTGGATATGTGCGCATTATAAATGTTGTTATTATTAATATACACAATTACACACGTGAAAGCATTGTGTTATGCAAGGGTGGATGTTTAGGTAAAAATGTAAATACATGTAGTAGAATCAGAAGTAAATTAGAAAATGAAATCATAGTCAACATTAGTATATAACCATATGAGCAGGGGATGTATGAGCACATAATAAATGTGAATAGTGATAGCAAGAATTATAGAACACACAATATGTAAACATCCAGTAATATTTACAATAAAGAATACAAAATGAAAAATTGATTTATTTTGGTTTTGTGTAATCTCGTCAATTTGCTCTTTGAACATTTTTAACAAACTCAATTCGTATGATTGTTAAAGCAGTTTTGAATTCGGCAGATTGCGCTATAAATCAATACCGTGTGAGTCAAAAAAAAGTTTACACCTAGAAGATTGCTAATTATTTTTAAAATCATCTATGAACAGTAACTTATTATACATCTTTTGAAAGAGTGTTTTTTCCCAAATCATTTGGTACCATTTTTGTGTGGTATGTATTCACACTTGGATGAACAGGTGGCATTGTTTGCGAGAGTGCAAAAATCGATTGGCGCCAAAGTGATGCCTACAGTATGTATTATGTTGGGATTAGCGGAGTGAGAGAATGAATTGAATGTATCTAATGAAATGCATTGCATATGTTTTTTGCAAAGGGCAAAGTCATACACACCCACACACGCGCGCACAAATGTTCGTTGATATTTGATATTCAATATTTGATATGTGTGGCATAATTATTTTTGTTAGGGATGTTATTTGGATCTGCAAAGACCGAATTAATACCCAAATCCCAATTGTTCTATTCAAACATCACATAAGCAACTTTGGCGCAAATCGATTTTTGCACTCTCGCAAACAATGTCTCCTGTTCATCCAAGCGTGAACACGTACCACACCAAAATGGTACCAAATGATTTGGGATAAAACACTCTTTCATAATACACTGTCGCTCATAAAGTTGGAATATTTTTGTTTTACCCCAATTTATGGAATTATTTTAACAATAATTTAAAAATAATAGATCTAGATAATATAGGATTTCCCGGCCAAATTCGCGAGTTTGTCGTTCGAATTCAT
The DNA here is from genome assembly GCA_035222895.1 of Strongylocentrotus droebachiensis. NCBI lineage: Eukaryota > Metazoa > Echinodermata > Echinoidea > Camarodonta > Strongylocentrotidae > Strongylocentrotus > Strongylocentrotus droebachiensis. The sequence goes on from JAVYIG010002742.1 coordinate 123,122, forward strand.
TTACTTTGCATTTAAGTTAGCGCAGATCAGCTTTGCCATGCCAATTATCATTCAATTTTCCCGATTTTGTATTTAATTTAGGATTTTGGTCGAAGGATTTCATAGATCTGTCATTCAATTTAGAAACTGCTCAACTAGCATTCAAATTAATCGTCACTTGTCGAGGCGTCATTTTTATCATTCAAATTAACACCTGTCATTCGTATTCCAATTATGTTTATTCAAGTTAGGAATGTTAGGGGGAAGAAATGCAACACACGTTTACAGCTTTAAAAAAAATGCAATTAAACACATGATTTGCTATTGGGGTCTTTTCTGTTATTCAATTTATTAATTTTGAGGACAAAGCATATGTTTGTAGTCAGACATTAGGTAAAGAAGGGGCGGAATCAAGGGATATGGCATCTCTGAACGGACATGTTCATATACCCCGGAAAAGTGGGGACACGAAAACACCTACCCCAGTCACAATATTGTACCCTTCCTCCATAATGAAATTGTGATAAATTTATGATGAAACACAAGACAAACAACTTCCTTACATGAAAATTTACACAAATATTGAGACCATCAAGTCCGTAGATGTACAGTAAGTCTTTTTTTTTAACAATCAAACTTAAAAGCTGATGGATATCTGATAAATCTAAAAGTATATAAAGAGTATAAATGCAAGAAAATAAAATAGGATGAAATACACATGAACAAACGATCTTGAAAGAAAAAGAATAAGCTATAAAAAGTGTTTAAAAAACGAGAAATGTATATTGACCATTAATTTTAGTGCACAAAGTGCTAATTTGAATGCTAAATATGAATTAGAATGCTAAAAGTACACCGTCGCGATGTCAGAAAATCGTGTTGCGCTAAATCGAATGACCAAATAGCGAAAGAAGCAATTTGTTCATTAATTGGAATGAAACATACATAGATTCTAACGAAAACTTCATAGATTTGAAATCTAGAAAAAGGAATATAAACCCGAGATATACCCGACAGCACTAAAACCGTCGAATTTGAACGCAAGACAAATGAATTTGAATGACAAAATCGCGAATTTGGCCGGGAAATCCTATAGTATACATTCTCAGATTTTATTGAATAATAATTTGCTAATGTGTGTTTTGCGTGATTGATAAAGCATGGGTATGCTTATATGCTTATCAACTAAGGGACCTACGCCCTTAAGTCATAAATGACAGTAATGAGGATTAATGCCCCAAAAAAGGGCACTAATATAGCACATCGACACGGTTTTGATCCTGGGGCCTCACAGTTACGAGGCCATTGCTTTGTCACTGAAACATGACTGTACGCAGCGGGGGCTAGGGTAGGGGGCAGTTTCCATAAATATAAAAAAAAACAGAAAATGCAATAAATTTTCAATAATTTATTGCATTTTACCCCGGTCCCCAACATAACAAAAATCCTCTGGACGGCCATGCATTATGGCTCAAGGCATGGGCACACAGAGGATTTTTTTATGTTGGGAACCGGGGTAAAATGCAATAAATTATTGAAGATTTATTGCATTTTCTTTGTTTTTTTTTATTTATGGAAACTGCCCCCTACCCGCTGCGTACAGTAATGGTTCAATGACAAATCAATGGCCTCGTAACTGTGAGGCCCCAGGATCAAAACCGTGTCGATGTGCTATATTAGTGCCCTTTTGTGGGGCATTAATCCTCATTACTGTCATTTATGACTTAAGGGTGTAGGTCCCCTAGTTGATAAGCATAGTAGCATACACATGCGTTAGCAGTCACGCAAAACACACATTGTCATTTTATTGTTTAATAAATTCTGAGAATGTATACTATTATTTAGATCTATTATTTTTAAATTATTTTTAAAATAATTCCATAAATTGGGGTAAAACAAAAATATTCCAAATTATGAGCGACAGTGTATATATAACAATTTAATGTTCATCGATGATTTTTTTTAAATAATTAGCAATTTTCGAGGTGTAAACTTTTTTTTGACTCACACTGTAGTGTCAAGCCAGATTACTGTGCGGTTAAACAATTAATACATACAAATATTAATGCATTAATCGGAAAAAAAATTATTGTAGCGGTTTTAGGACAATTAAACCCTAAACAATCGTCCCCTGCCAATGACCAGTGAGACAATTAACCCTCCCCCCCCCCCCGGTGAAGACATCGGCGCGGCGCCGAGCTGTCTCCATAACGCGATTGGTATATTCGGATAGGCTAACCTCCCCCTGAAAATTACACCCTTGGATAATCACCTCCCCCCCCCCCAAAAAAAAGGGGGGGGTCTGTCTATATCAAAACCAACTTATTTTCAGGGTGGACTTCCCTTTTAATGAGCAGGGGCAATTGTTTTTTTGGGGGGAGGTTGTCCTTCGTTGTCCTTGGGAGGGGGAACTGTCCTGTAGTGGTAGGCTAATTTTTCACTGGGGGGTGGGGGGCGGTAATTATCCCCGAGGATGGTTGTCCTTGCGCCCGCGGGAAGGGGGATTTCAGCCCCGTCCCTCCCCACGTATTAAACACAAATAGCCTACATGTTATTCTGCTCGACGGGATCTTATCGGCTCTGACTACATTGGACTACATCTGCGCAGTCTCTATAACAGGTCAACATCTACCACTGATTATCGATAATCAAGCTATGAACTGAACTTTAAAAGTATGAGATGTGCTCTAATGAAATAATCTTCGGTAAAATTAGGATTTCTTTCTTCTAAAAATATTCCCGTCAACGACTTAGAATAGAGTTCATTCAATCAGCACAACTTCAACAATAGTTGTCAACTAATTACATAGGCTATATAGTTCACAACTAGGCTTGGTGACGTTTAAAGAATATGAACCCAGATGTACATATCTAAAAACATAAATTGTAAATGTCTTTATCAAGACTCAACCTTCTAATAAATATAATACCAATATTATTAAATTCCACATGTCGTCGCCTGGCTGTCAGAAGAGCGTTAGCTCGAATTTTAGGTCAAAATGACTAGCGTTTAGCAAAAGGGCGGTAGCACTAAATCGCATCAAACTTTTATAAAACTGACTTATTTCCGAAAAACCGGCCGACGATGTCTCAAGCAGTTTTGTAAGGACGGTCAAAGGGACTTCCCCTATTCCACAAAACCAATTTATAAAGGGAATCTAGATGTAACACTTGCTCAAGGGTCATGTGGATTTATCAATAGCAATAGCAATAGACCATGCATCAAAGCAAATGAGCAATATCATGGAACAGCATGAAAAGCCTTCTTCTATGCTAATACTCATCAACGCCTGTTCAGCATCTAGATGAGTGTAAAGCATAGAGTTGTTATATACAGCTCTATGCGGTACAGTTCCTGAAAAGGGAACTAAATTGTTTCAAGAGCCACCTTGAACTGCTCCAAAGAAGGCAGTTCGACGATGATCTGAGGTAGCTCGTCCCAGTCCTTAAGTGTCTAGGGAAATAACTAAATTTGTAAGTGTCCATTGAAGAGCCTAGTCTCATATATCGTTATATCGACTGATGATATCAAATTGAGTACCTACAAGCGTATTACATATTTGTTTGGTACGTATTGTGAATAAGTCTTGCGAAACGAAAAAGTACATGTACATTGTAAATCATTTCGACATGTGGCTCCGAATAGTCTCATTGGACAATACCCCCAAAATCGTTAACAACTCATTTTTTGTTTAAACGAAAAGCACATCCACCCCGACGTACGTTGACACTAGCTCTTTCATTGGAACCCTCATGTCCCATTGACTTTTGAAGGTTATCCCACCGTAAGTTGGTCAAAATAGGTCGCTAGCTCGCCATTGCCTATATAACACATGTGAAACAAGTCGAACTTTGGACGCAATTTGCCACGCGATTGTAAGGTTATAGGTCAAGCACACGAAGGATAACAAGCATGAATTATCATAGATCAGTTCTGATTGGTTCATTATGTCCATTTCAGCCAACCACCCACAGTAATTTTTCCATTTAGTATAGGCAAGCATTTTGCCGAGGTAAGCAAAAACATGAATATTCATGATCGCCATGGACTATTCGATTATTTACAGAGTGGTGCAATTGTGCACCACATCAAACTCCCCTACTTTAAGTCAAGTATTTCATTATATTATGTAATTTGGTAGGTTTATTTTGATAACTGTTTAATTATCAGATATCAATGATAGTTTAAAGATTTGGAAAATGTTCTTGTATTTTATATTTAGCAAAGCAATCTCACATACAAAATTACTACCAAGTGTCGTCTAATCCGCCGATTGCCGTTTGCTATACGTTCAAGGCACATTCATCTGTGGACTCTGATGTAGATCGACTGTTTACTCGTCATTGTAGATTCATGATTAGCCATCTGTCATTAGTATTTAATTGTTGACACACATACAATTACCACACACACGAACACTCTCACTTCCGCTCCTAACACGCCATTTTCGCACACCCGGTTCACCCAATGGCATACACCCTGCAACATAGTGGAACATTCTAGTTTGGTAGTGCCGTCGAACTAGCTACGTTTGTGCTGTCAATGGTCCAGCGAGCGAAAATGAGACAACCGGAGCAATATGATATGATGGCTAAGAGTAAGAGTCTGTAGGTGTGAAGTCGGTTCGGCGGTGTGATTGAGGTAATAGTGCATACGCTGTGGAATGTTTTGGTTTGAAAAATTCTCTCAGAATAGTGGTTGTTTCCTGTTTCCCTCTTTTTAAAAAACGTGTTAATGAATAGTAATTGCGCGAAACAAAGTTCGTGAGCGTGTCCATTGCTCAGAGCTCTGTATTGAAGCGTATTACACTTCACGTCATAATAATCAAAACTCGTCGCTGCTTATCTAAACGAGGCTTTACTGTGTGTTACCTCGAAAGGAAAGAGGAACTACATCGGTAAATTAAGTGTGCGCGTGATACTCTTTCTACTGTGACTTAATGGAGTCCGTTGTTATCTAGCACTGGGATTTTCCTAAAATATGAGCAACAGACGATGCATCAAAGCAGAACAATAATCCGCGTAAAAGTATGAAAAGCCTTCGACTGCTGATATCGTGTATTGTGATTAAGTCTCGCGGAACGAACACAATACATGTACTTGTACAAATTTTCGATATGATATGATCATTCCATACGGGATATGTGTAAGGGAATAAACACGGTAGAAACTCAGTCAGACTTGTGCGCTGGTTAAGGACTGTTCATGATAGCCAGGAATACGAGTAGAGACAACTGTTGCATACGTCATAATAACTGCTTTCAGCCATTTCCTTCTTCTGTTACTACTTTCCCGATATATCGCCAAAATGAAGCGTTCGTCAAATCAATTCATAATTGTCGTCATTCACGTAGTCATTTTGTATCACTATACATGTAAGTATATATACTAAAGGCAGTTATTCGATGAAGGGAAGTCATACAGAAAAAAATATGGGTTTTTAAAAATAGAGACCTAAAATATGCATGTATACCTTTTAATTATGACTGATGACAGTGAGCTAACAACGTTGAATCTGAAGGAAGGTAGATTCAATTGTTTCGTTTCTGTAGTGTCATGTTTTTTGTCTTATCTCCATTATAGCTTTTTTTATATGAAAGTAAAAAGGGTATATTATTGTTATTAAAATGTTTGGCGTCACCTGTGCCTGGGAGGCACATGTAAACAGTGTCATAGGCAGAGTCATTGGTTTTAAGATACGTGCCCCCCCCCCCCCTCTCCTCCAACTCCTTCAATGAAGAAAAGAAAAGAGAAAGGGGGAGATAGAGAGAGACAGAAAGAGAGAGAGAGACAGAAAGAGAGAGAAGAATAAATAAATGGAGAGAGAGAGAGAGAGAAAAGAATAAATATAGAGAGAAGATTGGACAGAAAGAAATATGAGGAAATGAAAGAGATAAGATAATCGTACGAGTCCCCCCCCCCCCACATTACACTACCTGATAACTTTGTTAACTGGTATGTCATCAACCTCATCGGACTCCCCCCCGCCCCCCCCCCCCCCGCATGATATCAGTACCACAGATACAAAACATTTATTCGAACAGTTACTATCAAATGTGATAAGGGCTTAACTGTGATATTTATCATACAGATCTAGTATTCCATGAGTCTTGATTCGGTCTGGTAGCAAGGAACATCAACCTAGGGCGCACAAAAAGGGTCCAATATTGCCAAAATTAATGTTCCAAACCGAATCCCAGAATTTCTATTGTCCTTGTATATAGTGTAAATAACAACTTTTTCGCACAAACAATGGTTGGATTTGCACTTCGTCTTGCAAACTCAGCATGTCATCTCAAAGACAACAAATGTCATATACAGAGATATTAACTGATTTTATGGACTATTTCACCTTATTTTTCACTTGTTGATACTGTATTTGGACTACATTGTAATGCTGCAATATGCCAGATATGATTTTGTTCTTCCTTATTTGAACTTCGCAATGTTATTATCTGGTAAGTTTTATGTCAGATTTTAACTTTTTACTTCGTGGTCCCATATGGCTAAAACTTTGCGTGCCAACTCCTGCCGAGGAGAAGCTGGTACTTCATCTTTTAGATTCAAACTACCTAAGGGAATCACAGTTGAGTCTTTGAAATATATTGTGGACTTGATATTGAAATATCACAACACAGTTCCCGATGAATTGTCCGCTATAGACTTTTATTTGGGTGAACTAACGCAGGTTTACCCAAATTTGAACATAGAAATATGCCGCCATTTTGTCTTCTTGAACACCGAAACGGATGACGTCAATATTACAGACGAGTCAACCGACAATGACTCTATTGTGTCGAATGATAAAACCGAAGATCTACAAAATGAGAACTTTTGTGAGGTATGTGATCTCCGTTGTGATGACAACAATGGAATTTGTATGCGTTGTAAATGTCTAAACCTGCGAGTAGATCAACTATGCATGGACATGAAAAAGGTTCAACATGTCATTGAGTCACTTCTAGACAAAACATCTGACAGTTGCCCCGACCCAGCTCCCAAGGCATCTACACAGAACCCCCCACCAGAATCGCATTCTAAACAGTCACATTCAGCATTCCCCCCTCTTCCCGAACAACCAACGCCTAACGGTACTGCAGAACAATTAGCAGAGTACAGGCATAAGCGTAAAGATGACTTCATGCAACCAAAAAAAGTTGTGAGTGAAAGAATGAAGCTAAAATGTGATGTCCTTATTGTAGGAGATTCTATTCTTAAGCCTCTCAGACCGTCCACGATGTCTTCACAAAAGAGAGTTAAATGTAAAACGCTTCCCGGTGCTAAAATAGATGACCTCTTTGAACCAACAAAGAATATGGTTGATAAGAACCTGCCTCAAACGGTCATCATCCACGTCGGATCAAACAATATGGCGATAAATGACTCAACAACAATAGAGAAAAAAGTGGAGTCACTGGCCCTTCAAATCCTAGGTGAATGCTCTTCCGTGAATGCGATTACGATTAGCTCCATCATCAAAAGGAGAGCGTATCAAAGTGACCTCCTCAACAAATTGAATGACACCAACAGTCGACTAAAGACAATGGCCCTATCCCACGGATGGGACTTCATCAACAACGACTCTATCGAGCCAATTCAACATTTATGCAATGATGGCATACATCTCAGTCCTGAAGGGGTTAACTTATTTGCCCAGAATCTTATCCGCCACATCAACTCAGAACGAGATAGTCGATTACAGAGAGATGATCAAAACGATAAACCTGTATTCCCCATCTTAAATGATGTTCAACAAATACATGTTGATCGGAGGACTTTATCCTCCACCTACGCCACTCGCCATCCCTTCCCATCTGACCCGCATCCTTTCTCCATGGCAATGCAGAATCCGCATCAGCAAACTGCGTCATATGTGTCTGAAGGACCACAACTGCAACCTTTTACTGTGGAGAAACAAATCACAAGCACCTACACTGCCGTTTTGGAGAAAAGATTAGGTGCTACCTCTGCAATGAAACTGGACACAAACGTAAATTCTGCAAGAATACATATACCTGCTAAAAAGCAGGCCAGGAAGACTGTGCCGATAATGATGCACTAAAGAAACATTCTCCTAAAAAGCAAGTGAAAAACTTGAACACTCACAAAGCAAAGGGCTTGAAAGTAGCTCATTTAAATGTGCGAAGCTTGTATGATAAACTTGATGAGTGTGCCGAATCCGCGGCTCTCTCAACTCGTACTTATCTCTCTCCCGAGTTACCGATATCACATGAATCTCATATGAGAAACGTTGCTAGTTTAAATTCTGCTCTTCCTTTATTTAGTACTTGTAATCGAGAAGCTGACATAAATAACACCGATGAAGCAAGTGATTTTTCTGCTGATGAACATGATAGCGTCAGTGTGACCGAAAATTACACACCATTAAATAACCATGAAGTTGATGAGAAGGTTAGCCAGCATATATGTCATACTTCCAAACTGACAATCTCTGACTCTAACAGTTATCAAGATGAACCTTTTTGCAACTCTAATGATTTTGAACTGAATCATAATCTTTTTATCTCCGAAAATCATGATAAAGAAGACACTTTTTGTTGTCCTTATAACAATGATGAGGATGAAATTTCTTCTATTCCCAACGAGAGCAATGTAATCATCACTTCTCATATTAGTAATGATGATATTAGTACCACTAACCAGGGTGATTCGAGAAAGAGTGGTTATTTTTGTGGTAAAACTCATAGTAGAATAAAGAGAAATTGTGGATTGCGACTTGCTCATCTAAATATACGATCACTTTGCTCTAATTTTGATGATTTACAGGTGATTATATCTGAAAATAATTGTGATGTTATTGCATTGAATGAAACTCGTTTATGTGAATTTATATCAGATGATAATATACGCATTGATGACTATGCCGTGTACAGAAAGGACCGTAATAGACAAGGTGGGGGAGTGCTTTTATATATCAATGATAACCGACTTAACCATAAAATCAGGTCTGATATCATGACCGAGGATATTGAAATGGTATCAGTTGAAATTAGTCTTCCTAAATGTTCACCCATAATATTAATTGCCTGGTATAGACCGCCGGGATCTGTGATTAATTTGTTTGACAAGTTCGAATCTATATTAACGAAATTGGACAATGAGAACAAAGATATTATTGTTCTAGGAGATTTGAACTGTGACCTGCTTGCATGCCCAGCAAGTTGCTATACTATGCGATTAACTGAGATTTGTGATACATTTTCATTGGTTCAAGTAATTAATAAACCAACTAGGATTGTACAGAATTCAAAGTCACTTATTGACTTAATCTATGTTTCAAATGTTTCAAAGGTAGCCGAAAGCGGAGTTATCCATACCGGAATTAGTGATCATTCCTTGGTATATATCATATGGGGGAAAAATCAAAGCGAAAAAACACAACATGTATATAGCACCTATAGAAGCTACAAACAATTCGATAATGATTTATTTTGTGCTGAATTCAGGAATGAAAACTGGAATATCGTTCTTAATGCAGGTGATCCTAATGAATCTTGAAATGAGTTTAACCGTTTGGTATTAAGGATCTGTGATAAACACGCACCTGTCCGAAAAAGAAGAGTAAAACTTGATAGACCTCCATGGATCAATGCAGACATATTGAACATGATGCGTGAAAGAGACGCAATGAAACAGAAAGCTATTGACAGAACTCTGAAAGAAAACGAAGAGAAAGAAAGTGCTGAAAATGAAAACATTGTTAGAGAAGGCAAGAAAAAGGAACATCATGTCAATGAAATCAAAGCTACTGAAGAATGGTTAAATTATAAAAAGATGAAAAACTATGTATCTTCAAAAATTAAGCAAAGTAAAAAAGAAACTTTTCATTATCAGATTGAAAACTCATGTCATGACGTGAAAGGAACATGGGCAGCGTTAAATAAATTATTCTTACGTAAAAGGTCAGGTAATAGTGTAACATGTATACAAAATGAGGAAGGAGATATACTCGACTCAAAAACTATTGCTCAAAAACTAAATGAGTACTTTGTCAGCGTGGGACCATCTCTTGCCAAAAACATTCCTTCTGCAAATAATTGTGTTAACGAGGCTTTAGTAACACCGGCACACCATTCTTTTCAGTTTAGACAAGTGGATTCAAACGCCGTTTTAAAGGTACTATTATAGCCTATCGTTGAAAAAGGCAATGGGGTGTGACATGATTCCAGTTAAGCTGATTAGAATGGCCACCCCGTACATTGTGCAGCCTCTGACGTCTATAATAACTCGTCTTTGCACACAGGAATTGTACCTAATATGTGGAAAAAAGCCCGAATTGTTGCGATTCACAAAGGAGGGTCTAAGGAATTGTGTAACTATAGACCTATTTCGATTTTACCCATACTATCAACAGTTTTAGAGAGAATGGTCTTCAATCAAATCTATGACTACTTAAATGCCAATACATTGTTGAGCATTTACCAGTCAAGATTTCGACCCAATCACTCTACTGCTACTGCTCTACTAAATGTAACAGATGACTGGTTAACAAGCATAGATGAAGGTCAAATTGTATGTGCGGTAATGCTAGATCTAAAAAAGGCTTTTGATACCGTTGACTATGTGTTACTATTGAGAAAATTATGTATGTACGGGTTGGATGAACCATCACAGCTATGGTTTTCGAACTATTTACATGGTCGAGTACAATCTACATCTGTTAACGGTATAATGTCAGATTTTTTGCCAGTTGAATGTGGAATTCCCCAAGGATCCATTTTAGGACCCCTGCTTTTCATATTACATGTTAATGATTTGCCACGTGGCCTCACCCACTGTAAAGTAAGCATGTATGCTGATGATACGGCAATATATTGTTTGGCAAATGATACTATAGAATTGAGTAAGAAGATAAATGAAGACCTAGAATATGTTAAAAAGTGATTGATACAAAACAAACTAAATTTGAATATAAAGAAAACTGAATACATTGTATTCGGTACGAAACAACGTCTGGATAAAGTTAAAGATAATGATTTAAACATTACTATAGACAATACTGTGTTAACTCGAGTTAGTAAGTGTAGACACCTTGGGGTAATTTTAGATGAAAGGTTATCATGGCAAGAACATATTAATACTATTCATAAAAAAGCAAGTAACGGATTATATATGCTGAAATCTATAAGAAATATAGTAAATGAATATGAAATGAAAATGGTTTATAATTCACTAGTATTGTCTCACTTAAATTATTGTGATGTAGTATGGGGTGGATGTGGAAGTACACAGAAAAACAAATTACAAACAATTCAGAATAGAGCAGCTCGAATAATTAATAGGTCGTCTTGGTATTCCTCATCAGATGAAAATTTAACAAGACTAAATTGGAATACACTTGACAATAAAAGAACAAAGAATGTAGCAATTATGATGTATAAGATTGTCTCAAAACAAGCTCCTGACTATTTAGTAGAAAGGTTTATATTTGCTGACCATACATACAATACACGTTCAAGTCTGTATAATGTGAAAACAATAAGACCAAAGACTGAGACTATGAAAAGATCTTTTAAATATAGAGGGGCCTTAACATGGAGTAACTTGCCACATGAAGTACAAGGTGCTAAATCGTTAAATATTTTTAAGGCAAAGCTGACGTAATACGAAATAAGTGTGTGGGGAGGGGCTAACTTATTAGTTTAAGAGAGCTTTGTTGTTTGTTTTTAAGGTTTTATAGTTGTATACATATCTTCATAATTTCAACCTATTTATCATTCTTATTTATGTTATATTACTCCTACGCAATATGTTTTAAATGTCTAATCGTGTGCCATATGATCTTTGCAATACGATATCAGTTTTTGTTTTGTCTCTTTAAAAACAAAAACAATTATATATGTAGTATTTAACTGATCCATATTCATAATGCTTATAAGTATTTATTATTATTACATACTTCATTTTACTTCTACTTAATATGGAATACGCATTTGTCTTAATTTCATAATTATTACACATTCTACATTATGTGTGTTTTCTTTTGTTTACTGTTCTAAAGTTGTATTATTTAATATTTAACATAAATACATAATATGTTCTTAACTTATTTATAATCTTGTTAAACTTTTTCTTGTTTTTACTTTTTATATATATATATTATGATGATCATATATGTAACTTATTCCATTGTTTATATTTTGGGTCTACCAATATAGTTTTAATGAAGTAAAGTGTTTTTAGCTTATTTCCTATATATTGTCGTGTTATGGTTGTGAATCTGTCAGTGTTATATTATTTTTGTTTATATGTCATGATTATGTTGTTTTTTATCGACACGGCCCTGATTGAAACCAGTCTGCGAACTGTTTCGGGCTTTTACCGTGTATAAATAAAATAAACTCAAACTCAAACTCAACTCATACTGGCTATTTGTCAACCCGGTTGGGGCCTTGCCAGGGCAGTAGTATTTTAGAAGGTTTGTTTTCCTGAGGGGAAAAATTATAAACAACCAAACGTCTTATACCATTGTTTACATTACTCTAAAATGAATGAAGATTCATAGCCCCGAAAGCTTAGTGTATTGCTTTGAAGGGGTGGGCGCGGGAATGAATTTCCCATTTTCATTTTTGAATTTTTCCCGCAACGATATGGTATTGAAATAAGCCAGTTCATAGTTGAAGTCTGAGCATGCGCAGATACAGATCATTGCGGACTAAATTGTGAAATTCACGGAGACGAAATACTGGATACGTGCTCATGAAAGTTATGTAATTATTATTCATGTATGCACAAGCAGCGCACTCTATGGTACACAGGCGGAAGTACTCTTTGAAAAGGTGAAACAAAGGCTATTTATGTAGCATCTCCATCGCTGTAGGAGTGATTATTTCAAAATGTACAAAGTGGGACCTCTTCATGTTTTGAAGATCTGTGGATATTTGGGGTCAAATAATTATGTGCTAACCTTGAACTGGTCTATTGCCCTAGAGTTGATTTCTCGAAAGTAGTTGCGATCATTTTCCTATCACATATGCTCTCCACAGGTTTGATATCAGCTAGCTGTTCCATGCCAGACCCCATACCTAACACCATAACAACTTTGCCGAACCAAACCGTGGATACAGGTTCTTATATCACATGGGGATGCAGTGATGGATACAATATGGATGGCCTGACAAACACTGCTGTATGGGTGTGCTTAGAGGACGGATTCTGGCTAGGTCATACACCCATATGCACGGGTAAGGTTTTCATATGCTCAAATAATTCAATCTAAATCAATGGATTATATAGAGAACTCAACGAAAAGCTATGTTACTTTGAATTGAGAATGAAAATAAAAAATATATGCGTGACTCAAGTTTACAAATAATACACATGTGTCAAAGTGTGTGTGGAAGATCTTGTATTTGTGACTTATAGTTTTTGGTCCGCTGTATAATTTATGTTTATTGATTATGGAATAACATTTTTGAGAAAGAATTATACATTCTGTTTCTATGGAGTGTAGTGGTGTGATTTTGACCAAAGTAATTGTGTAAATGACGTAATGTCAATGCGGTACGGAATTCTTCGGTTATCTGATAGATAGTCGATGTCAATGTAAAATATCGATCATAAAGAAAAAACATCCAAGAAAATAACTTGGTGACGATTTCGATGCCATATTGCATGATCATTAGATTTCAGGTCCAAATCACAAATACGGCAGTGTGATGTTGGCATATTTCATAAGATGACGTACAAGGCCATTGAAATAAACTGGTTTACGGACATAATTATTCATATTTTGTGCATACTCTTTTAAGAAGGGTTGTGCTTAACAACCCGAAAACTTGCACGATGCTTGCTCCACATACCGACAAGTTATGTATGCAGACTGGATTCCATATATTGCAGTTCATTCATTAAAACCAGTTTACTAGAAAACCTCGCCACTAGTTCTCTAGGAAAGAAACATCCATAAATTTGAAAATGTTAGTAAACCGGTTTATTTTCTTAGATTGATTTTTCAAAAGTGGTTGCGATCGTGTTTTAATAAGCATTACTCATAAATATTTAGCTATTGGGTGCCCGTCGCCACCCATAGCTGCCTATTCAGAGCTCGATCCTCCATTGCCTGAAGCTCCCGTGGTAAACCAGACGATATCATATAGATGCAGGAGCAGTGAATACACTCTGCTTGGAAGTAGCTTGAATAGATGTCTACAAGATGGCGCATGGGAGAACGATCCACCAGTTTGTCAAAGTAAGAATCAAAACCGAGATCAACGTGACAACGTGTATTGTGACTATTGTCCGATATATGTAGTTTCCTTTAACCTGTTTTGGGGGGACACATTACTATGAGATAGGACGTAAAGCTTAAACTTGGTTCTAATATCATCAACTTTGTGAGAAATCTAGAAAACGGCACAGTTATTGCTTTTAGGTTAAGACATTAGAAGCATGAATTGATTCATCTACTTGCAAGGAAAATTGTACGTGAATAACAAACGGCCTTACCTGTGTAATGGACTGAAACCGACGGAAACGACCTTGTTATCGGTCATGCCTGTATTTGATGTCACCTGTAAATTACTAAATGAAATTTCCTAGAAAGAAATAAACATAGAGCCTTGATGTATATGTTCCTCTTCTTTAGTTTGTCTAAACAGAGGTTGCCGTTATCATGTTCTTAACAAGTGATTATGATAACAATGGCTTCTTGTAGAGCGCACATGTTCGTCATGCAGTGATGCTCCTGAAGTTCCAATATCTTTACCCCGGTCAAAGCCGAACGGCCAAATATGTAGCGTTCCAGTAAATCAGGTACACATCTAAACTTGGGTGGAGAGTGACAAATTTGGATTAATATCTTAATTACCAAAGGACGACTTTTATCCCGGGAATGGATTCGAAAATTCTACCTTTTTAAGGAAAGTCAATTAAATGAACCACTATACCATTACACCTCCACATATAGACTTATCGAACATGAAACTATTGTAAACGTGCAGCAGAAAGAAGCATAGATTTTCATTTTTATCCGTGGTATTGTCTTCTGTACGATGTTTTATTTGTAAGGAAATATTTTTCTAACCATTAATTCGATCATTTATTTTGTATCTCAAAGGACAGTGTGATGCAGCCGACACTAGACGTTACACTAATCTCACCTGCTTTCGTACAAATGATACAGAGAGAACGTGGGAAGACTCATTTAACTTCTGCTATGATAACAGGGAGCTACTTGTCACAGTGAAAGATGTTGAAATGCAGAGCTTCATTGCCCAATTAACTAGAGATAACATTGACGCTAATTACGTCTGGATTGGTGCAAGGGAAGGTCTAGACTGGAAATGGAGACAAAGTAAGTTCTTTATATTGTTAAGCATATTCAATTTTAATCCAGAACATGTAAACGTATGCGTATTTCATACGGGGAAAAGATTTCATCAAGACGTAAATAATTTCAGCAAGTTCGCGTTTTTTAACTTTTTTTTATTTTTCAAATTTCAAAAAACATTTACAATTGATATTCGGTTCAGCAACGTCAGTACCTTTGGCATGTTTTGGGGGTAATTGTGATCGTGTAAACCTATGTATGGTTTATGACACAATCTTGTACATCAAGAGTAAATGAGCGGATAACTATGCATTGTCATTTTATAACGTAAGTCTCGGTTCGAGACTAGATGTGAGAGCCCGTTCTACGCATGCGCAATTTAGTTTTTCGCATTGCATGCATCGAGGGTGAAATTACAATCTTACGCCTTATTCTTTGCCTGAATACGTTATTTCGAACTTGTTATTGTGTCTTCACAAAATCGGTCAGTTATTGATTTACTAGGTCTTGGATTAGAATCTAGCTAACACAGAAATGGAAGAGAAATCTAAACTTAAATCTAAGTCACGTCTGATATGTCGACGACACATTCGTCATATGGCCACATAGCAGACGTGACTGAGACCACTTCCTCGCCCACATCAACCAGCATCACCCGAGCATCAAATTCACCATGGAGACCGAGCAAAACAACAGCATCCCCATGATCCCCTTCCTAGACGTCCTCGTTACCAAATCGCCATCCGGGACAAACCCGCTCACCAAGTCTACAGGAAACCCGCACACACCGATAGATATCTTCACTACAGATCCTTCCACCATCCATCCGTACTACAATTAGTCCTCAACGCCCTCATCCGCCGAGCCAATCAACTCAGCGATGCCGACCATCTAGACCAGGTAATCCAGCATGTCACCACAGCCCTAACTACCTCAGCCCTAACAAATACTCAAGACAAAAGATTAAGTCCAGGACTCCCGCCAGCAAGCCCGCAGCCCACACCATCCCTAAAGAGAACCAACCCGCGGCTACACCACCGAAACAAAATATGGTTTTTCTACCCTATATCGGTCAAGCCTCTCATAATATTCAACGTATCCTTCAAGCAGCAGACATCCAAGTTCGACACAGCTCCTCCAACAAACTCCATTCGATACTCAACTCCCACAAAGACAAGTATCCAAACCACAAGAAAGCTGGAGTCTACAAAATACCAGGCGAATGTGGAAAAGTCTACATTGGTGAAACGGGAAGAAATCTGGAAAGAAGACTCAAGGAGCACAGAACCAGCTTCACACTCAGCAATTGGGATAAGTCCGCTATCGTCAAACACGCCCAGCAACACGAACACACCATCGAAAACAGTCATCTCATCTCCATAATGAAGCACTGGCATACACGCCGAATCCGAGAAGCCATCGAAATTCACCGCCACTACACCGTGCCCCAAGACTCAGGATTATACATCAACGACATCTGGAACCCCTCATCAACAAGTACCCGGTCACTCCTCCTCCACCACCGCCTCCACCACCACCTTCACCACCCCCAGCAGATAGCCGTACATCAACCACCAACAGCCGCCGAAACCTCAAAGCAGCCGCCAGCCTCACAGCTTAATACACAGCAGACGACAGCAGTTTCCAACGCCGCCTACGTCAGGGAAATACACAGTGTCTCGACGACAGCACACCCCACTCATGAATTCGAAACTCCCCCAAGTCCGCAACCCGGAGACTCAAGCCCAGGCGGACAAGCAGACGGACGAGCAGACCACCCATGTCCACTCCCCGATGACTCATATGGCCCCGAATAGTCCCATTGTACAACGCCCCTATCGTCAGAGTCCGGCAGCCTAACATGTTAGCCTATGGAATTTTACCCCAAAAGTCGTTAAAAATGCATTTTTTGTTAAAACGAAAAGCACATCTACCCCGACGTACGTTGACATCAGCTCTTCATTGGAACCCTCATGTCCTATTGACTTTTGAAAGTTTACCCACCGTCATTTGGTCAAAATAGGTCGCCAGCTTACAATTGCCTATATAACACATGTGCAACAAGTCGAACTTTGGACGCAATTTGCCACTCGATTGTAAGGTTATAAGTCAAGCACACGAAGGATAACAAGTGTAGTGGTACGCCGATTTGGGCAACACATTGACCTAAAGGGGGCGCTAGAGCCATAGAGGAGCCGGGCTGGGTTGATTAATTGTACAGTTATTAGTTTGACTTAGCAATTATTATGTTTCCAATAGTATGCCGGGAACGGGTAAACAACCCCTAATTTTTAATTCTTGCATTAGATGAAAGTGTTCATTTCGATAAGCACGTTGGAAATGAACACCTGTACATCTTAATGCAGGAATTCATTTACAATTACACTCCACGTAATACGGCAGATGCCGATCCGGATCTCGAATCTCGAATGCAGAAACTTGAAAATATGCTGGCTCAACTCGTTGAGACCGTTCATGCACAGCCCCCACCTTCATGAATATGTTTATTTGGATGGTGGAGACGTATCTCCAAACTCTCACCGCCACGGCAAAGGCCGCGATGATTCCGCCGATCTCGGTGGCATAGACGGGCCGAAAGTTTAAACACCGGACGAGCGTAGCCGTTGACACGGGCGAACATCATGTGATGATCTGACTACAGGTCTTTAAACATCTCACATGTAGTCTCGAACCGAGACTTATGTAATAAAATAGAAGGATTAAATGAGAACTTACCGTTTGAAGTTTGATCCTTATTTTATGAGTAAGTTGAAGGAAGATAGTACATGCCCACCTCTCCCTCCCTTACTCACAGCCCAAGTTTGAGCGGGTTTCCAACGGAAAGAGATTCATCCTTCTTGTTACCCTGTAGTCACATCATTATTTGAAATTTGTGCATGCGTAGAACGGGCTCTAGCATGTATCTCCCTTCATAAAATAAGGATCAAACTTTAAACGGTAAGTTCTCATTTAATCCTTTTCTTTTATATATACCTGATTATGTTATCCCCTACGATGAGAATTGAGAACAATTGACGATCTAACGCAAGTTTTAAGACTTATGACAGTGTTTATCCATATTTATTAATCAGGTGACACATACATCGATCGCTTCTTTTGGGAGATAGCATACCCTGGTTCAAGCTCGGGAGACTGCATCGAGTTATCAAATCAGAATGATTCAGGTGAATTCGCATGGAGTCCTAGGTCACCAGGAGACGAGATTGGTATGCTATGCCAATATAGTGAGTATAAGCAACTTTGGCTTTTACTAAAAATAATGACTTGACCTCTGTTCTCGCGGCATGAAATTTACATTCACGAATTTCGGCACTTAGGTTATTGTGATTAATTACTTTTACAAGAGGAAGCTTTGGAGAATCTTAACCTCTCACAAATTTGGAAATGTTCTTATTTCGTATTGATTTTCTTAGGCCTACAATTTGTTAATATCTTGGAGATTTGCAAGGAGTCTTAAATACAACGAGATGAGCGGACGAGAGAGTAAGGCGTTACTTAATTTTCCATTGTTTCAGTAAACATTACGAATATGATGTTGTTACGAGATTTGATTTAACTATAAAGGTATTTCAATTAAGAGTGTTTTGAAAAGAAAACAAAATTAGACATTTGTAGATACATTTCTAGATTTTATAAAACGACCTCGTGATAATTTCCAATTAAAAGATATTCAACACAAACTGTTTTGAAACTTTACATTTCTGTACTGTGTATGCCATAACAGCATAATGTTTCCAACGTGTGCATATCCTTGTCGAAATTCAAGTTGATTAAAAGCAGACATATCGCAAGAACGCTGATAATAAATTGGCAACTCTTTTATGTGTTTAATTAGCTAATTCTTTTCATGATTTTTTGTTGTTGGAAGTCTTCTTTTTTTGTAAAGAAAGGTCATGCATCTGTCGAATCATGTTTGTGCAACCTTTAGATCGAACTTGCCAGAGAGTTGGACTTAACCAATCCGATACTTTGCTAGAATACATGGGCACCTGTTTTCAATTCCTGGATGTTTCGAAGAACTGTGATGACGGGGCCGAAGAGTGTAATGAGAGAGGAGGATTTCTGGCTGAAATACTCGATGAGAGCACCAATGCTTTATTGCTGGACCGAGCCCTGTATCTGAGAGACATAGGCGCAAACACGGCCTGGTGGATTGGTGGTTATGACGAAGACGTAGGACGGTCCTGGTATTGGTCTGATAGTACGTGATTTCTCAGAAACTATTTAGACACAAATTCGAACGATATACCATTAGCCACTTTGCAATGCCAATACAAACAACTTCCAATATAAATTCTTCCTATTTTAACACAGGAATTGAAATGAGTTTAGAGATATTATACAATATGGACTTTATTGGTCATGAATTTTAAAGTCTGGAAATCCCGATTATCGTTGGCATTATATAAGTAATTCGTTGCAGTCCAGAACTAATACAAATAAATTGTTTAGTGATTGGGAAATCGATTAGCAGAATGAGATCCTCGATCACTTGAATTGTATGAAGAGGTTATTATTAATGTATTTTATAAATTGCTGCAAAGTAATAACAAGGAGCTTTTTATTGCTTTCAAGATTGTTTTCCTCAATTCATTCAATTACAAATAAATAAAAGATACATTAAACAGTTTTTTTTATGAAAACACGATTTTAAACTACACGTCCAGCTGTAACTAAGCAATGTAAAAACAATGCCAAAAATTTACACACTCTATATTGGGCACATCTTGTATGCTATAAATGCAAAACCTGAACCAAACAAGACCCAATATTAATGTCTAAAATTTATTATTCCAAATACAGATCAGCATGGACTAGTTAAATTGAAGCTATTATTTTTTATATTAGGGCTTTCTAATGGAAGTAGAAATCAGACCAAATTCCTAAGGCATAGGAGGACATCATATTCACCATACCATTCATCTCTTTCTTCAGAAACTCGAATGAACTATGAGGAATGGAGCGATAACGAACCTAGTAGTAATACCGAAGACTGTGTAGAAATGAGAAGGGTATTTCAGTACCAATGGAATGACCGACCTTGTTCAGTCCGAAGTCGGACTCTATGTCAAATTGGTGAGAAAATGTGAAATATACTTTTTGTATATCTGTTATGAGGTCATGGGCTTGTACAAAAATACAAACATACTATGTTAGACGGCTTCTTTGAACAGATGACAAGAATTATAGCTGAGGTGATTTGACAATATTTGAGCCATCAAAATATTGTATATTGTTTAAAGATTATGATACATCATGTATATTATGTACAATTTTCTGTACGTGAATGAAGGAATGGATAGAATATTACGGATAAATTAATTATCAGAATAGATGTTTCAGTGATAAGTATAACAATTGCGTCTTATATATCTTCAAGGAATCCCTGCCTGCGGTGACCCAGGTGAACCTTTGCATGGTAATCGTTTACCAGACGATAGAACAACTTACTCTGTCGATGCTACTCTTCATTTCACCTGTCAGGAGGGCTATACATTATCAGGAGAAAGCGTTTTAAGGTGTATGAATAATGGAGCATGGCATCATCAAAGACCATCGTGTGAAGGTAAAGTGATTGTTTTGTCAATATAATTTTGTATAAGAAATAATAGTTGAATTGTATTCACCCATAGAGTAGCTGCATCAGCATTAATACTCCTCTTCGTCATGTTCATGTAGCTCCTCGAATTATTATTACTCCATCAATTACCAAGTGCCTATTTACACCTGGCTGGATACTGGCAAATGTGGATGTATGTCTTGCCAAAGGACATTTATGCCAGGTTGAGATCAGAAAACCAAACGAATGAAATGAGAGTCAAGTGATACAAATATTGAAATTACTTAGCTTTCTACAATGTTACCGTCAATAACATTGTTATTCATAAAGGATTACAATAAGGTACTCTCATGTTAGAGCTAATGATAAATAAACAAATTGAATTTTAAAAAATGTACCGACACTAGGTTTGGATGCAAGATAAACAATAGCATCCCTTCGTGTCCTGTGAACAATGACGTGATATTTGTCAATAGGCCAAGAGCATTAGTTTTAACATGGTCATTTTTCATAACAAGCTGATTTTTACAGGATAGGTCCAGGAATATGTCTAGATTAACATACTAAAAGTCCTCATAAATCCTCTTTGAGTGTTTTCCGCAATCCAAGATGGCGTCCAAAATGGCCGCCATACGTCCCGAATTTCTTATAGCTTTGCAACTAGATAACCCAAATACAAAATTTAAATGTCCAAATATATGTTTTTTAGCATAAGGAACTCAATAAAATACATGTTGATAAATTCTGAAACACACAAGTAGCTATAAACCACTTTAGCCCTTCTCGAAATCCAAAATGGTCCCCAAAATTGCCGCCATTTCCTGTATTTCTTATAACTTTGCAACTAGATAACCCAAATACCAAATTGTAATGTCTAAATATATGTTTTTCAGCATAAGGAACTCAACCAAATACTTATTAACAAATGTTGAAACACACAAGTAGCAGTAATACATAGGCCTATCAGTACAACAATCTTTTAATTAAAAAATACTTCTTATACATAAAGTACACACACACACACACACCCACATCTATCTATCTGAGTATATTTTTCCCGGTTCGGAGGTTGATTGCAACATCTCTCCATTTCACTCTATCTTCTGCCATTCTGGTGCACTCTTGCAGTTTTAGCCCACTCCAGTTCTGGACATTCTCCTCCCAGTTGATTCTGGGTCTCTCTCTAGGTCTACTTCCTTCCACTCTTCCCTCCAACACATCCTTCAAGAGGCTCTGGTGCCTTTTAACATGACCAAAGTATTTGATTTTTCTCTCCTTAACTAATCCCACTAGTGCAATTTGTTTACGCCCTGCCATGTGCAATATCTCTTTGTTGGTTTTCTTTCGTTTCCAGGATATTTTCATCATTCTTCTGTAGATCCACATTTCAAAAGATGTTATTCTATTTTCCATGGCCTTGTTTATTGTCAATGTTTCTGCTCCATACAATAGGACAGACCATACATAACAGTTTACTAGTCTCAACCCAAGCGCAAATTTCACCTTTCTATTTGTGAATAATCCTTTCATTGCATGAAATGTATTCCGAGCAATTTATATTCTTCTTTTTTATTTCTGCTTCGCATCTGGCATCATCTGTGATATTTTGTTCTAAGTACATGTTATTACTGACTTGCTCAATGATATGTCCATCGAGTTTTAAACTTATTCTAGGCTTATTCTCTGTTCTACTAAAAATCATTGACTTAGTTTTCTTGACATTCATGCTTAGACCAAGCTCTTCACTTTTGACTTTTACAATATCCAATACATGTTGCAACTCTGCTTTATTCTCTGCACAAAGTACAGTGTCATCAGCATAACGTAAATTAGTAATATTTACACTCCCAGGACGTATGGAGGCCATTTTGGACGCCATCTGGGATTTCGGAAAACACTCAAAGAGGATATGCGAGGACTTTTAGTATGTTACTCTAGACATATTCCTGGACCTGTCCTGAAAAAATCAGCTTGTTATGGAAACTGTACAGGTTTAAGCCTATTTTTACCTAATGCTCTTGGCTACAAGTCTTTCCTGTTTTTCTGAATAGCTGTCGAGTGTGAGGGAAGCCCACCAGAGGTCTCCCTTGCATCCATCAAGATACTAGGATCAGCGTTTCAAGGTATAGCTCTATACACCTGTCAAGATGGTTATATTCCTGACAATGAACCAATCAGCTTCTGCCAGCATTCAGGCATATGGAGTTCTCCTAACTTTACGTGTAACGGTGAGTTTATATTTATTTAGGTATTTATTTATTATATATTTTTTTCCATTTATTTTTGTTTAACTGTATTTAATTATTCTTCGTACAGGGTAGTCTAATGAGAATATTTACACTACTTTGCAAGAGAACCATGTGTGTACGGCAGAGAGATTGGTTTGTTTGCTTATTTCACATGACTGCTAAGATAGCATACGTCTGCTTGTAAGTATTAAAAGAACCAGGTGACCGACGGCTTTCAGTCCTTTCCGTGAGACTTGGTAATGACTAATAATAATACAATTTTGACAATAATAGTAATTAGAATTTACATTTTTAAACGCGCCTAACATCTTTTTTCTTTGTTATGCCACTTTCTACAAAATTGATGTGTGGCTTCGAAGACAATGCTGCTTCACCTCGTGTAATTTTGTCGTATGGTTTAGTGCTTTTCGGATTGTATAACAAAACCCATGAAAAGAATTTGTTGACTGATCCTGTGCTATACGTAATCATTTTTGTCTTCCCAGAGTTTATCCCGTGTAACAGCAACCCGTGTATAAATGGAGGTACTTGTTAAGACGTATATGAATCGTCATTCAACTGTACATGTACACCAGGCTAAACTGGTCCGACGTGCAATGATGATAAGACATTGATTGAATGATTAATTGGTTTTGCCAACAACAATAACAACATGTGTACAAAATGCGCCATAACAAAACCGAATGCAAACACACATTTGCATACTTGAAGTTTGGTCTTATTTCCCCAAGGTAGCCATTTCAGTATTAATTTGCCTACCATTCTTGCTGCGTGCCCCGGCTTTCATAATACCCAGCTATTTGAAGGTACCCATATAGTTCTGGGTGGACAGAAGCAAATGTGGCGTTGTGTCTTGCCAGAGGGTGTACGGTGCTGGGTGGGATTCGAACCCTTAACCCTTGGATTGAGAGTCAAGTGGATGAACCACTCCACCACGACACATCTGAAATGATAACAGCTGGCCAAAGGGACCAGAAAATAACGCATGTGTTAATTCATATTTTGTACAGGGGTCAGGCCTGACAGAGATGTACCTACAACGTTTCTATTTCAGGGGTTAAGGCTTCTAAGATCGAAGGGTATAACTCCGGTTCCACCAAAAGCTAGTTTCGACCATGCACTGCATCTATTATCATTCTTCATAATTAGTAACCTTGGTTTTGAATAGATTATTCGCTCAAGGTCATAATAATATTTCGACTGTTTTTTAAATAATGCAAAAGATAATCTACTATGTTTACATTTTGTAGAGAATATATAGTATTTTGCGTATAAATAACAAAATTCAAGTGACAGAAATTGCCCCCAGAAGTTCCAAATATAAATGTATTCACTGTCAATATAATTTTATTAATTAAAGTGTGTTCTCAAATTGTAATGTAAATTGGACATTCCCGGAACAAATGTGCGATTGATTCAACACTATTAAAAAAATCATTGATCAGAATGTAATATACCTACCAATTTCAAATATTTATTTACCCTAAGAGTATAATGTAATATCTAAAACTGAAAATAACGCAATTTTGTTAATAGTGCATATTTAAAGGGAATAACTTTAACAAAATTCTCATCCAAAATCAGTTCCAATAAAATTGAGTTCCACTTTCTTTGTGAAATTTTAAGTTGAATTATTTTATCAATGCAAAATTTAGAAATTACTTTAGATAATTTAGTTTTCTTTTTCATCGTACCAATTAAATGTTTATGCTGGTTCATATTTGAAATGGGAGCATTTTTAATAATATATTTCCTTTAAAAATAAATGACGGATAAAACAGAACGCAACTCCATGAAAGTACATCAAATATGGTATGTTTGCACAAATTCATCATAACTAAAAAAAGACCTATCTTATTGTAATAAATGATAAATTTGTATTACGCCATTATTTATCCAATCAGACTTTAAAACAACGTTCCCATTTAGTATGATACATAAGTTATTCCAAATAATTTGATTATGAATAAAATGATCACTTGGGTTCTCAAGAAAAGTAATTTCACACCAGGCTACTAAATTTTCTTTTATAAAGGAGTTATCAATTTTCATCAATTGCACTTTACTTTTTAAACTACAAGTTCAAAATAAATCATAACCTTTTTTCATCATATATTTTTTTTTTTTTAATTCAAGTTGCCTTAATTTTCTGTATTTAACAATCTCATCACCCATGCGATCCTGAGTCCCATAATAGTTGACGGTAAATGTAACATTTTCAAACCCCCTGCATTATAATCTGCTATAATTGTTTCCGGTTTATCTTGTCTGGTTAATTCACGATTCCAAATAAAAGAGTATCTGTTAATTTCTACTTCATGCATAAATAATTCAGTGGGTTTCGGTAATGCTGATAAAAGAAAAAAAGGTTGAGAAATGGCAATGTTTTGACAATAATAATTTTACCCAATGGTTTTAAGTCTCATCGACCATATTCCCAAAATTCGTTTTAAAGTTTGTAATTTAGGCACGACTTTTAATTCGTATAAATCATTCGGGTTCATTGAAAAACGCACGTCTAATGAATGAAATGGACCTTTAAGATTATTTCAAAGTAGTATTTAAAAGCTTACGTCTGGGGGTTGGCTTTGTAATAACCAATAGCTATAATTTTTTAATCTATAATCATCAAACAGTTGCCTATCTATATTTTTCTCAGCTTTCGGTACCATATTTTTTTTATTTTGTCACTCTAATCCATTTGCTATTTAAGGACCTTTTTTAGTGTTGAACCTAAAAGTTAAACGTTGTTTTTCATTCTTTCGGAGATAATGCTTAGGACGCCGATCACCTTTACTGCGCAAGCTTCTCCGCAAAGCACAGAATCACAATCAGGTTTGACATTGTATCAAGATATTAATTTGTTTTTAACATGACTCCAAAGACTTTCAAAATGGCTTACTTCTAATCATCTGGTCTTTATTTATTATTTAATCATTATCTGTGATGCTACCTTGGATTCTTTTCACTACCATCCTAGTTCCTACATCAACCTCTTCGCCTACTGTTTATTCTCTACCAAAATCAACTTCCGCTCCCGCTGGAGGTTCTTCAAGTTCCCTAGCAACTGTGGTAGGAAGCGTTGTTGGTGCTATTATTGTGATTGTTATGGTTATAGCTCTCATCATCATCTTTTACAGGCGAAGAAGGTTAGAAAGTTACCTTGTTCTAATATTAACCCGTCCTTCTCATCAGTCCATTCTCATCGTACTCCTCCACGCAAAGGGCTAAAACCGTATGGTTATGAAAATACAATTAAGATGTAATTTTCAAAAAAATATTCCGTTTTTTAATTCCTTTTTATTAAATGTTGTACAATGTAAATATTATAAAGCATATCGCTTTTCAAATGTAATGACAACCTGTTTAAAATAATTATTATGTAAATTACATGTATTTCAAAAGTAACACACTAATACCCACATGTCATGTTGACATGTTTCTATATACCTATTTATTGGGAGTTGATGATATTTCAAATCATGTATGTCATGAATGCAATGTATTATTTCATATAATATTTCAGCAATGAATCAGCCAGTACTAAGTCTAAAGGGAGGGAGTCCGATTCGTCTTCGCAGTATGAGAACCCTGTATTTGATCTATCGCAGACAGACGTCCATACCTACCAAGACTTGAATACTATCATCCATACCTACCAAGATTGTAATACCGATGTTCAGAGCTACGATGATACTGCCGACCCTCATACCTACCAAGAACCTGATCAAGAAGCTAACTATGAAGAATTGAATGATGCCAAAGAGAAAAATTATGATGATAAAACAAAACAAAGTGTTATTGGGCTGATTAAGAATTGAATACATGAGAAGAAGATAGATCCAAGTCAATAATTTTGATTTAAAAAAAAAGGTTTTTATAATTTTGAGAGACAAAATATTTTCAGTCCTCCAGCTTATCTGTACTAGTTTATAGGAGGGATTATACCACCCTGCAAGGTTATCTCAATTAACATAAGAAAAAGAGGAGCATGGGCGACCAATGGTCACTGATTAGGCATTGTTTTCTATATAGAGGGAGCAAGTAGCTACAAGTGGGACAGTGTTGCTTTAATGCATTACATATTATATGTCCATATATCAATTATTCCGTGAAGATGAAACCATGTTTTAAAACTTATAATGAAATATTAACATTATCTTAACAACTGGAGAAAAAACATCTATGCTGATGAACTTGGGCGCTCTCTCTCTCTCTCTCTCTCTCGTGTATCCAAATAGAATGCAAATATGCTCTTCATTGAAATTCGTTTCCGATTATCATTTTCTGAATCATGTGATTGATGAATAAGGACGAAAAGTTATGAAAACATATCATGGCTTCTTTTCATCCTGTGCTCCTTCTTCGTGTTCACAATGTCTACTCGTGTTATTCCCAAAAACCTTGATATCGGCGATCAGTAGAAAGATTTCGCTATAAAATACCATGATTTTCAGAAGTCTGATAAATTTGGGTTAAAAAAAAAATAAGGTCTCACCAAAACGTGAAAGTCAGGGTATAGGACTGGTTTCTTTAAATGGATTCATTATACTGATCTTCCTTCATTGAAGCACTGTCATTTTTTCAATAATTTGATTGATGTATGAAACAAACTCTTACATCATGGAGCAACAGAACATGATTTTATTTTCGAAACCTGTAATTATTTTTCTATCTGCAGAGGTATCTGATAAAACCGATTTTAGAAATATAAGATATGTTTGGAATGCTTCGATTCAGGTACAAATACGAAGGAAAATGTATTAAGTCATGCATAGACATGTATTCCATAAAGTACGAAAGCATATTCCTTTTGAGATATCGGTAAGAAAACTATTATATTCTACTGTATTGATTGCTAGTGTTATTGCCTGTAATATTTAGTAGAAGGCATTTTATCCGCATATGTGGACAAGACTGAATAACTATAAAATATTTGTATTATTATTGTTATTAGTATTGTTATTTCTATTACTATTTTTGTTATTATTACTAATACTACTACTACTACTATAACTTCTAATAAGCAGTGGAATTCAACTTGATTCAAGTTGATTAATAGGTTGTTTTGATGTTAACAATGAACTCTAAATATGAAAATATAAAAGAAAAAACATAGCCTATACTATAATAGAGGTGTCGTGGTCGAGTGGATACGTCACCGGACTGTCGATCGCAAGGTCCGCGGTTCGAATTCAACCGCGGCACTAATGTCCTTTAACAAGACATTAATCTACATTTGCCCCACTCGATCAAGGTGATGTAAATAAGTACTGGCAGGAATTAATTCCTTGAAATGCTAAAGCGCCGCAATGGCAGCACAACTAAAGCCGTGTAATAATTTCCAAATTTTGTTTAGGCGTCTTGAGCATCCCTTGGGGTGGATATGTGCGCATTATAAATGTTGTTGATAAGATGTTTTGATGTTAACAATGAATTGTTAAAAAATGTTGTTATTATTATTATACACAGTAACACACGTGAAAGCATTGTGTAATGTAAGGGTGGATGTTTAGGTAAAAATGTAAATACATGTAGCAGAATCAAAAGCTAATAAGTAGATTTAGATAATGCAATTCAAGTCAGCATTATTATATTACTATATGAGCGGTGGATGTTTGAGCCAATAATGAATGTGAATAGTGATTATAGAACACACTTTATGTAAACATCAAGGAGTATAAACAATAAAAATATAAAAAGGAAAAATGTAATTATTTTGGTTTTGTGTAAACTCGTAAATTTGCTCTTTGAACGTTTTTTTAACCAAAATAATTCGTGTGATTGTTTAAGCAGTTTAAAATTTGGCAGACAGCGTTTACCAACAGTATCAAGTAAGATTACTGTACGGTTAAATAATGAATACATGCAAATTATAATACATTAATCGGGAAAAAGATTATTGTACCGGTTCTAGGACAATTAAACCCTAAACACTCGCCCCCGGCCAATGACCAGCGGGACAATTACCCCCCTCCCCCTGAAAATCACCCCAGAGGACAATTACCTCCTGGTAATTTAGCCCCCCCCCCCAAGGAAATATTCCCCCTCCCCCTGAAAAATATACCACTTGATAATCAACTCTCTCCCCCCACCCCCCCCCCAAATTAAAAAAAAAAAAAAAAAAAAAAGTTCTGCCTATATCAAAACCAACTTATTTTCAGGGTGGACTTCCTCTTTAAAAGCCTGGTCACACAGAGGGGACGCATGGGGGACGCGCGGCCGGCGCATGGAAAATTTGCAATTTTGGCCAGTGCGTTGTCGTTCGCTAGGCGTGCGTCATCACTCGTTACTCGTTCGTCGAGCGCGCTGGACCCACGCTATGCATTCGTCGTCATTCGCTGTGTGCGTGCGGATTTTTTGAGCATGCTCAAAAGTGTGCGCGGAGCTCGACGCATGAATGTACACGCCAAAGGCACGCCAGACGTGCGTTGAGCGCGCTAGACCAGCGCCAGACATACGCGGACCACACGCCCTGTATACGCACAGCGCGCTAGCTACACGCTGTGCATTTTCCATTTTTGTGTGGTATGTGTTCACGCTTGGATGAACAGGTGGCATTGTTTGCGAGAGTGCAAAAATCGACTTGCGCCAAAGTGATGCCTAGAGTATGTATTATGTTGAGATTAGCGGAGTGAGAGAATGGATTGAATGTATCCAATGAAATGCATTGCATATGTTTTTTTGCAAAGGGCAAAGTCACACACACCCACACACACGCGCACAAATTCTTGTTGATATTTGATATTCGATATTTGATATGTGTGGCATGATTAATTTTGTTAGGGATGTTATTTGGATCTGCAAAGACCGAATTAATACCCAAATACCGATTGTTTTATTCAAACATCACATAGGCAACTTTGGCGCAAGTCGATTTTTGCACTCTTGCAAACAATGTCTCCTGTTCATCCAAGCGTGAACACACACCGCACAAAAATGGTACCAAATGATTTGGGATAAAACACTGTTTCATAATACATATAACAATTTAATGTTCATCGATAATTTTTGTAATAATGAGCAATTTTCTAGGTGTAAACCTTTTTTTGACTCACACTGTAGTGAAAATATTCACTTTTCAGGATTTCTTACATTCCTTTTGATTTGTTTTTAATTATCTTTAAAAGTCTTTGACACGATCAAAATTCGGTATTTTCCATATAATAAGACTTTGACTGAGAAGCCCTGATCTAGAGAAACGTTAATGGGGTGTTGGCAAATACTGGTTAACCCCATCTACATGGGTGTCGATCCCGGGGGGGATGGGGGGGTTATATCCCCCCAATATTTCAGGTGGGGGGGATGGCCTGTACAATCATCCCCCCCCCCAATAATTCACCATAAAAAAAAAAATTAATGATGAGAGCCCGATGAGAGTAGTTAATGGTTATTACTCGCAAGATGACCATCAATATGCACATTTTGCTATCTCATTTTCATAATACATACATAATTTATATACGAAGTAAATGAGACAACCGTATATGAGACAAAAATAAATTGAATTCTCGCTCATACGGCTTCATCAGGAATTGATGAATTTATTCAATTTGTTCAATCAACAGCATCATAGAAATGCAGTGCGCCAAATACAAAGACGCAGCGTTAAAAAGCAACGAGCTAAATGTTAAGCGCGAAGCGCATAAGTACCAATCTGCGATGCACATGCAACCCTGTGACGAATTCGTGATGAGATCGGAGACAAGGAGAAAGCTTCCGCGCTTTGCGCGGGAGCGGGGAAACTGAATTCAGACAAGGATTTAAAGTCGAGAACGGTACAGCGAATCGTCTTCTTTCTCTGATAATTTAATGAAACGTCAAAGCTTCCGCGCTTCGCGCGGGAGGGGGGAACTGAATTCAGACCAGGATTTAGAGTCTAGAATGATATATCGAATCGTCTTCATTCTTTAATAATTAAATGAAATGTCAGAGCTTCCGCGCTACGCGCGGAGGAAGGGGAACTAAATTCAGACAAGAATTTAAAGTCGAGAATGATATATCGAACCGTCTTCTTTCTTTAATAATTTAATGAAAAGTCAGAGCTTCCGCGCTATGCGCGGAGGAAGTGGAACTGAATTCAGACAAGGATTTAAAGTCGAGAATGATATATCCAATCGTCTTCTTTCTTTAATAATTTAATGAAACGTCAGAGCTTCCGCGCTACGTGCGGAGGAAGTGGAACTGAATTCAGACAAGGATTTAAAGTCGAGAATGATATATCGAACCGTCTTCTTTCTTTAATAATTTAATGAAACGTCAGAGCTTCCGCGCTACGCGCGAAGGAAGGGGAACTGAATTCAGACAAGGATTTAGAGTCGATAATGGTACAACGAGTCGTCTTCTTTCTCTAATAATTTAATGAAACGTCAAAGCTTCTGCGCTTCGCGCGGGAGGGCGAGGGGGGGGGGCGCTGAATTCAGACAAGGATTTAGAGTCGATAATGGTCTCAAAATCGTTTTCTTTCTCTAATAATTTAATGAAACGTCAAAGCTTCTGCGCTTCGCGCGGGAGGTCGAGGGGGGGTTTAAGGATTAAGAGTCTAGAATGGTACATCGAATCGTCTTCTTTCTTTAATAATCTAATGAAACGTCAGAGCTTCCGCGCTATGCGCGGAGGAAGGGGAACTTAATTGATTCAAACATTAAGGATTAAGACAAGAGTCGAGAATGGTACATCGAATCGTCTTCTTTCTTTAATAATCTAATGAAACGTCAGAGCTTTCGCGCTACGCGCGGAGGAAGGGGAACTTAATTGATTCAAACATTAAGGATTAAGACAAGAGTCGAGAATGGTACATCGAATCGTCTTCATTCTTTAATAATGTAATGAAACGTCAGAGCTTTCGCGCTACGCGCGGAGGAAGGGGAACTTAATTGATTCAAACATTAAGGATTAAGACAAGAGTCGAGAATGGTACATCGAATCGTCTTCATTCTCTAATAATGTAATGAAACGTCAAAGCTTCTGCGCTTCGCGGAGGGGGGGGGGGACTCCCCCTTCCTGCACCCAACCCCCTAGGGAGCGCGCTCTGTAAGTGATTCGTACGCTTCGCGTGATCACTACCGCCCCCTAAAATGAAATCCTGGCTACGCGCTTGGGGAGGGGGTGCAACCTGCCACACGCTTCTACCTCTTGGTTGCTTTGATTCATTGCCGAAAATATTTTGGCACCTATCATCCCCCCCCCCCCCCCAACCACGGATACAAATCGACACCCTTGCCCATCTACGACTTCTTTTGGACAACTGCACGGAAACGAAGTGACTCACTGACCTCTACTGTTGCACGCACGTGAATACTGCGGTCGCATACCCAATTGGCCCCGGGTCAGACCAAGGGAAAGACACGTAGTCTCGACACGCTACACCCCCTTTAACGGTATTACATGCAGTAGTTGGAGGCGTGGCTATATAGAAGTGCTTTAGTGAAAAACGTATCCCATAATGAGGACAAGGAAAGAGAGAGAGAGAGAGAGAGAGAGGGGGAGTGGTGGAGGGCGGGAGAAATAGATAGAGAGAGAGAGAGAGAGAGAGAGGGGGTGGTGGAGGGCGGGGAGATATAGATAGAGAGAGAGAGAGAGAGGGGGGGTAAGGAAAATACTAGAAGAATGAATGTGTACATAATATGGCCGTAGTTTTTATTTACAAAGCAAAAGAACATGAGAGGCAAATAAGAATACTTTTTTTCCCCTTCCACAGGGTTCTTTATTTTCAAAACAAATTCCATCATATACAGTATATCCATATATTATATACAAATAACTAAATAAATCATTTCCATACATAATGGCTTAACAGAATAAGAATACTTGATAATGTACAACATTAATTCATCATGA
This sequence comes from Strongylocentrotus droebachiensis, assembly GCA_035222895.1. Classification (NCBI taxonomy): domain Eukaryota; kingdom Metazoa; phylum Echinodermata; class Echinoidea; order Camarodonta; family Strongylocentrotidae; genus Strongylocentrotus; species Strongylocentrotus droebachiensis. Next base: position 156,063 of record JAVYIG010002742.1, read on the forward strand.
GACAATAATGATAATAATAATAATAATGATAACTAGACATATAATACTTGTTTGGAACAAGTATAGGTGGGCTGATCAACTAACATTTGAGACAAAATAGAGCAAAAATAAGCGACATACTGCTTACAAATTCTTAAAAGACAATATCATGTAGATTCATAACGTGAACTAAATTCACCTTCTATAGGCATAACACGCAAATTATGAAGTTTTTGACATGAGGCATTTAATCAAAATTTTCACTATGATGACGTCATCAAAATGAAAAATGATTATTACTGCGCTTGTAGAGAATTGTCTTAGCTACAACATATCGAAATTTTGAAGAAAATTGATCAATATTTACAGAGATACAATCAATTTTACATAAATATGCTGACGTCATAATATGCAAATTCGTATTTTGAGTTCCAAGGCCATTGTGGTGATGTCACGATACACTTAATGGCCAAATGAGACATGGAATCATATTTCCGACTCATACTCTATCTTAATATGAAAAAAAATTGAGGATCCCGGTGCATTCCAAAGAGCTATAACGGATTTTGTATAGGCATGTTTTTGCCCATATATGCTATGTATTAAAAGACCTCGCGCGCACGGGCATTTTTCTTGAATTGACGCTCATCTTGTTGTTAATGGACATAAAGAGATAAACATGGTATCAAATTCCTCGAAAAAATTAGAGAAATATCATGAAAGAAAAAAAAATGGCGATTCTATGTTGTGTAATGGTGTAACGCGCGAAAACGCGCGCGCATGCTCTTGCGCGCGATTTTTTATAAAATGCTTAAAATGACCTGAAACGTATGCAAAAAAAAATTAAGACGATTTCGAGCATTTAAAATTTTTGCGCGCGTAATGACGCGCGGACGTACGCGCACGCGCGCGTTTTTTGACCTGAATTTGACCGGACTGATATTGACCTTGATCATGATAAATATGAATGAGATATTACTTTTGGTTATGAAGATATGATCATAAGTTGATTTTCAAAATTTTTCACAAAATGGCGCCTAGATGACGTCATCAGTCAAGGTCAAGGTCGAAAAATTTGCTGTGTTTTGTGAATATGCCTATACATATGTGTGTTAAATTTTAAGATATTTGATTGAGCCATTTTCAAATTATCTTGAACACAAAAAAGTGGGTCGAAATAAGAAAAACTAGACATATAATACTTGTTTGGAACAAGTATAGGTGGGCTGATCAACTAACATTTGAGACAAAATAGAGCAAAAATAAGCGACATACTGCTTACAAATTCTTAAAAGACAATATCATGTAGATTCATAACGTGAACTAAATTCACCTTCTATAAGCATAACACGCAAATTATGAAGTTTTTGACATGAGGCCTTTAATCAAAATTTTCACTATGATGACGTCATCAAAATGAAAAATGATTATTACTGCGCTTGTAGAGAATTGTCTTAGCTACAACATATCGAAATTTTGAAGAAAATTGATCAATATTTACAGAGATACAATCAATTTTACATAAATATGCTGACGTCATAATATGCAAATTCGTATTTTGAGTTCCAAGGCCATTGTGATGATGTCACGATACACTTAATGGCCAAATGAGACATGGAATCATATTTCCGACTCATACTCTATCTTAATATGAAAAAAAATTGAGGATCCCGGTGCATTCCAAAGAGCTATAACGGATTTTGTATAGGCATGTTTTTGCCCATATATGCTATGTATTAAAAGACCTCGCGCGCACTGACATTTATCTTGAATTTACGCTCATCTTGTTGTTAATGGACATAAAGAGATAAACATGGTATCAAATTCCTCGAAAAAATTAGAGAAATATCATGAAAGAAAAAAAAATGGCGATTCTATGTTGTGTAATGGTGTAACGCGCGAAAACGCGCGCGCATGCTCTTGCGCGCGATTTTTTATAAAATGCTTAAAATGACCTGAAACGTATGCAAAAAAAATTTAAGACGATTTCGAGCATTTAAAATTTTTGCGCGCGTAATGACGCGCGGACGTACGCGCACGCGCGCGTTTTTTGACCTGAATTTGACCGGACTGATATTGACCTTGATCATGATAAATATGAATGAGATATTACTTTTGGTTATGAAGATATGATCATAAGTTGATTTTCAAAATTTTTCACAAAATGGCGCCTAGATGACGTCATCAGTCAAGGTCAAGGTCGAAAAATTTGCTGTGTTTTGTGAATATGCCTATACATATGTGTGTTAAATTTTAAGATATTTGATTGAGCCATTTTCAAATTATCTTGAACACAAAAAAGTGGGTCGAAATAAGAAAAACTAGACATATAATACTTGTTTGGAACAAGTATAGGTGGGCTGGTCAACTAAAATTTGAGACAAAACAGAGCAAAAATAAGCGACATACTGCTTACAAATTCTTAAAAAACAATATCATGTAGATTCATAACGTGAATTAAAATTACCTTCTACATGCATAACATGCAAATTATGTCATTTTTGACATGAGGCCTTTAATCGAAATTTTCACTCTAATGACGTCATCAAAATGAAAAATGGTTAATATTAAACTTGTAGAAAATTGTCATAGCTACAACATATCGAAATTTGGAAGAAAATTGATCAATATATACAGAGATACAATCAATTTTCCATAAATATGCTGACGTCATAATATGCAAATTCCTATTTTTAATTCGAAGGTCATTATGATGATGTCACGATACACTTAATGGCCAAATGAGACATGGAATCATATCTCCGACTCATACTATATCCAAATATGAAAAAAAATTGAAGGTCACGGTTCATTCCAAAGAGCTATAATGAATTTTGTATAGGCATGTTTTTTCCTATATATGCTATGTATTAAAAGCGCTCGCGCGCACTGTCATTTATCTTGAATTGACGCTCATCTTGTTATTAATGGTCATAAAGAGATAAACATGGTATCAAATTCCTTGAAAAAATATGAGAAATATCATGAAAGAAAAAAAATGGCGATTCTGTGTTTTTTAATGGTGTTACGCGCGAAAACGCGCGCGCATGCTCGTACGCGTGATTTTTTATAAAATGCTTAAAATGACCTGAAACGTATGCAAAATAAATTTGAGACGATTTTGAGCATTTAAAAATTTTGCGCGCGCATTGACGCGCGGACGTACGCGCACGCGCGCGTTTTTTGACCTGAAATTGACTGGACTGATATTGACCTTGATCATGATAAATATGAATGAGAAATGACGTACCGTTATGAAAATATGATCATGAGTAATTTTTCAGAACATTTCACAAAATGGCGCCTAGATGACGTCATCAGTCAAGGTCAAGGTTGAAAAGTTTGCTGTGTTTTGTTCATATGCCTATACATATGTGTGTCAAATTTCAAGGTATTTGATTGAACCATTTTCAAATTATCTTGAACACAAAAAAGTGGGTCGAAATAAGAAAAATAAACTAGACATATAATACTTGTTTGGAACAAGTATAGGTGGGCTGGTCAACTAAAATTCGAGACAAAATAGAACAAAAAGAAGTGAGATACTGCTTAAAAATTCTTAAAAAGCAATATCATGTAGTTTCCTGACGTGAACGAAATTCACCTTCTATAGGGATAACACGCAAATTATGAAATTTCTGACATGAGGCCTTTAATCGAAATGTTCACTATGATGACGTCATCAAAATGAAAAATGATGTTGACTGAGCTTGTAGAGAATTGTCTTAGCTACATCATATTGAAATTTGGAAGAAAATCGATCAATATTTACAGAGATACAATCAATGTTACATAAATATGCTGACGTCATTATATGCAAATTCGTATTTTGAGTTCCAAGGCCATTATGATGATGTCACGATATACTTAATGGCCAAATGAGACATGGAATCATATTTCCGACTCATACTCTATCTCAATATGAAAAAACATTGAAGGTCACGGTTCATTCCAAAGAGCTATAATTGATTTTGTATAGGCATGTTTTTGCCCATATATGCTACGTAATAAAAGAGCTCGCGCGCACGGACATTTATCTTGACTTGACGCTCATCTTGTTATTAATGGTCATAAAGAGATAAACATGGTATCAAATTCCTCGAAAAAATTTGAGAAATATCATGAAAGAAAAAAAAATGGCGATTCTATGTTGTGTAATGGTGTTACGCGCGAAAACGCGCGCGCATGCTCCTGCGCGCGATTTTTTATAAAATGCTTAAAATGACCTGAAACGTATGCAAAAAAAATTTAAGACGATTTCGAGCATTTAAAATTTTTGCGCGTGTAATGACGCGCGGACGTACGCGCACGCGCGCGTTTTTTGACCTGAATTTGACCGGACTGATATTGACCTTGATCATGATAAATATGAATGAGATATTACTTTTGGTTATGAAGATATGATCATAAGTTGATTTTCAAAATTTTTCACAAAATGGCGCCTAGATGACGTCATCAGTCAAGGTCAAGGTCGAAAAATTTGCTGTGCTTTGTTCATATGCCTATACATATGTGTGTTAAATTTTAAGATATTTGATTGAGCCATTTTCAAATTATCTTGAACACAAAAAAGTGGGTCGAAATAAGAAAAATAAATAATAATAATAATAATAAAGGCAATTTTAACAAAATTATAAGGTGGTCTGTATTAGATACAGCCCACCTAATAAATAAATAATAAATAATAAATAAAGGCGATTTTAACAAAAATATAAGGTGGTCTGTATTAGATACAGCCCACCTGATAATAATAAAGGCAATTTTAACAAAATTATGAGGTGGTCTGTATTAGATACAGCCCACCTAATAAATAAATAAATAATAATAATAAAGGCAATTTTAACAAAATTATGAGGTGGTCTGTATTAGATACAGCCCACCTAATAATGTAATTAATAATCGCATTAAACGGACGCTTAATACGGGCGTTTCTAAGCGCACAGGTGGTATTGTCTAACTCAGATGAGGAACATTATGCAACAAATGCAAAGCACAAACATGTATAAGAATACATACACACAATACATCGAAAGATAAGGAATACGTTCACGAGAAAACGTATGTTTCGTAAAGAATATGTAAGAGAAAGGGAAGGTAGGAAGTCAGAAATTAACTATGATTTTATCGTATCTGTTTAACATTATATGTTTGAATGAAAATATTTGTGTAAATAAAAGTGGGAGATTGACCCAGATTGTACGTCACAGATTTTGTTTGCCTAAATGAAACTCACTTAAATGTGATGAGCTGATTGTAGTTTTGTTTTTATTATATTTCACTTCCTCTTTCTTTTTGTTACCGGAATTCAATAAGCAAGCTTTTTTCCTTCGGGATTAAAACCTTAGTCACACCAATGAGACCAACACCAAACCGAAAACAGAGCAAACAGAACATAAATCACATCAATAATAATAATAATAATAATAATACTCTGGTTTAATATAGCGCTCAATACGAAATACCATTTCTTAACACAATGTGCACCATCTCTACTCTGTGGGGAGTATTTCTACCGTATAGTCACCGTGAGGGCATATGGCAATTACTAACACAAGGGTTATCGTCATCCTACCGGGGCCCTTATTTCTCTCCTGGGTATGGAATGGCAATTAGATTAATTCCTTACCACGAACCCACGAACTTCGCATTTCAATTCGAGTGCTTAAACCACTCGACTACGTCACCTTGAATGGCTAAGAGTCTGTCAATGTGAAGTCAGTTCGGTGCTTTGACTGAGGTATTATAGTGTATACACTGTGGAATGCGTTTGTTTGAAAAATTCTATCAGAATGGTTGTTGTCGCCTTTCACCTCTATTACAAAAGAAAAAAGTGTACATGAATGGTAACTGCGCGAACAAAGTTTGTGCGCGTGTTCACTGAGATCCGTGTTATAATTAGATACAGAAATGTGAAGCCTATTTCCGCTTCATGTCTGAACGAGGCTTTACTGTGTTTTACCTCGAAAGGAAAAAGCAACTATATATCAATACATTGAGTCTGCACGTGATACTATTTCTACTGTGACTTAATCCTTCACAGCGAGGTGCTGTATTGACATCCACTGTTTGGGTTTTCTTCAGAGTCTTAAGAGGAACTACTCAATTTTCAAAGCGTGCAATCAGTGCAGTTGATAATGATGTTAGCTAAAGTGATTGCTTCAAGAAAACGTTGATTATTGGTCATTTGATTGTATTGTGAAAACAAATATCTGGAAGCAATGTGCACATGCTACAAATATAGTACATAAGCCTTGATGTGAGGCTTTGGAATGATTCGAATTAACATAAATTGATCCTTTCTTGCTGACGATAACATGCACTGCATACAAAACTTAGTAGATGAGACTACACACAAACATTTGGTCAAACATTTTCAGCTAGGCCTATTCCTCGTCATATTTTCGTATACGACGACACATTTCAGGACCAATCCTTTACAGTGGAAATTTCTACTATGAAATTCTTCCAAACAATGGAATTCAAAAGATTGAGAAATCTCACGACGTATTTTTCCTGTTTATCAAGACTCAACCTTCTCTTTAAATACGATACAAACAGCATTAATTCCATATGTCTTATTCATTTTTGAGAAAAGGGGCTGTCCCCTTTCCACAGAACCATTTCATATTTAGGAAGTCAATGAGCCATGTAAATGAGTCAATAACATAATAACGATAGCAATATACGATGCATTAAAGCAGAAAAATAATGCTACAGAAGAGCATGAAAAGCCTTCGAGTGCTGATATGGTGTAATGTGATTAAGTCTCGCGGAATGAACACAATGCATGTACATTGTACATCATTTCGATATGATTTGATCATTCCATCCGGGATATACGAAAAGAATAAACACGGAAGAACCTCAGTCGGACTTTTTCTCTTGTAAAGGACTGTTCATGATAGCCAGGAATACGAGTAGACACAGTAGTTACATACTTCAAAATAAGTGTTTTCAGCCATTTACTTATCCTGTTACTGTTTTCCGACATATCGCCAGAATGAAGTCTTCGTCATATCAATTCATGTGTGTCGTCATTCACGTAGTCACCTCGTCTCACTATATATGTAAGTATGTATACTAAAGGCAGTCATTCAATTAAGGGAAGTCATCGGGAAATGATCATGTGTTTTCCTAAATACTGTAGAGCCAGATAATATCCAGGTGTAGTTAACGTTTATATCATACCTGTATCAGTGAGCTTACAACGTTTTATGAAAGTAAGGAGATTCATGTGTTTGATTCTGTAGTCTCATGTTTCTTGGCTTATCTTAATCATATCTATAAATTTAGTCTCTTTTTAAATAAAAGGTTTATATGATACAGTGTCATAGGTATGGGGATACGCACCCCCTCCAACTCCATCAATGACGAAAAGAAGAGAGAGGTTAGGAGGGAGAGAGAGAAGAAGAAGAAGTAGATAGATAGATAAATAGAGAGAGAGAGAGAGAGAGAGAGAGAGAGATGGGATAGAAAGATGAGGAAATGAAATTGAAAGAAAGTAATATGAGCCCCCCCCCCCCCCCCTCCCCCTTCTCACATCGCCATACCCGACGTATTTGTTAACTCGTATTCCATCTATACTACCTCGTGAGACACTGATAAACAATATTTGTATTCAAACGGTTATGGTGTGTATTGAAGTCGTAAACTCTATTTGCAATATACCCAAACACAATTACTATGTCAATTACTAAATATACGTAAGATAATACTTTATTTCAGTAGTGGTAAAGTTTGATTTTACCTTTCATAACGACTGCGGAATATGATTTTAGGAGAGAAGTGTCATATTTGTTTAGCCTGAGATTCATATACCTGAGTGAGCATAAACAATAATCTCCTACTGAATAAATATATTAGTCATATTGCTCCGATTGTCTCATTTTCGCTCGCGTGAACATTGCCAGCACAAACTACTGACCTCTACCTCCTACACGGATCATCGCCTATTCCCATTCACTATATACGTTACGTACTAAAAGGATGTATTGTCTGACCGTTCATGAATATTCATGTTTTTGCTTACCTCGGCAAAATGTTAGCTTTTACTAAATTGAAAAATTACGGTGGGGGGTTGGATGAAATGGACAAAATGAAATAGGCAGAAGTGATCTATGATAATTCATGCTTTTTATGTTTCGTGTGCTCGACCTATAATCTTCAAATCGCTTGGAAAACTGAGTCCAAAGTTAAACTTGTTTCACATGTGTATTATAGGCAATGACGAGCTTGCAACCTATTTTGAAAAATTACGGTGGGTGAACTTTCAAAAGTCAATGAGACATGAGGACTCCAATGAAAGAGCTAGTGATAACGAACGTCGGGGTGGATGTGCTTTTCGTTTAAACAAAAAATGAATTTTTAACGATTTAAAAAAAAACGTCCATAGGCTAACATGTTAGGCTGCTGACTCTGACCATACTCTGACGATAGGGGGCGTTGTGAAATGAGACTAAACGGAGCAATATGAATGATGTTAGTAATGTAAATCGTTTGCAGTCAGTAGCTTTATGTTTATGGGGTTTATTCTGATTCTATAGAGTATGAATTTGTCAATGTGTAACAAAATTCGTTTATTGAAGATTTAAAAAAAAATTATGATGATGATAATAATAATATTATGATATAATAATAATGATGATAATGATAACAATAATGATAAAAAAATAAAACTAACTAGACATATAATACTTGTTTGGAACAAGTATAGGTGGGCTGGTCAACTAACATTTGAGACAAAATAGAGCAAAAACAGGCGACATACTGCTTACAAATTCTTAAAAGACAATATCATGTAGATTCATAACGTGAACTAAATTCACCTTCTATAGGCATAACACGCAAATTATGAAGTTTTTGACATGAGGCCTTTAATCAAAATTTTCACTATGATAACGTCATCAAAATGAAAAATGGTTATTACTGCGCTTGTAGAGAATTGTCTTAGCTACAACATATCGAAATTTTGAAGAAAATTGATCAATATTTACAGAGATACAATCAATTTTACATAAATATGCTGACGTCATAATATGCAAATTCGTATTTTGAGTTCCAAGGCCATTGTGATGATGTCACGATACACTTAATGGCCAAATGAGACATGAAATCATATTTCCGACTCATACTCTATCTCAATATGAAAAATATTGAGGATCCCGGTGCATTCCAAAGAGCTATAACGGATTTTGTATAGGCATGTTTTTGCCCATATATGCTATGTATTAAAAGACCTCGCGCGCACTGACATTTATCTTGAATTTACGCTCATCTTGTTAATAATGGTCATAAAGAGATAAACATGGAATCAAATTCCTTGAAAAAATATGAGAAATATCATGAAAGAAAAAAAAACGGCGATTCTATGTTTTTTAATGGTGTTACGCGCGAAAACGCGCGCGCATGCTCGTACGCGCGATTTTTTATAAAATGCCTTAAATGACCTGAAACGTATGCAAAAAAAATTTGAGACGATTTTGAGCATTTAAAAATTTTGCGCGCGCATTGACGCGCGGACGTACGCACACGTGCGCGTTTTTTGACCTGAAATTGACCGGACTGATATTGACCTTGATCATGATAAATATGAATGAGATATAACTTACCGTTATGAAATTATGATCATAAGTAAATTTTCAGAAAATTTCACAAAATGGCGCCTAGATGACGTCATCATTCAAGGTCAAGGTTGAAAACCTTACTTTGTTTTGTCCATATGGCTATACATATGTGTGCTAAATATCAAATCATTTGATTGAGCCATTTTCAACTTATCTTGCTAACAAAAAAGTGGGTCGAAATAAGAAAAATAAACTAGACATAATACTTGTTTGGAACAAGTATAGGTGGGCTGGTCAACTAAAATTTGAAAACAAAATAGAGCAAAAATAAGCAAGAAACTGCTTTAAAATTCTTAAGAAACAATATCATGTAGATTCAGTACGTGAACGAAATTCACCTTCTATAGTCATAACACGCAAATTGTGAAATTTCTGACATGAGGCCTTTAATCAAAAATTTAACTCTGATGACGTCATCAAAATGAAAAGTGGTTATCATTGAACTTGTAGAGAATTATCTTAGGTACAACATATCGAAATTTGGAATAAAATCAATCAATATTTACAGAGATACAATCAATTTTCCATAAATATGCTGACTTCATAATATGCAAATTCGTATTTTTAGTTCCAAGGCCATTATGATGATGTCAGAATATTTTTAATAGCCAAATGAGACATTGAATAATATCTCCAACTCATTCTCTATCAAAATATGAAAAAAATTGGGGGTCCAGGTGCATCCCAAAAGAGCTATAATGGATTTTCTATAGGCATGTTTTTGCCCATATATGTTATGTATTAAAAGAGCTCGCGCGCACGGACATTTATCTTGAATGGACGCTCATCTTGTTATTAATGGTCATAAAGAGATGAACATGGTATCAAATTGTTCGAAAAAATATGAGAAATATCATGAAAGAAAAAAAATGGAGATTATATGTTGTGTAATGGTGTTACGCGCGAAAACGCGCGCGCATGCTCGTACGCGCGATTTTTTATAAAATGCTTAAAATGGCCTGAAACGTATGCAAAATAAATTTGAGACGATTTTGAGCATTTTAAACTTTTGCGCGCGCACTGACGCGCGGACGTACGCGCACGCGCGCGTTTCAGGACATGAAATTAACCGGACAGATATTGACCTTGATCATGATAAATATGAATGAGAAATGACTTTCCTTTATGAAGATATGATCATGAGTTAATTTTTACAAAATGGCGCCTAGATGACGTCATCAGTCAAGGTCAAGGTTGAAAAGATTATTTTGATTTTTCTATATGCCTATACATATGTGTGCCAAATTTCAAAGCATTTGATTGAACCATTTCAAAGTTATCTTGCTAACAAAAAAGTGGGTCGAAATAAGAAAAATAAACTAGACATATAATACTTGTTTGGAACAAGTATAGGTGGGCTGGTCAACTAAAATTTGACACAAAATAGAGCAAAAATAAGCGACATACTGCTTACAAATTCTTAAAAGACAATATCATGTAGATTCATAACGTGAACTAAATTCACCTTCTATAGGCATAACACGCAAATTATGAAGTTTTTGACATGAGGCCTTTAATCACAATTTTCACTATAATGACGTCATCAAAATGAAAAATGGTTATTACTGCGCTTGTAGAGAATTGTCTTAGCTACAACATATTGAAATTTTGAAGAAAATTGATCAATATTTACAGAGATACAATCAATTTTACATAAATATGCTGACGTCATAATATGCAAATTCGTATTTTGAGTTCCAAGGCCATTGTGATGATGTCACGATACACTTAATGGCCAAATGAGACATGGAATCATATTTCCGACTCATACTCTATCTTAATATGAAAAAAAATTGAGGATCCCGGTGCATTCCAAAGAGCTATAACGGATTTTGTATAGGCATGTTTTTGCCCATTTATGCTATGTATTAAAAGACCTCACTCGCACTGACATTTATCTTGAATTTACGCTCATCTTGTTAATAATGGTCATAAAGAGATAAACATGGAATCAAATGCCTTGAAAAAATATGAGAAATATCATGAAAGAAAAAAAAATGGCGATTCTATGTTTTTTAATGGTGTTACGCGCGAAAACGCGCGCGCATGCTCGTACGCGCGATTTTTTATAAAATGCTTAAAATGACCTGAAACGTATGCAAAATAGATTTGAGACGATTTTGAGCATTTAAAAATTTTGCGCGCGCACTGACGCGCGGACGTACGCGCACGCGCGCGTTTTAGGACATGAAATTAACCGGACAGATATTGACCTTGATCATGATAAATATGCATGAGAAATGACTTTCCTTTATGAAGATATGATCATGAGTTAATTTTCACAAAATGGCGCCTAGATGACGTCATCAGTCAAGGTCAAGGTTGAAAAGGTTATTTTGATTTTTCTATATGCGTATACATATGTGTGCCAAATTTCAAAGCATTTGATTGAACCATTTCAAAGTTATCTTGCTAACAAAAAAGTGGGTCGAAATAAGAAAAATAAATAAATAATAAATAAATAATAATAATAAAGGCAATTTTAACAAAATTATAAGGTGGTCTGTATTAGATACAGCCCACCTGATAAATAATAATAAATAATAATAAAGGCAATTTTAACAAAATTATAAGGTGGTCTGTATTAGATACAGCCCACCTGATAAATAAATAAATAATAAAGGCAATTTTAACAAAAATATAAGGTGGTCTGTATTAGATACAGCCCACCTGATAATAACACGTATAATAACAATAATAATACAATTAATAATTATAATTGTAATACAAATAATAACAATATTTGTAATGATGACAATGATAACAATAATAACAACTTATTTCTTGGTGTATGTAGCGCTTAAAAACAAACGATGTATCTCTGCATATTACAAATATGTTACAGAATAACGCAATTACATGATATTTTGTTTAGCATCTCTTTCACACAAATCAGGTTTATATATCATTTGGCTGAATCATCGAGACTGGACAGGGTTTACCTGAGTATTACAAGTTGAATAACTTTGGAACCAGATATTTTACGTTTCTGGATCTAAGGACGTGGGTGGATGGTTATGAACACAAAGCGATACTTCAAGGACTATTAGGTGTACTGATGAATATATGTGATATTTACAGCTACTTAAAGATACTATGTCCCTTTTGCAGCTAACATCAAATTATGTAGAACTTTGCAGTAATTATGAATATGTCATGTGTGTCCTACCTGTGCAATCTAATTATTAGCAGTGTCCTAGTATTCAACTTGTGCAAGGTAACCCGTTTGCCTTCTATACTTCACTGTCATACACTATTGAGTGACTGACTGACACCGTTTTTTCTTTGGTAATAACATACATAAAATGAGCTGTAACAGGTACATGAACATTTGTCTACATCAATAACCCACTATATACTGATTGAATCTTTGGGCAGCACAAAACGTACGACCATTCGGTTTTATAGAGTCTGACAATCAGACTACTACTTAGGTGATTGCAATCATTTAAGTCGTTCGACAGCTGATGGTCGTTATTTTACCACTTAAATTCATGTTCAAGCCCTTTTGTTTTGAGGGAAGTTCTAAATTATTATTAAAAATGCCGTTGGAATTTAACCTTTTTCTTTTTTTTGGCATGCGAATAGGACATAGTACCTTTAAAGCATGCATAATAGAGCAAAATAGCCAACATGCAATTATGTACATAAATATCCTAACATTCACGAAACTGTGTTATTAATGACAAATGCAGAAAAGGAATAGGTAAAAAGAAGTCTGTCAAGGTTTTCTGGCCGGACTATGCACTTTTATTTGTTATTTTCCCTGTTAACAACCTGAATATTTGGAACGTTTGTTTTGCGGTTTCTCTCACGTCATGTAAATAAGGATGTGTTTGGTTTCGATTACTTGTTCAATTAATGCGTTTAATTGTTTAGCCATAATTTCCTCGTATTTTTTCAAACTTAGTGTTTATGTATCAGATCGACTGTTGACCTTGATGATTAATATGACGAAATCAACGTTGTTTAGGAGCAATTATCATGGTATTGTAAAAATGACTGATGAAAAAGAGCAAATGAGTGTTTTGTGTTTATTAAACAAATAGCAGTGTAGCCGTCTGAGTGAAGATACAAATTGAGGGAGGTGTCATCACTTTCTGTGGAGCACTGGTTTTTTTCTTCTTATGATGGTTGTATTTTGGTTTTGTGTACTGAAGTTCATACATATAATACTGATATATAGAAGGGAGATGAAAAGAAATCAACGTATACCATGATAATGATAATTTGATATGTTGCGCAGTTGCGGATGCCGGACTTGTTTTCACCCCTCACCCCCATTATCTAGGACACATGGATCTTAAGTACACAGAAGAAAAGCTATGATAGTGAAGTAGAGGTGTTGTGGTCTAGTGGAAAAGTCATCGGACTGTAGGTCACAATAAACGGTATTCAAATCTCAGCCTTGCACCAATGTCCTTTGTCAAGACGTTAATCTAAATTTGCCACTCTCCTACAAGGTGTAAATTAGTACCAAATGACATTTAGGGGGAACCTTCAGGGAGGGTAAAAAACCTTTGTGTGTTTAGGGGCGGGGTTGTTTTTTGTTTTAATCACCTTGTGCGCCATAAATTGATATGTTTCAGCATGACAGTTTTCTATAGGACAGCACAGTAAGACCGCAACTCGCGTGGGGGAGCTTCCTTTTACTCATACGATATTCATAAACACCACACAGTTCAATAATATACAGAATGTGCGCACATATAGGTGCATTACTATCCTGGCTGTGTATTAAAAGCTGTGCTATTGATTTTCAACATTTCAAACACCACTGTACAAAACTCAACCAATTTCACTCAAAATCAGTACTTTAGTGACGATTGATGACACCTAAATAGCAGCAAAATACAATTTTGTAAATTTTCCGATGTTAGAAAGAATAATTTAAAAATTCAAATCGTGAGGCCACTGTCAAACTTGCCGATCAATCGCATCGGTTGAATTGTGTGCACCTGTGTGTTATGAGTGTTTTGCCTATTCATGTATTCAAAGGCTGCCTATTAACACGTAGTGCAATGCTAAAGGTCAATACGCATTACCGTTGACTCTCTATGCTTTGCTGCGTGGTGTTTATGAATATCGTACGTACGAGTACACGGAAGCTCCCCCACGGCCACGCAAGTTGCTGTTTGACTGTATTTTCTCAATGTGTGATTACAATTTCAAGAAATTTGTACAATTTTTAAGTCTTAAACTGTTAGAAATGTTTTAGTGTGCCGATGTGGGGGTCACTCAATCATACATCTTACAGACAGTCACACCCACAGAGAAACGATGATATGGAACTGAAAGCACCATATGAAGGGTTCTGTACGTCGACTAATTTACGTCCCGCCCCTCCCCTGGCTTCAGTCATTCGACGTGGGTCATTCCTTCGTGAATCAAAATTTATCTCATTTTAGGGGCCTTCAAATACCATATAAAAATGTGCGCCAACTATCGATTTTAATATCATTTTGATGCTCATTGTCGGAACTTAATAACTGTTCGAAAGAAAATTACATTGGATATTTAATCGGGTCAAGTCCCAAAAAGGAACTAAACGCTGCAAAAACGATGCAAAAAGATGATCGGAATCGAGGTAGAAATCACCAGAAATTCATTAGCTCATAAAATATCTAAATTTTACCCGAAATGGGAAAGTAATATGTCAAAATAAAGAGCGAAAAATTATACTTCGACGTACCCCACCACTCTGCCATTTTCAATACCAGGTTTACCCACAATTCCGCTTCAAAGAAGGGCTTGTCATAGCCACGTGAAATCTCACGATTCACGAGGTTATCAATTCTGAGTAAACCTGTGCCACTAGCTAATTAGCAATGCGAATTGCGGTCTGACTGAGCAATTGTATATATCCTCTCCACAGGTTTGATATCAGCTACCTGTGCCCTGCCAGACCCCATACCTAACACCATAACAACCTTGCCGAGCCAAACGCTGGATACAGGTTCTTATATCACATGGGAATGCAGCGATGGATACATGATGGATGGCCTGACAAACACTGCTGTATGGGTGTGCGTAGAGGACGGGTCATGGCTGGGTTATACACCCATATGCAAAGGTAATAGATTTAAAATGGAAATAATTGTATTTAAAGGAGTATTTGTACACCAAAGTCAAATGAAAGTGCTGTTATATACTGTAAAAACCTTTTAAAATAATTTTTACGGGAATTTTCCAGGCAGTCGGGACCCCAGGATTTTTTGTGAATTACCATTGTCATCCCAGTGCAAAAAACATGCAACTGTTTTTTTTCTACAGGATTTCCACACGAACAAAAACAGTTACCTTTTAAAGGGATAGTTGAGTTCTTTTTTCAGACCGCTAATGCCTTCAAATGGCATGGCTATTGCTCTAATTGTTATCTTTGACATTTCTAGTGCCATTTAAGAAAGTTAATTTGCTATGATAAGGTAGTTTTAGACGTCAAAATGTGTGAAATTTAGCCAATACGAACTTTCCAATTCAGCTCTACTTTGAACAAAATACGGTGACCGTTAATTAATTAATTTATTAATAATAACAATACACGGGCCAGCTGGTTGTGCGTAATATAACCAACGCGAAAACGCCAACAAAAAGCCAACATCGGCATTGGCTGAAAAACAACGTAAAAGGCGCTATTTCTTTTTTTCAACGGCTGGTTCAAATTATCGAAAATTTGTGGGGGTACAAATCGTTATATTTATAGATATGTTAGCCGTCTTTTACCGATTTTGATCAAACAAAGAAGATTTTGTCATTTAAATGATATGTTCTTTGAAATTTGACACTCAGTTTTTCATTATCTCACAACAATTTTTTTTTATAGCGCCCTCTGTAACAGAACTCAACTATCCCTTTAAAGATTAAATTTACTATCGGAGGATATTTGAAAATTAGGTTTTAATGATAAAACGAGGATATATCTAGCAATCGTTTGTGAAGATGCTAAATGATAAAGAGAAACAAATAATAATTAGAAAAGTACAGAAGTAGAGCCATGATTAATCTTCGTAAAGTTGACATTATTACATCCGTGAAGATATAAATGTGGATCCATATCTATTAAAAATCTCGTTTAGTTCAAAACATCATTAATAGGCGGTGTCATACAGAGGCCAAAAATCCGGATTTTAGTTATCCTCTTATTTGGCTGTCTATCATCAATTATTTGTTTGACTCACACGGTAGAGCAATTCAGCTGTGAACTTTTAAAATGATAGACTTGTATTAATGTTTACATAATTATATGCTGTTCGATGCATTTATTTTGTTGAGTAATACGGATAATAAAGCAAAACCAAATAAAAAAATAAGATAAGTATGCAACCTTTTTCCGATCATGTAGATGTTGCATGCCCATCGCCTCCCATCGCTGCGTATTCTGAGCTCGATCCTCCATTGGCTGAAGCTCTTGTGGTAAACCAGACGATATCATATACATGCAGCAGCAGTGAATACACTCTGCTTGGAAGTAACTTGAATAGATGTCTACAAGATGGCACATGGGAGAATGAGCCACCAGTTTGTCAAAGTAAGTTACTCATCTTTGCGAACGACAAGTTCGTATACTCAGGCGCGGATCCACGGGGGGGGGGGGCCGACGGACCCGCCCCCCCTGTTTTTGTTTTTTTTTAATAAAAAAAAAATAAAAAAAAGTTTTCGGGGTCAAATACAAAAAATGAATTATGCATACTACCCCCCCCCCCCCCCCCACTGAGCGAAATATTGGTAGGCTCGATTTTTACATTTTCGGGGTCATATACCAAAAAGATGATGCTCATTCCCCCCCCCCCCCCCCCCCCCCCCCCACTGAGCGAGATATTGGTCGGCACGATTTTCACATTTTCGAGGTCAAATACGAGAATTTTTTTTTTGATCACTACCCCCCCCCCCCCCCCCCCACTGAGCGCACGATTCTCACATTTTCGAGGTCAAATACGAGGAAAAAAATATGATCACTACCCCCCCCCCCCCCCCCACTGAGCGAGATATTGGTCGGCGCGATTTTCACATTTTAGGTCCCCCCCCCCCCCCTATCGGCAAATCCTGGATCCGTCCCTGCGTATACTAACACATCCAGAAAATTACTCAATTAAAATATGGCTCGAGGACAATAAACCCCTGGCAATCACCACCGGCCAATAAGGCTTATGCCGAAATGGTGGGTAGCGTCGCGTCGCGTCGACTTGAACGCGACCATTTGTCCCCCCCCCCCCCTCCCCCCGCTTATCCCGAAAGGGTGCATTAGGCGGTAGGAATACTCCGTTATTTATGTATTTATTTGTTATTTCATTAGTAAAGACTGTAATGCATGACTAGTTTATATCGACAAATAAATTCTAGAGAAATGGACATTATTTTGTATTTATATTATATTTTAGATATTAATTGAATTTATTAATTGATTTAATTCTAATAAACGCCTGATCTGCAAATACATTTATTTAATTTAATCTTTTTCTTTTTTGATTATTTGAATTTAAACGACTTGAATTTCTATTCCTTAAAGTGACTTGGTAACATTGTTGAACTTGAGGTTGATGAAAAAATTGCTTAATTTTTGTATAAAATGTTACTTACTATATTCCTTCTACTGTACTATCCCTCTGACATTCGAAAAATCCTGAAAAACCCTCAAACCACGAAGATATCTATGGTTTTCTTTGAAGGCGTCAATGTATGACACCCTCTAACAGTGATTAACATTAAATTCTCCCAACCATTTTTAAATATTCCCAACCGTTTTTCCATGAAAAAAGACATAAAACAGGCTATACAAAATCTGTCAACACTTAAATGTCTGGAATGGAATGTAGAGCCATTTTATTGTTTTGTGACGATTTACATTCACCTAAAATGTAATTAAATTGTAATAATATAGTTGGGAGAATTAAGGAATCGATCAGTTTTTCCTGATTTGTACCATGAAAAATGGTCCGTTTTCACTCAAATTTTCAGATAATCTTTAATTGTACATCTAGCATTGAAGTCACTACCTAAGCACCACTATCTCTCATCTTAACAATGTTACCAAGTCCTTTTAAATTCTAGTATACACGACTGATGTGGAACACTAGTCAACGCACCCTTTCGGCCAAACGGGGGGGGGGTGGGCTTAGGAAGAATGGTCGCGTTCCAGTCAACTACGCACCCTTTCGGCCAAATCGGGGGGGGGGGGGGGGGAGGGGGCTTTGAAGGAATGGTCATATATATATATATATGTATATATATATATATATGTATATTGTCTTAATATCAAGTTGTATTTTTGTTCTCTTTCCTTTTTATTTGAAAAGACAAAAAAGTAATTGTAAAAAGTATTAATATAATTTATTTCCAACCCTGTATTATATTCCAGAAAAGACTAACAGTAGTAAGTTATTTGTTGTCATTCCTGGTAATTGTCACCTTTACTCTTATACTCAATTATGTATGTTGACATTTGTTATCCTATGTTATAAACAAAAAATTGGAAATGATGCTGTTGAGAATGGAATTAAATTGAATTGGTTGATCTTCTTCTTTTTTTTTTTTTGGGGGGGGGGGGGCCGAAATTAACCTAGGGGGTAGTTTTTAGGAGTGGGGGAGAATTTTCCGTGGTCGATTGTCCTCGGAGATGGTTGTCCCAGGGGGGGGGGTGATTTTCCAGGGGTTACTGTCCTCGGGGGTATTTTACCGGGTGAACTTTTCGAGGGGTGATTGTCCAGGGGGTAAATGTCCTGACTCGTAAAAATATGTGATACAAAAGACTAATTGTGTTATTTAATTGATATATTTCCTGAATCGGAGGTACTGTATCTTCATAGTTAAATCTATTTTATATTATTTTATTTAGTTAACATTTGTTTCTTCATAGGGACATGCAGCACAACCGATACCGAACGATATTCCGATCTCACTTGCTACCGGGGACGAGGCTCTGGAGATTGGGATAACTCATTCAATCTTTGCATAGATCAGGGGGAGATACTTGCTACAGTGAAAGATGCTCAGACGCAGGAATTTCTAGTCGATTTTCTTAGGACATTTAATGATGGAGATTACATCTGGATCGGAGCAAGGGAAGGACGGGACTGGAAGTGGAGAAAAAGTAAGCAACCAAAAATGTACATATAATGTGTGCTGGCATGCGTGAATCATATGACCGGGGTAATATAGGATTTTCCGGCCATTTTAACACTTTTTTCAATCAAATAAATTTGTGTGCGCTTCAATTCCATCCTAGGAATCTGAGATCGTGCAAATGTCAAAGTTAATTTAGTTATTTGTAATTCATATAAGTCAATGGTAACTAAATTTTAACACTTGTCCATCAATTTGGTCAGATTTCATGATTCGTATTCATTTCATCTGCGGTCTCCTGCAGAAAGTATTAATAAAATTCGTCTTTGCACAATCGAGTTCAAGAGAAAATCATTCATTCGTCAATTAGACTTCATATAGAACGAGTAACGAATTCGAATGATGCTTGACGAAATTGATTCATGCAAATGTATTTTGATAGCCGAGGATGATGACCTTGACAAAATTGGATGGAAAAGGATGAAGTTGATTTGACATCTTTTTTAATGAATGACCAAAGACAAGATCTCATTTTCGTAATGTAATCAGATTCAATGCATATATCTTTATTAAGTGTCTCATTACAAATTATTTCATTCCCCTGTTATGAATAATTGTATTACGACAGTCGGGTTCGAAGGCAAGGCACACAAGATTTTTTTTTCTCAATGGGCTTTACAGGTATACAGTGCGTCCCAGAAAAAACGAAACCGAGAATTATTGATCTTTTATCATAACTTATTCACATTTATAATCAATAAATGACATATATTTCGAAGCTTAGATCGTCCTCTTTTCATTGATGCAACTCATACAATGCATATTTCACGCAATTAGTGATTAAAATGATTTTGAAGAGATGAAACCAACAATTCATTTGGCGGACGGTATTAGAATTTCAGGGGGGAACAAGAGTTGACAAAAGACTTAACTCCATTTCGCTGACAATCAACCGTACATGAGAGACTTCATGCATGGCTGATGGGAGCAAAGACAAGCATCTAAACCACAAGAAAGCTGGAGTCTACAAAATACCATGCGAATGTGGAAAAGTCTACATTGGTGAAACGGGAGAAATCTGGAAATAAGACTAAAGGGACACATAACCAGCTTCAGATCCAGCGATTGGGATAAGTCCGCTATCGTCAAAACACGCCCAGCAACACGAACACATCGAATGGGATAACAGTCATTTCATCTCTATAATGAAACACTGACATACACGCCGAATCCGAGAAGCCATCGAAATTCACCGCCACAACACCGTGCCCCAAGACTCAGGATTATACATCAACGACATCTGGAAACCCCTCATCAACAAGTACCCGGTCACTCCTCCTCCACCACCACCTCCACCACCGCCTTCACCACCCCAGCAGACACCCGTACATCAACCACCGCCATCCGCCGAACCCTCAAAGCAGCCGCCAGCCTCACAGCTACAATGCACAGCAGACGACAGCAGACTACAACGCCGCCTACGTCGGGGACACACACAGCGTCTCGCCGACAGCACATCCCACTCATGGATTCGAAACTCTCCGACGTCCGCAACCCGGAGATACCAGCCCAGACGGACAGCCAGGGCCACAACTAGGCGTTGTGGCGTGCGCCTGTAATCCAGCTAACAGTGGAAGTTACAAACTGATTCAGCCGAGGACGCAGGTTCGAAACTGAGTCACGTCTTTCGGATGGTGACGTTTAAAGGTCGGTCCCCAGACGTAAATAATCATATCTGATTGATACACGTCTGTAAAAACCCAATTACACACACACAGACGGACCAGCAGACCATCTATGTCCACTCCCCGATGACTCAAGCCCGCACGGTCATGTATTTTTTCCCGGACGTCCGCATCCCGGTGACTTAAGCTGACGCACGCCAGCTATTCTCCACTCCTGACGACGGAAAGTCAACCTGTTCGAAACGTCGAGCCACTCCCATCCTTCATCCTCTCCAAGCGTTATAGTTCTCCTTAGAACAATAAGCTAAGAAAGATAAGCAACAGTTTTTTCAAGACTATACCAACAGTCCTTTTCAGAACTACTAACCCTCAAGAAAGATTACCGAGAGTCCTTTTCAGGACTCCTCAATCCTACCTCTTTCGTCCCTGAAATGGAACGATGTCTTATTGAAACACTACGATCACCCTGTCTACCTTGGAATCACTCTTGACCGAACCCTTTCATACAAACAGCATGTTCACAAGGTGAAGGGTAAAGTTGGGACAAGGAACAACCTACTACGGAAACTGGCAAACTCATCTTGGGGTGCCAATTCCTCCACGCTGAGGTCAACTGCTCTTGTGTTGTGTTACTCTGCAGCAGAATATGCCTGCCCTGTATGGGGAAGATCATCCCATACAAAGAAAGTTGATGCAGCACTCAAAGACAGCTGCAGATGCATCACTGGCTGCCTCAAGCCCACGAATGTGGACAGCTTGCACTCCCTGGCCGGCATTGCTCCATCCGATGTCCGCAGAACAGTTGCAAGTAGGACTGAACGCAGCAGACAAGTTGAGGACACCCGCCATCCCCTTTACTCGCATCAACCGGCCCCTACCTGCCTGAAGTCAAGGAAAAGCTTCCTTCATACAGTCCAGCCACTGTCACAACCTCCTCATTCAACCAGAGTGATCTTGTGGGAAGAAAAACGTTGTGAAAACCACCACCATGAAAAGCTACCAATCCCGACCAAGGAACAGCTGCCCCCTGGCCATAGATGTGATTGGAAGACGTGGAAGTCCCTCAATAGGCTTCGCACAGCTGTGGGGCGATGTAAATACAACATTAATAAATGAGGATATACTGACGACACAGACACCAACTGCGAGTGTGGAACATCCGTGCAATCCATGTCACACCTATTAAGATGTCCACTCCTAATCGACCAATGCTGCCTGGAAGACCTGGTGGCAGCAAATGAGAAGGCTCTTCAGTGTGCCAAGGCCTGGCAGAGCATTTGAGGACACGAAAGAAGAATACAAAGTGTATATATCCTTTTCTTGAACATGATATTATTAATTTTTGGTGCTTGATAAATCTTTATAGATATTTATCACAACTATGAAATTTTAGATGGTTACCATTTCGTGCTTTTTCTTTTCTTTTTACTTTTTTTTTTTTTCTTTTCTTCATTTTCATTTTTTAAAATTCAGTTATGAGTGATGAGTTTTTGATCGATCGGGTGGGTGGTACATGCACGACATTACTTATTATAGGCTCTGTATAAGCTTGGCTTGTTAGAACTCTTGTGAGTAATGTGCCGCGGGATTCCATATCCTTAAACTGCTGGCGAACAGAGCAACAAGACCAAGCTATGTAATTATTAGGATCTCTGTCCAGTAGTGCCGTGTTTGTGCCATCGAACTGGATCGACCAAATCAATTGATTCATAATATATATATATGCAATATTTTTTCCCGTAACATGAGAGTAATTTTAATAGTTTCATACTATTAATTAAATGTATTGTTAACTGTAACTGTATAATTGTTTTAAATGGGGGCACGCTACAAGAGTCCTATCTCGCACCCCGGGGCAACGTGTCTGACACGGCCGGTTGTAGCAACTACTCCGAAGATCAAGATTACAGTAATCTCGATCTAAGGAGACACGAACGAACCTCTTTCTCACATGGTGCACTCGCAAGCCTACTGTAAATTTAGTTTTGGAGGTTATTTTTAAGGTGTACCTTTTTTGTATACGCACCGAAGTTTAAGGGCTTTGACATTATCGCATTAAACATGTTAACTTCTTCTTAAGTTCTTAACACGGAAGATAAAACGGTGTAAATTGCTAGAACACACTTATAAGACTGTTAAAAACCCCTTTTTTTGTTTTGTTTTTTGTTTTATAGCTGGCAAATACATTGAACGTTTCTTTTGGCAAAACCCCTTTCCGGATTCGAATCCCGGAGATTGCATTGAATTGTCATACCAGTCTGGCTCGGCGAAATATTCATGGAATCCTAGATCGCTCCTAGAAGAAAATGCCTTACTCTGTCAGTATGGTAAGTATCTCTATGTTGATCATGGTCATAAGTTCATTATAATTCACCTTTGAAAACTGGTCAAATATACAAGCAAGCGCTGGACTGAATATTTTATCATTACTTTTTTCATTAGTTTATGTATATTAATCCTTTTCTGTTGCTAGAATACTTGGATTTCGCCAGACATGACGAATTGATATGTCATTACTCCAGAAGCTGGACTAACTATACGATTTTTACAGAGTGAGACGAGCTTTCACTTTCACATGTACCTTCTCGTCACCAAATAATAGCAACCGGGGAGTTGTTCTTTTATCCTAGCGGTTAAATGACAGTAATGTACATGCATATATAAACTAATATTTTTATACAGTGCCTATCAAAAAAAAGGTGTACCAAACGTTGATAGCTCTTTATTCAAAATTCATAACCTATATGACTTTGAGATCTGTTTCATGATGAAAATCAAGTTGTTTCCTGCCAAGTGATACCCAATTCATAATACTTCGGTGCCACGGGTCTTTGATATGTGTAGTCAAAATCGCCTAGTACCAAGTTTTGGCTGATGGAACGAATGTGGGTCAGGCCATATGCATGTGCTTCTTTGGTTTTACATTCTTTGAAAAGTGAAATTATGACTCATGCTTCATCTATGCATTGTTTGAAATGATGCAATGTATCTAACCTTCCACAGAAAATTGTTTCAATGCATAGGATAATCTTCTTTTGTTTTAATAGCCTAATAACCTTTTGTCTCATGATATCTAAGTTCACTTGTTCTTTGCGCCATGTCACACGTGTAAGGAGCATAAGGTGTTTATCTCGAATACTAAATGTTGAGGCCATCCGGATGTTTAGTCCAGCCACTAGCTGATTTATTCTTCCCCAAGCTTCCGTTGGTCATCCGTACTGCCACGGAACGTACCAATTCAACAAATCTTAAAGTCCTCAATAGTGAATTCGGGTACGGAGGAATATGAATTATTGTGTTTTTGTGTATTCTCTCGAACTTCAAGCATAAGTCACTAATTTTTCCTTTTTGTCCCACACATCGCTTTGTATTTCTAGATCAGTCTTGCCAGAGTGTTGGACTTAACCAATCCGACATGGTACTAGAATACATGGACACCTGTTTCCAATTCCTGGATGTTTCGAAGAACTGTGATGACGGCGCCGAAGAGTGTAATGAGAGAGGAGGATTTCTGGCTGAAATACCCGATGAGAGCACTAATGCTTTATTGCTGGACCGAGCCCTGTATCTGAGAGATGAAGGTGTAAATACGGCCTGGTGGATCGGTGGTTATGACGAGGACGTCGGACGGTCCTGGTATTGGTCTGATAGTACGTGATTAATCAGAAACTATAGTGACAGTAAAATGTAGCTTGTATCTGTTTATTTGAAGACAAACATTTATCTTTGAAACAAAATATAACAATATAAGAAGCTTAAAGATATAAAGTGTAACAGAAATTTGATCGGTATTCCATTTTCCACTTTTTGTATTCAATGACAATACAATAAAACTTCCCATTACAATTTGTTTTTATTTCAACACAAGAATTGAAATGAGATTAGAAATATTATATGTTATGAAATCAGCATCAAAATTATCAGTCATTAATTTTGAATGTTAAATCTGAGATGCGTGGCCCTACGTGTTATCAGTGTCTGTGCTATGGTGTTATATTGAAGCCCTAAACAAATTGCGCTTTAAAATGATCATCAAGTGCCGCAAAAAAGGAAAAATCTTTAAGTGACCGGTTTTACCATGATACTCATTTCCCCCTATAGACTGTATAAGTTTAATATACAAACCGTTAGGAAAACGTTTTTTGACATTTCGATTTCCAATCATAAATATCTTGATAATCAGACAGGCGATTGGCTTATTAAAGTCATGGGATTCCTAACTGACCTAAATCCAGTATTTTGATTTAGAATCTGAGAAAAAGATACCTCATCCCTTTAAAGTCTATAATCCGGGTGATCTTTCGCATTATAAAAGTAATTCGTTGCAGTCCAGAAATAATACAAATAAATTATTTAGTGAAAGTGAAGTTATATAGCGAAATGAGATCCTCGATCACTTGTATTGTATGAATGTGGTTCGTATTAATGTATTTTATGACTTACTCCAAAGTAATAACATTAAACTTGCTTTAAACATGGTCAATACTTATGTTTTTATAAAAAAAAACTTACATAGCACTAGGAGAAAATGAAGTCTTTTGTGTGGTATATACAATGTTACACATACAACATCAGGGCCCTGTCTTAGAAAGAGTTACGATTGATCCAAATCAATCGCAAGTCCTCCAATTAATCGCAAGTTTGCAGTCTTCTATCTCTTAGGTACACAGTTGTGATTTATATCAATCGCAAATAAGTTGTGATCGATATCAACTCTTTGTAAGACGGGGCCCAGGTGTCAACAAGTTTAGATATTTTACCTGCATTTGCTAATTTGACATTACATGAATTGAGAAATAAAATCTTGGAGACAATGAAAAACAAAAAAATAGTACAATAACAAATTAAAACAAATACATTTAACAGTTCTGTAGGAATACACGATTTTAAACTACACATCCAACTAGACCTAAGCAATTTAAACAAAAATACCCAAATGTACACATTCTATATTGGGCATGTATTGTATGCTATAAATGCAAAATCTGAATCAAACAAGACCCAAGAGTAATGTCTAGAATTGACTATTCCAAATACAGATCAGCTAGTACAGGTAGAATGGAGTAGGTTTGAAGCTTGTATTGTTATACTTTCTAATGAAAGTAGAAATCAGAGCAACTTCCAAACGCTTAGTAGGACATCATATTCATCATACCATTCATCTCCCTCTTCAGAAACTCGAATGAACTATGAGGGATGGTACGAGGGCAAACCTAATTCGAATTCCCAACACTGTGTAGAAATGAGAAGGAGATATCAGTACCAATGGAATGACCGACCTTGTTCAGACCGAATTCGGACTCTATGTCAAATTGGTGAGAAAATGTGAAATATACTTTTTGTATATCTGTTATGGGGTCATAGTAATGTACAAAAATACAAACTGACTATGTTTAAGACGTTTTTTTTTTAACAGATGACAAGAAGTATAGCTGAGGTGATTTGAAAATATATGAGCAATCAAAATGTTGAGTATTGTTTAACGATCATGATACATCATGTACATTATTTACAGTTTTCTTCACGTAAATGAAGGAAGGCATAGAATAAATGAATGAAGTAAATATCACAATGGATGTTTCAGTGATAAGTATAAAGAGTTTTTCTTATATATTTTCAAGGAATTCCTGCCTGCGGTGACCCAGGTGAACCTTTGCATGGTAATCGTTTACCAGACGATAGAACAACTTACTCTGTCGATGCTACTCTTCAATTCACCTGTCAGGAGGGCTATACATTATCTGGAGAAGGTGTCTTAAGGTGTATGAATAATGGAGCATGGAATCATCAAAGACCATCGTGTGAAGGTAAAGTGATTGTTATGTTAATAAATAAAAAATAACAATGGAATCCAATCGCCGTGCGCGGGCTCGCTCTCAAAGGGTTAATAAATACAAAATAACAATTGAATCTTATTTACCCACAGAGTAGCCCCATCATCATTATTTAATGATACTCTTCCTCATGTTCATGTAGGACCTTGAATCATGATTACCCCCATCAATTACACAGTGCCTACTTACACGTGGCTGGATACTGACAAATGTTGATATATGTCTTGTCAAAGGAGATTTTTTGCCGGGTTGAGATCCGAACCCTCAACGAATGAAATGAGAGTCAAGTGAATGAACTAATATACCATATTTTGTTTCTCTAAACGCATGCGGGGTACGTTTTAACGTTTGCATATGATATTCCGTAATTCATAAACATTCTTTATAAATAGTCATACTTTGAGGCAGGGGTTTAAACGCTAGTGTATAGTGACCGATATCACACTACAGTAATATACGGCTAAAAGTATGATTAATACTCAACTCATTAAAGCCTCCGTCACAAATACCGTTGCGGGCTCAAGGCATTCTTACGAAAAATTAAAAGGCGTTCGTACGAACTCCTTAAGAAGGACGTTGGAAGACGTAAGAAACTATGCCCAATCTACGAATCTCCACGAACTCTGGAAT
This sequence comes from Strongylocentrotus droebachiensis, assembly GCA_035222895.1. Lineage (NCBI taxonomy): Eukaryota > Metazoa > Echinodermata > Echinoidea > Camarodonta > Strongylocentrotidae > Strongylocentrotus > Strongylocentrotus droebachiensis. Next base: position 183,873 of record JAVYIG010002742.1, read on the forward strand.
TCGTACGAACAGGGAGATTCGTACGGACGCATCGTTCGTACGAACCTTTGTAATCTTAGCTTCAGCAGGGCTTCGTCGACACTTTCTACTATTTTACCATCAATAAAAACGTCATTCATGAAAGATTACAATAAGGTATTCTCATCTAAGAAACTAGTAATAATTAAACAAAATGAATTTATATATTGTACTAACACTTTTTTTTAATGTCAAAAGAAACGATAGCATCCCTTCATTGAAATATGAATAACGACATGATAGTTATCCAGTCTTTTCTGTTTTCATGAATAGCTGTCGAATGTGAGGAAAGCCCACCAAACGTCACACTTTCCTCCAAAATGATACTAGGATCAGTATATCAAGATATAGCTCTATACACCTGTCGAGATGGTTATATTCCTGATAATGAACCAATCAGCTTCTGTCGGCATACAGGCAATTGGAGTAAACCTAACTTTACATGTACAGGTAAGATGATATTTATTTATTAATTTAAATATTTATTCATATAATTATTCTGTGTTCTTTATACAGGGTAGTGTATTCAGAACATATAAACTGCTTTGTGAGAGAGACCTGTGTGTAGGGTAAGTATATTGGTTTGTTGGTTTATTTTTTAATGATTGCTAGAATATGACTAATACTAATAATAATGTCAGGGTAACCCCTGTGTTAATGGTGGAATTACACGTACATGTCCTTCAAGCTACACTCGTCCAACGTGTGAAGAAAGTATGATATACTAATTTGATATACATTATTATTGAAGACGATTGCAAAGACTTTCTAGAAATACACCTAAGAATAATTTCCATACTCTATGTTATATCCTGTACATCCTTCCTCAAGCGTTGTCGTGACTCAAGCATCACCCCAACCGGACTACAACTCAAGTCTTCAGTCAGCACTCCACGAGCAAAACTAATCATACACAAGGTAGGGCAAGTCCTTGTCAGAGAGCGCATCGCCAACACCCGCCATACCATAGAGCAAGACATCCAAACATCAGAAGTAAACCTCTCTCAACTACTGGAACTGGCTGACCTTCGGAAATGCTAGGCCTTCATCACCTCTACAGCTGGGAAAACTTTCCAGTCAACCCGAAAAAAGCAGATCGTCAAATTTAACAAACTTCTAGCTAACAGCCAGAAATCAACCAACCAGACTACACCAACCGGCACTAAGGACACCGTTATCAACCTCAGCAACCATCCACTCACGGAAACCGAACACAAAGTCCTATTGTTAGGTCTCAACTTCGCCGTGTCACCCAAGGAGATCCCAAACCCAAACTGAGATTCCTGAGCCGAACCGCAGCGGACAAAGTCCCAACATTAGCAAACCAGAACGAGCCGCCATCAGAGATCTACGTAGCAACCCGTCAATATACATTCTACAGACAGACAAGGGCAACGCTACAGTAGTTCTGAACAAAGGGGACTACAACAATAAGATCGGTGCGCTCCTCGAGATTCCGACTTACAAACAACTAAAGAAAGATCCCACACTAGCAACGGAAAGGAAACTCAACCAGCGACTCCTCTCTCTTCACAGAACAGAAGTCATATATAAGCTACTTTACTTCAAACTTCGCTCATCTTCAGCTACTTGCCCCATCATGTTTGGCCAGCCGAAATTACACAAACCTACCATTCCATTTCGCCCCATCATTTCAACCCGATGATCGCCTTGCTATGACACAGCCAAGCACCTGACCTCGATTCTCCAACCACTCGTAGGACGATCGCAGCACCATATCAATAACTCCAAGCATTTCGTCGACATCCTCTCCAAGACCACCATACACGATACCTGATGAAATACATGACCTCATGTACTTCTGCCTCAACTCAACTTCCTTCAAATGGCGAATCAATCACTACCAGCAACTTCAAGACGCAGCCATGGGATCGTCTCTTTCACCGGTTATAGCCAACATCTTCATGGAGCACTTCGAAACAACGGCACTCCAGACTCTTTCACAGCGCCCTTCTCTCTGGCTCCGATATGTCGACGACACATTCGTCATTTGGCCGCATAGCAGACGTGACTTAGACCACTTCCTCGCCCACATCAATTAGCATCACCCGAGCATCAAATTCACCATAGAGACCGAGCAAAACAACAGCATCCCCTTCCTAGACGTGCTCGTTACCAAATCGCCATCCGGCAAGCCTGCTCGCCAAGTCTACAGAAAACCCACAAACACAATAGATATCTTCACCACAGATCTTTCCACCATCCATCCGTACTACAATCAGTCCCCAACACCCTCATCCGCCGAGCCCATCAACTCAGCGATGCCGACCATCTAGACCAGGAAATCCAGCATGTCACCACAGCCACAACTACCATCAACAAATACCCAAGACATAAGATCAAGTCCATGACTCCCGCCAGCAAGCCCGCAGCCAACACCATCCCTGAAGAGAACCAACCCGCAGCTACACCACCGAAACAAACTGTTGTTCTTCACTATATCGGTCAAGCCTCTCACAAGATTCAACGTACCCTTCAAGCAGCAGACATCCAAGTTTGACACGGTTCCTCCAACAAACTCCATTCGATACTCCACTCCCACAAAGACAAGCATCCAAACCACAAGAAAGCTGGAGTCTACAAAATGCCATGCGAATGTGGAAAAGTCTACATTGGTGAAACAGGGAGAAATCTGGAACCAAGACTCAAGGAGCACAGAACCAGCTTCAGACTCAGCGATTATAAGTCCGCCATCGTCAAATACGCCAACAACACGAACACACCATCAAATGGAATAACAGTCATCTCATTTCCATAATGAAGCACTGGCATACACGCCGAATCCGAGAAGCCATCGAAATTCACCGCCACAACACCGTGTCCCAAGACTCAGGATTATACATAAACGACATCTGGAAACCCCTCAAGTAGACCTACCCGGTCAATCCTCCTCCACTACAATGCACAGCACAAGACAGCAGACTAAAACGCCACCTACGTCGGGGACACACACAGTCTCTCGCTGACAGCACACCCCACTCATGGATTCGAAACTCCCCCAAGTCCGCAATCCGGAGACTCCAGCCCAGACGAACAAGCAGACGTGCAAGCAGACCACCCATGTCCACTCCCCGATGACTCAAGCCCACACCGTCATGTGTATTTCCCCAACGTCCGCACCCCGGTGATTTCAGCTAACGCACGCCAGCTATTCTCCACTCCTGACGACGGATAGTCAACCTGTTCGAAACGTCGAGCCACTCCCGCCACCCATCCTCTCCAAGCGCTATAATATAACTACTCGCGAAAGGGCCGCCTTTGGCGGCCTTTCGCGCGCTTTGTTTGAGCGATAAAAGGTGTTGAAAGGACGTACTTGAGAGTTGACACGATTGGAAAACAAAACAAAAGAAGTTGGTGAATGCTATCCTGAACAGAATTATAATAATAATGATATGTGTTTATATAGTGCCGTTCACTTATCGGAAGTCACTAATTAAGCACTTTACAATAATGTAGCATAATTACCATGCATGACTTTAGCAAAGCAGCTGTCACTCGCGCGCTCTGCGTTTCAAGGAATAAGTTCATGCAGGTTCCCATTAACATTAAGGTGGATGAATTTCTTGCTAAATGAAATCAACGTCCAGGAGTGGGATTCGAACTCACGACCTTATGATTGAAAGACGAGAGTCACAACCACTATGACGCTTCCAGATCGTGTGCACCTACATGGACAATACTAAATCCATTCTTATGTTTAGGTGATTTGATGCCGTCTATACTATTACTAGTGAAAGTAGCACATTTACCCCCCCCCCCCCCTCCCCCAACAAAAAGGATTTAAATAGTGAAAAATACATCATATATTTGTTTTGTATTTTTATGTTTTTTTTATTGAAATTTGCCTAAAAGAAAAATGATTTTAATGAGCCAATCTGTTTGAAGGTGGTAACACTTAATTTACTCTTAAATCCAAACAGAACACAAAGAGTAACTAGGCTACTAACTACCCCCATAAAGAACTGCTCATAATTTCAAAACCCTTAAAATGTATCACGATGTCATCTTACCACAATATTGGTACAGTCGTTATGTACATTATGTGAGAAAATCAGAGATATTTATCACTGTATGGCTAAAACAATGCTGTTTGATATTTCATCCATTTTTATTTTTGAATGGCACATGTGATTAAATGCATTATTTGCAATTGTAAAACAGTACATTTTGATTGTTTTTGATACTCAGTAAGCTGCAATGATAATATTACTTTTGTGAATTTTGGAATATGAAAAATCCAAATTTATTAATGTGTGCTTACTCAACCACGGATTAATGATAACCTCTTGTTACACATTCCTAACTACCATAGAAATACTTTTGCAACACGAAATTTTGAAACGATTCTAGATTAATTCTAAAATTATGAGAAATTGCGTAGGAGCGTAGTTACTTTTAAGTGATAATCAACCCTAAATTTTGTTTTTCTTCCAAGGTGGCTCTTTTTTAATTTACAAAAAAAGAGACCTTTTCCGGTTTTTCATGGGGTTCTTTTCATGATGACATGGAGACTACTTTTTTTTAATTTAATTTGTTTTCTTAATTTAGCCCGGCCGTATCTTATACATGTAGCATTCGTAGAATCTTACAATTCAGGTAATGATTTCATCCACGTACTTTACTTAAATGGTAATATTAAACAAAAACGCAGTAACGACATGTGTGTATCGATGAAAATAGTCCCTCTGTTTTCCACATGGAATAATCAAAGCGAAGCCCCAATCGCTGGTGTAGCGTGATTGGTTAAAACACGCGCACAAAATTGATATGCATGTTTACGCGCGATATGTAACAATGAAAAATATGCATAACAATAGAATATATTAACGAATCAGACAGAACCGGTTGGGACATGTCTGCAAAGCCAGACAGCCGATCGCGGTCAATAAGCCAGTTCACGGTTGCAGTCTGAGCATGAGCAGATAAAGGTCATTGCAGAACAAATTTTGAAATACACGGAGACGAAATACTGGATACGTGCTCATGAAAGTTATGTAACATTATTCATTCATGCACATTCAGTGCACTCCATGGTACACAGGTGGAAGTATTCTTTGAAAAGGGGAAACAAAGGCTATTTATAAAGCACCTCTATCGCTATAGGAGTGATTATTTCAAAATGTACAAAGTTGGACCTCTTCATGTTTTGAAGACCTGTGGATATTCGGGGTCATTGCAGTAAGGTGCTAACCGTGAACTGGTCTATTTGAAGAGTGTGCATTCGCTGTAAAGCGCAAGTACCTTAATCCGTTGCCATCCTCTTTCATGAATTATTTTGAGTTTTTATATTTCATTTCGAGATTTCAAACAACTTAAAAAATTTAAAATCCCAGCCTTTAGAACAATCTGCAGTCATAACGAATGATACGTGGCATATTTTCAGCCGGAGGCGTGCAGCACCCTAAAAGTTTTTAGATTTCAATGGATTTACTTACTCAAATTATAATATAGATTTCATTTCGAGATTTCAAACAACTTATTTTAAAAATCTCAGCTCAGCCTTTAAAAACATCTGCAGTCATAACGAATGATACGTGGCATTTTTTCAGCCGGAGGCGTGCAGCACCCTAAAAGTTTTTAGATTTCAATGGATTTCCTTACTCAAATTATAATAAATGTAAGCTAAGAAAGATAACCAACAGTCTTTTTCAAGACTACACACCCTCAAGAAAGATTACCGAGAGTCCTTTTCAGGACTCCTCAATCCTCCCTCTCTCTCACATGTTGCACCCGCAAGCCTACTGTATAACCCTAAGTAATACGAGAACGTTGAATCCCCCACAACGCATTCATCCTAATGAAACAGAAAATAGCGTCTACGAAGAATATATCTTTTCTTTGTAATTGCACTTTCTACTTTATGGATGTGTGGTTCAGAGGACAAAACGTATTCACTACAGATGCTGACAAGTTTTCCGTTTCAACTCGTGTAATTTTGTCGTATGGTAGATACCCTCGTTGTTGAAATAATCATTCCTAATAATAACAAAAAACATTTTAGTTGGAATCACCTACAGGCCACCAAATTCTATCCATGATCATTTTTTAAAGACTTTTCATGAGTTATTAGCGCACCCCTACTTGGTAAATAAAATGTGTTTTTTACTCGGCGATTTCAATGTTAATCTCTTTAAATATGAAGATTATTCATTTGTACAAAAGTTTATGGACATACTTTTTATTGCGGGTTTTCTTCCTTTAATAACCAAGCCAATGCTAATTCTGCTACTTTATCGATAACGTGTTTACGAATGCTCGGTGTATTCTTTCTTCTGGTATAATTCTTTCTTATTTATTAGACTATTTTCCTATGTTTTCACACTTTAAATGTAAACAGGAAGAATAATCTTTATATAAAAGCAAATGAAAAACCATGTGCAAAGAATAGAAAAAAAAGTTTACCAAGTACAACAAACCTACTTACAGGTATACAAAGAAGATCTTTAAAAAGGTGTATTTTGTAAGCAGTTTGACTTATATAAACAAAGATGTAACGAATACCTGGAAAGTTATTAGGAATTTTTACAAGGTAACGCAAAAAAAATACCGTCTCAAAAATTAACGTAGATGGAGAAATAATTGAAAATCCACATAATCTAGCAAATGCGTCTTAAGAATATTTTGTCGGTATCATTTCCGACGCTTCTAATCATTTTACAGATTTTCTCAATGATCCTAACCCAAATTCAATTTTGTTTTATGACACCTACAGATGAAACAGAAGTTGCAGGCATAATACGTGATTTGAAGAATAAATAAAAGTTCAGGGCTCTGACTTATATATGCAATATATCTATCTCTATTGGAGTTGTTCCCTCAGCAATGAAATTAGCTCGAGTTATTCCTATATTTAAAGAAGGAGACAATAATGGTTCTAGGAAATTACCGACGAATATCGCTTTTAACTTGTGTATCCCATGTTTGAAAAAAAAATGTTTTTACATGTACATTTAAGTTCCTGGAAACACATGAATTATTATACCAGTTGCAGTTTGGTTTTCGTGCAAAACACAGCTCTACTCAGGCGTTGTTGACCAAGATTAATAAGATTTCTAGTGATATCGATAAATATGAACACACTTTTGGGGTGTTACTGGACTTCTCCAAAGCTTTCGATACAATTAATCATGATATACTTTTGTACAAACTCTGTTATTATGGTATCAGAGGAATAATAATAAAAATAACTAGATTTTAAATCGTCACTTTGACGAATTAGGTGATACGTATGCTATTTTTGTTATCATGAAAGTGTGCCGATAATGATCTAATGATAATGTTCATAAATACGATAATTGCGATATTGATGATGATGTTTTTTTTTGGTTTGAAATGATGATTTTTTTTTGTTTTAAATGATATTTTATTTCCTTCCTCATAATTTCACATAACAAGAAATTCACATAACAAGAAATTATCAAGATAAGCAATATAAAACAAGATCTTTGATACAAGACATTTCATAAGTTACATCAATCAATGAACATAGAGGGAAAAAAAGGAAAACAAAAAAAAAAGTCTTGCATGTAACAGTGTATAGTCAAAATAACAGTAGAGGAAGGTTTAAAATTACATATTACCTTCCTCATAATTTCACATAACAAGAAATTCACATAACAAGAAATTATCAAGATAAGCAATATAAAACAAGATCTTTGATACAAGACATTTCATAAGTTACATCAATCAATGAACATAGAGGAAAAAAAAGGAAAACAAAAAAAAAAGTCTTGCATGTAACAGTGTATAATCAAAATAACAGTAGAGGAAGGTTTAAAGTTACATATTACCATCCTATCACAACACTCTCACACCCCCCCCCCTCTAGCCCACCCACACCACACCCCTTTTCACACACATAAACACACATACAAACACAAACACACACTGCATGCAACATGTTCACTCAACTCACACCACACAAACTCTTCACCCCCCCCCCCCCCCCCCCAGCCCACCCATCTCCTACCCCCTTCACGCCGACACACACACTGCATGCAACCTGTTCCGGTTTGTCCGCCTGTACACGAAAGAGAATTAATAATACTAATAATAATAATAATACCCACATCCATTAAAGTAAAAATGCATCGATTTGTTCCCATTTCTGTAAGTGCATCCCCAGTTTCCCCTTTTTGAAGGCTATTTTGTATTCCTCGTCTCTGTAATTTTTAAGCATATGTACTGTTTTCTGTACAGATGGCAAAGTTCCTTCTTTTCTAGAAATAAAAATGATATACTTTACTAAAAATATGATACAATTTATTACAAATATTCTAGCAGTATTGCCGGATATTCCCATAAAAATGGGTTTCCAATCATCAATGTCAATTTCGATTAAATGTAACTTTTGAATTACCTCCTGCCATAATCTTTTAACTTTAAGACAATCTAAAAATAAATGTTGGTATGTCTCTACTTCTAGTCTACAAAAGGAACAAAAATGGTCTGACTCAAAACCAAATTTAAAGAGTTCTCTTTTCGTATATACAGCCCCTTGTAATTGTTTGTATTGAAACTCTCTATGTTTATTACAAAGCATTGCACATTTCATCCTTGTGAATGTTTCTTTCAACTCCGTCATTCCAAGATCAAATTGACAGTTGCCATCTGTAACATGTAATGTATACTCTTTTTGAAGGTCTTCAATGAAGTAATCATATAACCGCCTAGATTTTATATCACATAGTTTCTGTAAACGTCCAAATATCATCAATTCTATTTCAAAATTTTCAGTGTCCACTTCCATAAAATCACTTTGTATCCATTCGGTTATGATTGCTGAAAAGATCTTTTGAATTCTAAGCAAGCTTTTAGTTGCAAAACCCAAATTTAAAAAATGTAAGATCGGTTTTAAATGACCTCTGACAATTATATCTGATGCTTGAAGTATACCTTTCTGAAATAGTTCGACATCAAAAAATGTTTTATTGCTGAGACATATACACTTATTACTAAATATAATCGGATTATTCTTATTTTCTCCAAAGTGTCTGCATTTATCTAATTCTTGCCATGCCTTCAACATGTCTTTATAAAAAGATGGTATACCCTTCAAGTCCATTTTATTTATATCATAATTACAAAGAAATATAATTCGACCCCCCAGTGATCTGAAAAAGTGGTCAAAGGTTACTTTCCAACCTGAATACTTTTCTCCATAGAGCAACCGTTTGATCCACATTATTCTCTGAGTCTTGATAAATATCTTAAAATTCGTTACTCTGAGTCCCCCAGCGCAGTAATCTTGATATAATATTTTCCGTTTTATTCTGTCTCTCCCTCCCCAAATAAAATTAAAAGAAATCTTTTCGATTTCTTCAAAAATGTTTTGTGGGACTGTCATAAGAGACGAAACATAATTTAGTTTTGAAAATACATATATCTTCAACAATTTAATTTTGCCAAACATCGTTAAATCTCGTTGCTTCCACCAACCGATTAGTCTTTTGATTTTGCTCAAAATTTCCTTATAGTTCAAATCATCTTTTATTTTGGAATGACGTGCGAAATATACCCCTAGGATCTTTATATGTTGTACCCTATGTCCAAAAAAAGGTAAGCCCGGCCTATCAATTTCCTCTCCTAACCACATAAAATTTGTCTTATCCATATTTATCTTCAATCCACTTAATTTTTCAAAGTTTTTGAAAACTTTCTTCACTTTATTTATTGAATCCATATCTTTTAAAAACAATGTAATATCATCTGCATACAAAACTTGCTTTATTTCTTTATTCCCGAATCCTACCCCTTTAATGCTCTCATCTTTCCTAATATAACGAGCTAGTAATTCGATAACTATTACAAATAAATATGGAGATAGGGGGTCACCTTGTCTTACCCCTCTATTAATTCCAAAATATCCTGTTGAGTGTCCCCCGTTCATCACGCAACTGCTAACATTAGTGTAGAGGGTTTTAACCCAAGAACACAAAACTTTACCAAACCCAAACTGTTCCAAAGCTTTAAATAAAAGTTTATGGGAAATGCAATCGAAAGCCTTTTCAAAATCTACGGCAATTAAAAAGCCTACAGGTTGATACAAGGACTGAAAGAATGTATCATCAATTAACCGAACCGCTTCCCCAATATTCCGATCTTTAACATAGCCCACCTGATCGTAATGAATAATATCCTTCAATACCTCCTTTACCCTTGTAGCTAATACTTTCGACAATATTTTATAATCTACATTTAAGAGAGTAATTGGCCTATAGTTTTTCATGTACAAAGGGTCTTTGCCTTCTTTCTCAATTAGTGTAATTACCCCCTGTCTCTGTGAGTTTGATAACATTTTTGTTTCAAAACCTTCATTAAAAGCCTCCACTATTGTTTTCCCTAAAATTGGCCAGAACGTGAAATAAAACTCAGTCGAGAAGCCGTCATTGCCTGGTGATTTGTTCCATTTCATTTCCTTTACTGCCTTATAGCATTCTGCTAGTGTTATCTTGCCTTCACAATACTCTTTATTTTCTTTACTTAATTTGGGTAATTCATTTAAGAACATATTTTCAATATCCTCTGTAATTTCACCATTTTTACATGCATATAAATTCTCGTAAAACTCCCTGATAATCTTCAAAATCCCTTTGCCATCCCTCACAGTTTCCTTATTTTCATTATATATCTCCTTAATCACACTTTTCCTTTTATTTGACTTTAGTAATTGTTCAAAAAACTTTGAATTTTTTTCTCCTTCTTCAGACCATTCTGTCCTTGAACGGACTTTTAACCCTTGACGTGAATAGTCGAAAAGCTTCTCTAATTCCATTTTTTTCATGTCAATTTCATCCTGAATATTTTTATGACAATTAATATTGATCGTCAATCGATATTCCAGGTCTTTAATTTCTTTTTCTAATTTTTCAATGTGGACTCTTCTGAATTTTGCTCTTTCACGGGAGAATTTCATTATATATTCTCTTAATTTCATTTTCATAAAATCCCAAAATTTAATTTTGCTCGTTATTTGATTCCGCCAAGTTTCCTCTATTTCAGAAATCTTCGTTTTTACCCCATCTACAACATCTTTTTCATTACATAGACTACTATTAAACTTCCAATACGATTTCCCATAAACAAAACTATCGACTAAATTGTTAAATTCTATTCTAACTCCAGCATGGTCAGGTGTAATAGAAGGCAAAATTTCAGACTTTCTTATCAACTTGTCTACTTTCGAAGAAATGAAGATATAATCCAATCTACTCTGAACTAATGGCTGCTTCTGTCTGAAAGTGAATTCTTTCTTATTAGGATGACGCTTACGCCACACATCAATTAAATCAAGCTTATCAAGAAAGTCTAATAATGAGTCCCTATATTTGCTTTTCGAAACATTACTTGCACCCATGTAATCCAAATTATGATTCATAATAACATTGAAGTCTCCTCCAATTATCAAGGAATATTCTTGACTAAATACAGAACAAATTATTTTATTTAGATCAGACAGAAAATCACATTGGGCGTTTTCTTTATTCCTTGTGGGAAAGTACACGCTTCCTAATATTAGCTTTTCGCCTTGACATTTGCCTTTAATGATGACGTATCTTCCCCCTTCGTCAATTAAGGTTTTTTCCACCACAAAAGTAATACCTGGTTTAAACATTACAATAACCCCCCTACTGTGGTTACTCCCGTGGCTAAAAAACATTGAGCCTTCCCAATCACCCTTCCAACTGTATTCAATGTCTTCTGTGCTAAAGGTTTCCTGCAAGAATATCATATTTGCCGACATTTTGCACCACTGAAAAATCTTCTTTCTTTTGACTCTATCTCTCAGTCCTCTGACATTAACCGAGAGTAATTTTAAATTAACCGACATCAAGAACTATGAATCTATACCTGTAACAAAGAACCTTTAGAAATGTACATAGTGGTGACAGTTTCACAGTAGATGGGAAGCTTGATGCATTTCCAACTGTATGAAAAACAAACACTTTCAAGTTAGATTGCAAATTAAACAAGTACAGGCAGACATCGGAACCGGAAAACATACCACACATACCATCACCCCACCCTTCAACACTATCAACCACATTCATACACATAAGCATAATATATGCTGTCATGTTCGAAACCCCTCCCATCACTTATTCTAAATCATGGCGCGGCAGCCTTTTACACAAAGTATTAATACAGTCTTCTTACTGTGACAAAAAAAAACAACACCGAAAATAAAACAGAGCAATTTATCATAACTCCAGACGATATAACTTGACCTCATAATTAACGGATTCAGATAATGTGTAACTAATGATACTTTAGCCCCAGGCTCAAACGGCTATATATAATATTTTAAAAGAAAAAAACGTAATAAACGAACGTAATAAATAAACCCCGTGCATACTTTAAGCTTCAACAGCTTGTACCCCACCAAATGGCTTTTGATACCATTATAAACTTTACAGTATATAAGGAGTTTCTTCCCCTCCCATCTTTTTATTTAATTTTTTTTTAAAGAAAACGAATTAATTAACTTTTGAACTATTCCTCTTCTTTTTTTTTTTTTTTTTACAGTTAACGACCGGCTTAAGATAATCGTAAAAGGGCATTATTTATTTTCCCCCTTTAATTTCTCTCAAAACAGAGTCTAGATATAAAATTTATAGTTAATTTAAAGACCTCGCTGGTGTCTGAGACTGGCTGGGGACGAGACTTTTCTAAATAAAAGAACAACGTCCCGCCCACCTGCCGTCATAGACAGTGACCACAAGCAGCCGGTGACGAGATCTAATTATTGCTTCACAAGGCACTAACGTTAATCCTCCTGCTAAGATTGTAAGATTACATGGATATTTACTATTAAAGGGGGGGAGAGCAGAAACAAATCGACAATTATGTTGTATATTTCAGATGCCATTTATCTCGATCAACTGAAGTGTCTAGGACCAGCTGGGGACGAGACTTGTCTCAAAACACGTCCCGCCCTCCTGCCGTCACAAAGACCATTCAGCCAATCAGCATGTCCGGCGTTGGTGACCACGAGAAGCCGGTGACGAAAGGAAACAAAAGAAACACTTTCGCCCTCCAGCTCTCGCGGACCAATCGTAGCTGAGGAAGCCTCTCACGTGTTCATGGCTATTGATTAGTTGGATTACTTTGCTCACCAAATGGAAAAGGAAAGAGAAATGCGATGTACATGTATGTATTAAGTTACACACACACACACACATGCACACCAAACCACTCCCCCTCTCCATTTGTAGATATCTTTAAAAGGAACCTGTTCTATAATTTGCGTTGTACAGTGTTCACATTCCTCTAATGACACATTTTAAAGATTAAGCAACAAGCTAGACATCTCATGGAATGCAATAAGGCGAACCTATGCCTACATTAGTACTAATTGGCGGGTGCTATTTTCTCTTTACATTCATGAGTTTTGACTGGTGCTTTAAATTGCATGGTACTTTCAACCAGATTACATCTCGTGGGCTGTCACAAGGCTTACATTTTTTCACTTTACATTCCTGAATTTTCGACATTTGGAGAATTCGTTAATGCAAAAACAAAAGTTCTCACAACAGTTCTTTTCCACAATGCACATATCCAGGGATTGAACTTTAATATAATTACAGTTTTTGTAATGCATATTTCCAGCTGGAGTAAAATACATCTCTAAACCCACCAAGGTTGCATAGATTTCCACTCAATGATGGAGACTAAGGGCTCCTAATAACCTCTTCCTTCCGTTAACCCTGACTTCATTCTCAGATCCATACCTCAATTGTTGATGAGGCATTCCTATTCACCCATAGCTTTAAAATGTATACGCAGTTCAAAAGAGACGTTTTCATCTTAGGTTCACAGGTGTGTTCAGATCTTCTTTTCATTATCTGTTACATAATCAATTATAATTACCATTTTCTTTCAACGTTCAATGAACACACTTCTCACAACATCAAGGGAATGTCAACGCCCCTTTCTCAATATCAAAGTGAATTTTCCTTCCCAAACGTAGCCCCAGTAAATTAAAGGCACCACAATATTTTCAACTATGTCAAATATGAATGCGTATTTTTATATATCAAGAAAAAAGGAGTATCCTTACGAAGATGGATTATAATAATCCATCTCCGTAAGGAGCCGATAATCCCTCAAATTGCATGAACTGCTAGACACAGCCTTTTGTCCCTCAAAATGCTGCCCCTGACGTCACTATATGTTATTCATTGATGTGACTGTTGCTTTAAATTACGGTACATGTACTTTCAACCAGATTACATCTCATGGAATGTCAAAATGAAGGCTTAAATTCTTGATTCGTAAAATCTATACATACAAATACGATATAGCGGGAAATGTTTTCACTTTACATTCCTGAATATTTTACCGTTTGGAAAATGTATTTATGCAAAACAAAAGTTCTCACAACAGTTCTTTTCCAAAATGAACATTTCCAGGGATGGCACTTTTAATATAATTACAGTTTTTGTACTGCATACTTCCAGCAGGAGTTAAATACATCTCTAAACACCCCCATGTTGCATATGATTTCCACTCAGTGATGGAGACTAAGGGGAAGTAATAACCTCTTACTTTACCCTGACTTCATTCTCAGATCCCTATACCTCATTTGTTGATGAGGTATTCCTACTCACCCATAGCTTTAAATTGTATACGCAGTTCAAAAGAGACATTTTCATCTTAGGTTCACAGGTGTGTTCAGATTCTCATTTTCATTATCTGTTACATAATCCATTATAATTACCATTTTCTTTCAACGTTCAATAAACACACTTTTCACAACATCAAGGGAATGTCAACGCCCCTTTCTCAATAGCACAGTGAATTTTCCTTCCCAATCTTAGCCCCAATAAATAATGGTACCACAATATTGTCAACGATTTCAAATGTGAATGCGTATTTTTATATGAAAAGAATTAAGGAATATAATAGATTTTTATGAGAAGTTGATATTCCCTCAATTTGAAGTTACCAAACAAACTATATACCGGCAAATATAATAAAAAAAAACTAAACAAAAAACTTGCTTTTCATTTCCTCCTTTTACCCCAGACGGACAATTGACACAAGAATTTCCAAGACTCAGAAACATGCTAGTATCAGTTTACCCAGTAAAAACATACTGAGTGCAGAGGAAGGGTCAATACCTTACATGTAAACAAAATAGCATATTTGGCCCAAAAAAAAAAAAAAAAAAAAAAAAAAAAAAACCCCAAAAAAAATCTGACATATTTTTCCTTAAAAAAAGAAAACATTGAAAAAGACTCGGAAACATGCTAGTATCAGTTTACCCAGTAAGAAAATACTGAGTACAGAGGAATGGTCAATATCTTCCATGTGAACACAAACAGCATATTTGGTAAGGAAAAAGAAAGAAAGAAAGAAAGAAAGAAAGATTCTCTTCCTTCCCTCATTTTCCCTCACTCGGCTTCTATGTTTGCAAATTCCACCCCACTTTATAAGCTTCACCTTATGATTTCCCATGAAATTAAAGCATAGCTTGAATAAACAAAAAACACTTCCTTTAAACATGTTAAAGTCATGGCAATACCTCATCGTTTTTTCTTAGTCACTCGTCTCTTTAAAGTTTTATTTTCTTACAGTTCTTTATCATGCTTATTCTTATTTTTTTTCTTCTGGTATACATTTACCTCCATCGTTTCTCATCCAGCGGTGGTACTCTTATCGTTTGTAGTATCTGTTCCCTGCTCCTCCTCTTGGTTATTGACGATCCATACAGTCCTCAACAGCTGGAGTTATGTCCCTTCTTTAAAGATTACCGCTCATGATGTTTGCCTCACCTTGTCCCAATCACAGGACTGGATGAAAATCATACACATGGCTCCTATGTTTGCAAATTCAAGCACACTTTATAGAGCTTCACCTTATGATTTCCCACGAAATTAAAGCAGAGCTTGAATAGCTCATTTTTCCACTCGTTCACGCATCAGCTGTATACGATGATCTGGGAAAACTGGATACCTAACAAACCAGACAAATTAAAATCCGCACTTTCCATGGTTTTGTATACTATCAAACGCAGCAATAACAAATTATTGATTCCATGAAAGACCTACTTTCTCCGAATGTTTTCGGCTTAAATCGTGTTTAACATTAACACTGCACTTTCATGATGATCCTTTATGATTTTGTCGTTATTCACATTTCCATTAAATCATCAAACTATAACTCCATGGCACCGGTGTCTCCCGCCACCACTGTATCTCCCTTTAAGGCTCCCGCTGTAGCTCCCTCAGTGAAACTCGCTGTGGCTGACACGGTGACTCCCGCTGTAGCTCCCGCCATAGCACTCAATGTCGGGATCTTCGTTAACGGTAGCTTCCTTCTAATAGCCCCTTGCTGGCGTTCGAGGTTCCCTTGCTGGCGTTCCAAATTCCCTTGTTTGAATGGTGTCGTAACATTAACACTGCACTTTCATGATGATCCTTTATGATTTTGTCGTTATTCACATTTCCATTAAATCATCAAACTATAACTCCATGGCACCGTTGTCTCCCGCCACCATTGTATCTCCCTTTAAGGCTCCCACTGTAGCTCCCGCCATAGCACTCAATGTCGGGATCTTCGTTAACGGTAGCTTCCTTCTAATAGCCCCTTGCTGGCGTTCGAGGTTCCCTTGCTGGCGTTCGAAATTCCCTTGCATCTCCCGGACAAAGGCTTCTTGCTGATTTGGAGGCATATACACTTTGTCGATAAAAAGTTTTGCGGGATCAGCCCGCGAGAAAAAGGCTAACTTCCCGACTCGTCTCGCGGCTTTCAAAGCAGCAATTTGAGGTTGCCGCACCTCTCGTACTCTCTTTGGCATATCTTCGGATATATACATGGTTGTTCCTTTTAAGTTTTTAGCATGTTGCTGCACTAACACTCTATCCGCGTACCTCACGAAACGGGCTTTGATGGCTCTTGGTCTCCCTCTCGCCCCAGCATTCCCGAAAAGGCGATGTACTCGCTGGTATTCTATCTTATCGGCAAGTTCGACGGGAATCTGAAGCTGTTCAACATGCAGATCCCGAAGGACCTGCTTAACATTCTCATTCTGCACCTCTGGGATTCCAGTATAAATCAAATTCTCCCTGGCTACATAAGCACTTAACTTGTCAATCTCATCTTGAAGTAGTTTTTCCTTTAAACTTAGCTCCTTCTCTACGCGGTCCACTTTTCCCTTCGCTTCCTGTACTTCTTTGCTTTGAAATTCAGCAGCTTCCTTTAATCCATTTATCGTTACTTCTAAATTTCTCATCCTCTGTCCAAAAGTTTCTTCCAGAAGGTCCAATCTGCTCTCTATTCTATCCCACTGCTCATTAAGAAGTATACGTATGGATGGTATCACGTCTGGGCTGGGCGGCGTTGCCGCCCTAGCCCGTTTCGATGTGGCCTTTCCTCTTTGAGAAGTCATGATGGGAGAGGTCCGAGAAAGCACGTCTTACTTGCTCACGAACATAATGATGATTTTTTTTTTTTTTTTGAATGATATTTTATTTCCTTCCTCATAATTTCACATAACAAGAAATTCACATAACAAGAAATTATCAAAATAAGCAATATAAAACAAGATCTTTGATACAAGACACTTCATAAGTTACATCAATCAATGAACATAGAAAAAAAATTAAAAAAATTCTTGCATGTAACAGTGTATAATCAAAATAACAGTAGAGGAAGGTTTAAAGTGTAGATTTTTTTTGTTTTAAATGATATTTTATTTCCTTCCTCATAATTTCACATAACAAGAAATTCACATAACAAGAAATTATCAAGATAAGCAATATAAAACAAGATCTTTGATACAAGACATTTCATAAGTTACATCAATCAATGAACATAGAGGGAAAAAAAGGGAAAAAAAAAAGTCTTGCATGTAACAGTGTATAATCAAAATAACAGTAGAGGAAGGTTTAAAGTTACATATTACCATCCTATCACAACACTCTCACACCCCCCCCCCCCTCCCCTCTAGCCCACCCACACCACCTTTCACACACATAAACACACATACAAACACACACTGCATGCAACCTGTTCCCTCAACTCACACCACACAAACTCTTAACCCCCCCCCCCCTTTTGCCCACCCATCTCATCATACCCCCTTCACGCCGACACACACACTGCATGCAACCTGTTCCGGTTTGTCCACCTGTACACGAGAGAGAATTAATAATACTAATAAATAATAATAATACCCACATCCATTAAAGTAAAAATGCATCGATTTGTTCCCATTTCTGTAAGTGCATCCCCAGTTTCCCCTTTTTGAAGGCCATTTTGTATTCCTCGTCTCTGTAATTTTTAAGCATATGTACTGTTTTCTGTACAGATGGCAAAGTTCCTTCTTTTCTAGAAATAAAAATGATATACTTTACTAAAAATATGATACAATTTATTACAAATATTCTCGCAGTATTGCCGGATATTCCCATAAAAATGGGTTTCCAATCATCAATGTCAATTTCGATTAAATGTAACTTTTGAATTACCTCCTGCCATAATCTTTTAACTTTAAGACAATCTAAAAATAAATGTTGGTATGTCTCTACTTCTAGTCTACAAAAGGAACAAAAATGGTCTGACTCAAAACCAAATTTAAAGAGCTCTCTTTTCGTATATACAGCCCCTTGTAATTGTTTGTATTGAAACTCTCTATGTTTATTACAAAGCATTGCACATTTCATCCTTGTGAATGTTTCTTTCAACTCCGTCATTCCAAGATCAAATTGACAGTTGCCATCTGTAACATGTAATGTATACTCTTTTTGAAGGTCTTCAGTGAAGTAATCATATAACCGCCTAGATTTTATATCACATAGTTTCTGTAAACGTCCAAATATCATCAATTCTATTTCAAAATTTTCAGTGTCCACTTCCATAAAATCACTTTGTATCCAATCGTTTCTAATTGCTGAAAAGATCTTTTGAATTCTAAGCAAGCTTTTAGTTTCAAAACCCAAATTTAAAAAATTAAAGATCGGTTTTAAATGACCTCTGACAATTATATCTGATGCTTGAAGTATACCTTTCTGAAATAGTTCGACATCAAAAAATGTTTTATTGCTGAGACATATACACTTATTGCTAAATATAATCGGATTATTCTTATTTTCTCCAAAGTGTCTGCATTTATCTAATTCTTGCCATGCCTTCAACATGTCTTTATAAAAAGATGGTATACCCTTCAAGTCCATTTTATTTATATCATAATTACAAAGAAATATAATTCGACCCCCCAGTGATCTGAAAAAGTGGTCAAAGGTTACTTTCCAACCTGAATACTTTTCTCCATAGAGCAACCGTTTGATCCACATTATTCTCTGAGTCTTGATAAATATCTTAAAATTCGTTACTCTGAGTCCCCCAGCGCAGTAATCTTGATATAATATTTTCCGTTTTATTCTGTCTCTCCCTCCCCAAATAAAATTAAAAGAAATCTTTTCGATTTCTTCAAAAATGTTTTGTGGGACTGTCATAAGAGACGAAACATAATTTAGTTTTGAAAATACATATATCTTCAACAATTTAATTTTGCCAAACATCGTTAAATCTCGTTGCTTCCACCAACCGATTAGTCTTTTGATTTTGCTCAAAATTTCCTTATAGTTCAAATCATCTTTTATTTTGGAATGACGTGCGAAATATACCCCTAGGATCTTTATATGTTGTACCCTATGTCCAAAAAAAGGTAAACCCGGCCTATCACTTTCCTCTCCTAACCACATAAAATTTGTCTTATCCATATTTATCTTCAACCCACTTAATTTTTCAAAGTTTTTGAAAACTTTCTTCACTTTATTAATTGAATCCATATCTTTTAAAAACAATGTAATATCATCGGCATACAAAACTTGCTTTATTTCTTTATTCCCGAATCCTACCCCTTTAATGCTCTCATCTTTCCTAATATAACGAGCTAGTAATTCGATAACTATTACAAATAAATATGGAGATAGGGGGTCACCTTGTCTTACCCCTCTATTAATTCCAAAATATCCTGTTGAGTGTCCCCCGTTCATCACGCAACTGCTAACATTAGTGTAGAGGGTTTTAACCCAAGAACACAAAACTTTACCAAACCCAAACTGTTCCAAAGCTTTAAATAAAAGTTTATGGGAAATGCAATCGAATGCCTTTTCAAAATCTACGGCAATTAAAAAGCCTACAGGCTGATACAAGGACTGAAAGAATGTATCATCAATTAACCGAACCGCTTCCCCAATATTCCGATCTTTAACATAGCCCACCTGATCGTAATGAATAATATCCTCCAATACCTCCTTTACCCTTGTAGCTAATACTTTCGACAATATTTTATAATCTACATTTAAGAGAGTAATTGGCCTATAGTTTTTCATGTACAAAGGGTCTTTGCCTTCTTTCTCAATTAGTGTAATTACCCCCTGTCTCTGTGAGTTTGATAACATTTTTGTTTCAAAACTTTCATTAAAAGCCTCCACTATTGTTTTCCCTAAAATTGGCCAGAACGTGAAATAAAACTCAGTCGAGAAGCCGTCATTGCCTGGTGATTTGTTCCATTTCATTTCCTTTACTGCCTGATAGCATTCTGCCAGTGTTATCTTGCCTTCACAATACTCTTTATTTTCTTTACTTAATTTGGGTAATTCATTTAAGAACATATTTTCAATATCCTCTGTAATTTCACCATTTTTACATGCATATAAATTCTCGTAAAACTCCCTGATAATCTTCAAAATCCCTTTGCCATCCCTCACAGTTTCCTTATTTTCATTATATATCTCCTTAATCACACTTTTCCTTTTATTTGACTTTAGTAATTGTTCAGAAAACTTTGAATTTTTTTCTCCTTCTTCAGACCATTCTGTCCTTGAACGGACTTTTAACCCTTGACGTGAATAGTCGAAAAGCTTCTCTAATTCCATTTTTTTTCATGTCAATTTCATCCTGAATACTTTTATGACAATCAATATTGATCGTCAATCGATATTCCAGGTCTTTAATTTCTTTTTCTAATTTTTCAATGTGGACTCTTCTGAATTTTGCTCTTTCACGGGAGAATTTCATTATATATTCTCTTAATTTCATTTTCATAAAATCCCAAAATTTAATTTTGCTCGTTATTTGATTCCGCCAAGTTTCCTCTATTTCAGAAATCTTCTTTTTTACCCCATCTACAAAATCTTTTTCATTACATAGACTACTATTAAACTTCCAATACGATTTCCCATAAACAAAACTATC
Source organism: Strongylocentrotus droebachiensis (assembly GCA_035222895.1). Taxonomy (NCBI): domain Eukaryota; kingdom Metazoa; phylum Echinodermata; class Echinoidea; order Camarodonta; family Strongylocentrotidae; genus Strongylocentrotus; species Strongylocentrotus droebachiensis. Next base: position 205,119 of record JAVYIG010002742.1, read on the forward strand.
GACTAAATTGTTAAATTCTATTCTAACTCCAGCATGGTCAGGTGTAATAGAAGGCAAAATTTCAGACTTTCTTATCAACTTGTCTACTTTTGAAGAAATGAAGATATAATCCAATCTACTCTGAACTAATGGCTGCTTCTGTCTGAAAGTGAATTCTTTCTTATTAGGATGACGCTTACGCCACACATCAATTAAATCAAGCTTATCAAGAAAGTCTAATAATGAGTCCCTATATTTGCTTTTCGAAATATTACTTGCACCCATGTAATCCAAATTATGATTCATAATAACATTGAAGTCTCCTCCAATTATCAAGGAATATTCTTGACTAAATACAGAACAAATTATTTTATTTAGATCAGACAGAAAATCACATTGGGCGTTTTCTTTATTCCTTGTGGGAAAGTACACGCTTCCTAATATTAGCTTTTCGCCTTGACATTTGCCTTTAATGATGACGTATCTTCCCCCTTCGTCAATTAAGGTTTTTTCCACCACAAAAGTAATACCTGGTTTAAACATTACAATAACCCCCCTACTGTGGTTACTCCCGTGGCTAAAAAACATTGAGCCTTCCCAATCACCCTTCCAACTGTATTCAATGTCTTCTGTGCTAAAGGTTTCCTGCAAGAATATCATATTTGCCGACATTTTGCACCACTGAAAAATCTTCTTTCTTTTGACTCTATCTCTCAGTCCTCTGACATTAATTGAGAGTAATTTTAAATTAACCGACATCAAGAACTATGAATCTATACCTGTAACAAAGAACCTTTAGAAATGTACATAGTGGTGACAGTTTCACAGTAAATGGGAAGCTTGATGCATTTCCAACTCTAGGAAAAACAAACACTTTCAAGTTAGATTGCAAATTAAACAAGTACAGGCAGACATCGGAACCGGAAAACATACCACACATACCATCACCCCACCCTTCAACACTATCAACCACATTCATACACATAAGCATAATATATGCTGTCATGTTCGAAACCCCTCCCATCACTTATTCTAAATCATGGCGTGGCAGCCTTTTACACAAAGTATTAATACAGTCTTCTTACTGTGACAAAAAAAAAAAAAACCAACACCGAAAATAAAACAGTAACTCCAGACGATATAACTTGACCTCATAATTAACGGATTCAGATAATGTGTAACTAATGATACTTTAGCCCCAGGCTCAAACGGCTATATATAATATTTTAAAAGAAAAAAAACGTAATAAACGAACGTAATAAATAAACCCCGTGCATACTTTAAGCTTCAACAGCTTGTACCCCACCAAATGGCTTTTGATACCATTATAAACTTTACAGTATATAAGGAGTTTCTTTTTTAAGAAAACGAATTAATTAACTTTTGAACTATTCCTCTTCTTTTTTTTTTCTTTTCCTTTCACTGTTAACGACCGGCTTAAGGTAACCGTAAAAGGGCATTATTTATTTTCCCCTTTTAATTTCTCTCAAAACAGAGTCTAGATATAAAATTTATAGTTGATTTAAAGACCTCGCTGGTGTCTAAAACTGGCTGGGGACGAGACTTTTCTAAATAAAAGAACAACGTCCCGCCCACCTGCCGTCATAGACAGTGACCACAAGCAGCCGGTGACGAGATCTAATTATTGCTTCACAAGGCACTAACGTTAATCCTCCTGCTAAGATTGTAAGATTACATGAATATTTACTATTAAAGGGGGGGGGAGAGCAGAAACAAATCGACAATTATGTTGTATATTTCAGATGCCATTTATCTCGATCAACTGAAGTGTCTAGGACCAGCTGGAGACGAGACTTGTCTCAAAACACGTCCCGCCCTCCTGCCGCCGCAAAGACCATTCAGCCAATCAGCATGTCCGGCGTTGGTGACCACGAGAAGCCGGTGACGAAAAGAAACAAAAGAAACACTTTCGCCCTCCAGCTCTCGCGGACCAATCATAGCTGAGGAAGCTTCTCACGTGTTCATGGCTATTGATTAGTTGGATTACTTTGCTCACCAAATGGAAAAGGAAAGAGAAATGCGATGTACATGTATGTATTAAGTTACACACACACATACACACATGCACACCAAACCACTCCCCCTCTCCATTTGTAAATATCTTTAAAAGGAACCTGTTCTATAATTTGCGTTGTACAGTGTTCACATTCCTCTAATGACACATTTTAAAGATTAAGTAACAAGCTAGACATCTCATGGAATGCAATAAGGCAAACCTATGCCTACATTAGTACAAATTGGCGGGTACTATTTTCTCTTTACATTCATGAGTTTTGACTGGTGCTTTAAATTGCATGGTACTTCCAACCAGATTACATCTCATGGAATGTCACAAGGCTTACATTCTTGAGTCTTAAAATCTATACCTCCAAGTACGATATGGCGGGGAATTTTTTTCTTCACTTTACATTCCTGAATTTTCGACGTTTGGAGAATTCGTTAATGCAAAAACAAAAGTTCTCACAACAGTTCTTTTCCACAATACACATATCAAGGGATTGAACTTTAATATAATTACAGTTTTTGTAATGCATATTTCCAGCTGGAGTAAATACATCTCTAAACCCACCAAGGTTGCTTAGATTTCCACTCAATGATAGAGACTAAGGGGGAGTAATAACATCTTCCTTCCGTTAACCCTGACTTTCATTCTCAGATCCATACCTCAATTGTTGATGAGGCATTCCTATTCACCCATAGCTTTAAAATGTATACGCAGTTCAAAAGAGACATTTTCATCTTAGGTTCAGATCTTCTTTTCATTATCTGTTACATAATCCATTATAATTACCATTTTCTTTCAACGTTCAATGAACACACTTCTCACAACATCAAGGGAATGTCAACGCCCCTTTCTCAATATCAAAGTGAATTTTCCTTCCCAAACGTAGCCCCAGTAAATTAAAGGCACCACAATATTTTCAACTATGTCAAATATGAATGCGTATTTTTATATATCAAGAAAAAAGGAGTATAATCCATCTTCGTAAGGAGTTGATAATCCCTCAAATTGCATGAACTGCTAGACACAGCCTTTTGTCCCTCAAAATGCTGCCCCTGACGTCACTATATGTTATTCATTTATGTGACTGGTGCTTTAAATTACGGTACATGTACTTTCAACCAGATTACATCTCATGGAATGTCACAATGAAGGCTTAAATTCTTGATTCGTAAAATCTATACATACAAATACGATATGGCGGGAAATGTTTTCACTTTACATTCCTGAATATTTTACCGTTTGGAAAATGTATTTATGCAAAACAAAAGTTCTCACAACAGTTCTTTTCCAAAATGAACATTTCCAGGGATGGTACTTTTAATATAATTACCGTTTTTGTACTGCATACTTCCAGCAGGAGTTAAATACATCTCTAAACACCCCCATGTTGCATATGATTTCCACTCAGTGATGGAGACTAAGGGGAAGTAATGACCTCTTACTTTACCCTGACTTCATTCTCAGATCCATATCTCATTTGTTGATGAGGCATTCCTACTCACCCATAGCTTTAAATTGTATACGCAGTTCAAAAGAGACATTTTCATCTTAGGTTCACAGGTGTGTTCAGATTCTCATTTTCATTATCTGTTACATAATGCATTATAATTACCATTTTCTTTCAACGTTCAATAAACACACTTCTCACAACATCAAGGGAATGTCAACGCCCCTTTCTCAATAGCAAAGTGAATTTTCCTTCCCAATCTTAGCCCCAGTAAATAATGGTACCACAATATTTTCAACGATTTCAAATGTGAATGCGTATTTTTATATGAAAAGAAATAAGGAATATAATAGATTTTTATGAGAAGTTGATATTCCCTCAAATTGAAGTTACCAAACAACTATATACCGGCAGATATAAAAAACTTGCTTTTCATTTCCTCCTTTTACCCCAGACGGATAATTGACACAAAAATTTCCAAGATAAAAAAAAAAAAAAAAAAAGGGAAAGAAGGATTTCCTCTCCCTCTTTTCCTTCATTTCCCTTCACTCGGCTCCTATGTTTGCAAATTCCACCCCACTTTATAAAGCTTCACCTTATGATTTCCCATGAAATTAAAGCATAGCTTGAATAAACAAAAAACACTTCCTTTAAACATGTTAAAAGTCATGGCAATACCTCATCGTTTTTTCTTAGTCACTCGTCTCTTTAATTATCATGCTTATTCTTTTTTTTCTTTCTTTTCTGGTATACATTTTCCTCCATCGTTTCTCATCCAGCGGTGTTACTCTTATCGTTTGTAGTATCTGTTCCCTGCTCCTCCTCTTGGTTATTGACGATCCATACAGTCCTCAACAGCTGGAGTTATGTCCCTTCTTTAAAGATTACCGCTAAAGATGTTTGCCTCACCTTGTCCCAATCACAGGACTGGATAAAAATCATACACATGGCTCCTATGTTTGCAAATTCAAGCACACTTTATAGAGCTTCACCTTATGATTTCCCACGAAATTAAAGCAGAGCTTGAATAGCTCATTTTTCCACTCGTTCACGCATCAGCTGTATACGATGATCTGGGAAAACTGGATACCTAACAAACCAGACAAATTAAAATCCGCACTTTCCATGGTTTTGTATACTATCAAACGCAGCACTAACAAATTATTGATTCCATGAAAGACCTACTTTCTCCGAATGTTTTCGGCTAAAATGGTGTTGTAACATTAACACTGCACTTTCATGATGATCCTTTATGATTTTGTCGTTATTCACATTTCCATTAAATCATCAAACTATAACTCCATGGCACCGGTGTCTCCCGCCACCACTGTATCTCCCTTTAAGGCTCCCGCTGTAGCTCCCTCAGTGAAACTCGCTGTGGCTGACACGGTGACTCCCGCTGTAGCTCCCGCCATAGCACTCAATGTCGGGATCTTCGTTAACTGTAGCTTCCTTCTAATAGCCCCTTGCTGGCGTTCGAGGTTCCCTTGCTGGCGTTCCAAATTCCCTTGTTTGAATGGTGTAACATTAACACTGCACTTTCATGATGATCCTTTATGATTTTGTCGTTATTCACATTTCCATTAAATCATCAAACTATAACTCCATGGCACCGGTGTCTCCCGCCACCACTGTATCTCCCTTTAAGGCTCCCGCTGTAGCTCCCGCTGTAGCTCCCTCAGTGAAACTCGCTGTGGCTGACACGGTGACTCCCGCTGTAGCTCCCGCCATAGCACTCAATGTCGGGATCTTCGTTAACGGTAGCTTCCTTCTAATAGCCCCTTGCTGGCGTTCGAGGTTCCCTTGCTGGCGTTCGAAATTCCCTTGCATCTCCCGGACAAAGGCTTCTTGCTGATTTGGAGGCATATACACTTTGTCGATAAAAAGTTTTGCGGGATCAGCCCGCGAGAAAAAGGCTAACTTCCCGACTCGTCTCGCGGCTTTCAAGGCAGCAATTTGAGGTTGCCGCGCCTCTCGTACTCTCTTTGGCATATCTTCGGATATATACATGGTTGTTCCTTTTAAGTTTTTAGCATGTTGCTGCACTAACACTCTATCCGCGTACCTCACGAAACGGGCTTTGATGGCTCTTGGTCTCCCTCTCGCCCCAGCATTCCCGAAAAGGCGATGTACTCGCTGGTATTCTATCTTGTCGGCAAGTTCGACGGGAATCTGAAGCTTTTCAACATGCAGATCCCGAAGGACCTGCTTAACATTCTCATTCTGCACCTCTGGGATTCCAGTATAAATCAAGTTCTCCCTGGCTACATAAGCACTTAACTTGTCAATCTCATCTTGAAGTAGTTTTTCCTTTAAACTTAGCTCCTTCTCTACGCGGTCCACTTTTCCCTTCGCTTCCTGTACTTCTTTGCTTTGAAATTCAGCAGCTTCCTTTAATCCATTTATCGTTACTTCTAAATTTCTCATCCTCTGTCCAAAAGTTTCTTCCAGAAGGTCCAATCTGCTCTCTATTCTATCCCACTGCTCATTAAGAAGTATACGTATGGATGGTATCACGTCGGGGCTGGGCGGCGTTGACGCCCTAGCCCGTTTCGATGTGGCCTTTCCTCTTTGAGAAGTCATGATGGGAGAGGTCCGAGAAAGCACGTCTACTTCCTCACGAACATTATGGTCACGTTGAACATTATGGTCACGAACATTATGGTCACGTTGACCATGACCATGATTAAAAGTCGTATAGCGCCCCCTTCAGGTATTCGATAGAGAATTGTAGAATCAGGATTTCAGAAAAAGTCACCCCATACGCCTAACACGTACACTAAGAAAAATCTGACATGTCACATTTAATTGAAATTTTTACTGAAATGATGTCTTCAAAATGATAAATAATGTACGTTGATCTTGTAGATATTTTTCTTAGCTACAACATAAAAAAAATTAGAAGAAAATTGATCAACATATTATGCACAGATACAATCATTTTCCGTAAATATGCTGACGTCATAATATGCAAATTCGTATTTTGAGTTCCAAGGTCAATATGATAGTGTCAAAATATACTTAATGGCCAAATGAGACATGGAATCATATCTCCAACTCATACTTAAACAAACGTACCAAAGGGCTATAAAGGAGTTGTTATAGGCATGTTTTTGCCCATATATGCTATGTATTACAAAATTCGCGCGTACGGACAGTTATTTTGAACGGACGCTCATTCCGTTATTAATAGTGATAAAGAGATAAACATGGTATCAAATTGTTTGGAAAATTATGAGGAATATCCTGTCAAAAATTATTGGGGAGGAATTATTTTGCGTTCGCCCGTGACGAACGAAAACTCTCAAAAATGCGCGTTTGCGCGATTTTTTATGAAATGCTTATAATTGCATAAAACGTATGCAAAAAAAAAATAAGACGATTTTGAGCAATTTTAAATTTTACGCGCACGTACGCGCATGTTTGCGCGCATTTAATGACGTGAAATTGACCGGACAGATATTGATCTTAATCCTGATAAATACGAATGAGAAATGACTACCCGTTATTATGAAGATATGATCATAAGTTGATTTTCACAAAATGGCGCCTAGATGACGTCACGAACTGTAGTCTTGACTGAACTGGCTTAACCGTTGTGTAAAAAAATATGCGCGGCCTGGACGTACGTACGTACGTACATTTCCGCGCGCCCAGTCTAAGAATTCAGACTCGTATTCCGAATATACATGTAGACATGCTGTATCATGTTAAACGATTTCAATTAATGGCTGTTCAGTGAATAATTGCCCCGAGGATAATTAGAAATAAATTGACATTTAAGTTATACTGTCATTAGACTTCATTTTTGAAAATATATCGCCATTTTGTTTGAATGTAGAGATTTCGTTTGATATAGTTGCAAAATATGAGTTGCGAAATTTGCAACTGAAGATATTTGCAATCGATTGCAACTCAACCTTTTTTGCAACGCCCCATTATAAAAACATAACACTTCAAACATAAAAACAACTAAATAATACGCCAAACAGTTTTGTTTTAAGGTTTTCTGAAAATAAACGTTAACAAATCGAGTGACACTTTTCGCCAATCGCAGACTCATATCGCCGATCTAGGAGACGCATATCGCCGGTGGAATGCGGCGAGACGCGTCTCTAAGACGCATATCGCCTGGCGATATGCGTCTGTACAGACGTGATTTCGCTAAGACACATAACGCCACGACAACGGCCGCACCGCGAGCTTCCGTTGTTTGTATCAGTAATACTCGTAGAGATGGTAGAGAAAGCGCCATATAAGTTCCATTTAATTGGTTTAAAGGCACACTGTCCTACTTGTAGCTACTTGCTCCCTCTATATAGAAAACTTCCCCAATCGGTGCCTGTTGGACCCCCATGATCCTCTTTTTCTTATGTTAACTGAGAGCTGAGTTAATGAGAAAGCCACCTGTCACAGTGACCTCGCTGGCTCGCTGTGTGGTCTAATCCCTTCTGACTAAAGTAGTAAAGCCTCCCTTTAAGGTTTGAAAATTGATACTCAATATTGTGTTAAAGTTATATCAGAAAAGATAATCTTTATTTTAAATTCCACGGGGGCGATTTTTAATTTTGCAATCGCCCCCGTGAGCAACATGACGGGGGCGATTATGGAGCTCACGGGGGCGAATCGCCCACCGCCCCCATGTATTTTGATACATGTGAAGCGTTTTACCGCTTCATATCTGAACGAGGCTTTACTGTGTTTTACCTCGAAAGGAAAGAGGAAATATATATCAATACATTGAACCTGCACGTGATACTTTTTCAACTGTGACTTAATCCTTCACAACGAGGTGCTGTATTGACATCCACTGTTTGGGTTTTCTGCAGAGTCTTAAAGGTATTACAAAGTTTGGGGAAATTTTGAAAAATGGGTGGATAGTGATTCTTTACAATTTTGATATATTTGGATGCCCCTGTGGATGTATTAAAAACACCAGAAATTTTAGCCCTTAAAACACTTCTGCTTTCGAGAAAAATTGAATATAAAGATTTACCGGTGCTCCCGGTAAATTTTGATAAATTTCAAATAGCTCCTACGGCCGTACAATGGTAGCTGCGACCATGAAAATCTCAGAGTATGTAGTTGTGGTATATAATTTCCAAACGACAATAGCTAATCGGTCGATTTTAGTCAATAGACATTGTTTCATAGCTTAATTAATATCTGGACCTTGAGAGGAAGCTATTCAACATAAAATGTTTATTATTTACAATTTTATAACTTTAGAGTCGATTTCGACCGCGACAACGATCACTGAATATTGTAGGATCGTATATGCTTCCAATGTGTTCATTTGAACCAAATTCATGACCCCATACCAAAACTTTGTATTACCTTTAAGAGGAACTACTCAATATCAAAGCGTGCAATCAGTGCAATTGATACTGATGTTAGTTGAAGTGATTGCTTCCAGAAAAAGTTGATTATTGGTCATTTAATTGTATTGTGAAAAAGATTATCTGGAAGATTATCTGAAATTCAATAAGCAAACTTCTTTCCTTTGTGTTTAATACACACCAATGATAACAACACAAGACCGAAACAAACCAAACAGAATATTTTATTGATAATAATGATAGTAATCTGGATTTATGTAGCGCTTGATACGAAATACCGTTTCTAAGCGCTTTACAGATATTATTACCCCGGTCATTGGATACATTCATGCACAATGTGCACCATCTCCACTCTCTGGGGAGTATTCCTACCATATGGTCACCGTGAGGTTATATGGTAAGTCCTAACATAATTATATAGGCTATCGTCATCCTACCGGGTCCCCATTTCTCTCCTAGATATGTAATGGCAGATGTAGATCAATGCCTTACCAAATGACAGTAGTGCCGTTTCGTGGATCAAACCCACGACCTTCACATTTCAATTCAATTGCTTAAACCACTCGACTACGTCACCTTGAATGGCTAAGAGTCTGTCAGTGTGAAGTCGGTTTGGCGGCGTGACTGAGGTATTATAGTGTATACACTGTGTAATGTGTTTGTTTGAAAAATTCTATCATAATGGTGGTTGTCGCCTTTCCCCTCTATTACAAAAGAAAAATGTGTACATGAATGATAACTGCGCGCAACAAAGTTTGTGTGCGTGTTCACTGAGATCAGAGTTATAAGATTCATAACTGTGAAGCGGTTTACACTGCACGTCATAATAACAAAATAACGCCGCGGTTTACCGCCTCGTGTCTGAACGAGGCTTTGCAGTGTGTTACCTCGAAAGGAAAGAAGAACTATAAAAGATGTATTGAATCCACACGTGATACTATTTCTACTGTGACTTAATCCTTCACAACAAGGTGCTGTATTGACATCCACTGGTTTGGGTTTTCTTCAGAATCTTAAAAGGAACTACTCAATATCAAAGCGTGCAATTAGTGCAATTGATACTGATGTTAGCTGAAGTGATTGCTTCAAGAAAAAGTTGATTATTGGTCATTAATGATTGTATCGTGAAAAAAAATTGTCTGGAAGCAATGTGCACATGCTACAAATATAGTACATAAGCCTTGATGTGAGGCTGTGGAATGATTCGAATTAACATAAATTGACCCTTTCTTGCTGACAATAACATGCACTGCATACAAAACTTAGTAGATGAGACTACACACAAACATTTGGTCAAACATTTTTAGCTAGGCCTATTCCTCGTCATATTTTCGTATACGACGACACATTTCAGGACCAATCCTTTACAGTGGAAATTTCTACTATGAAATTTGTCCAAACAATGGAATTCAAAAGATTGAGAAATCTCACGACGTATTTTTCCTGTTTATCAAGACTCAACCTTATCTTTAAATACAATACAAACAGCATTAATTCAATATGTCTTAATCATTTTTGAGAAAAGGGGCTGTCCCCTTTCCACAGAATCATTTCATATTTAGAAAGTCAATGAGCCATGGGAATGAGTCAATAACATAAAACAATAGCAATATACGATGCATTAAAGCAGAAAATAATGCTACAGAAGAGCATGAAAAGCCTTCGAGTGCTGATATGGTGTAATGTGATTAAGTCTCGCGGAATGAATACAATGCATGTACATTGTACATCATTTCGATATGATTTGATCATTCCGTCCGGGATATACGAAAAGAATAAACACGGAAGAACCTCAGTCGGACTTTTTCTCTTGTAAAGGACTGTTCATGATAGCCAGGAATACGAGTAGACACAGTAGTTACATACTTCAAAATAAGTGCTTTCAGCCATTTACTTATCCTGTTACTGTTTTCCGACATATCGCCAGAATGAAGTCTTCGTCATATCAATTCATGTGTGTCGTCATTCACGTAGTTACCTCGTCTCACTATATATGTAAGTATGTATACTAAAGGCAGTCATTCAATTAACTCTTATCGTGCCACAGGGCTAATCCCCATTGTGCCAGGTTGTTTTTGAGATAATCTGATTAACGCGATGGTTCTATGAATGGCGAGTGCAAAACACACAGCACAGCCCAATGAGCATGAACAATAACCGCTACTACGAAAGTGTGCACGCACGCACATGGCACTCAATAGGTAGCGTGCATGCAGCCTCATGGCAGGCTATGAGTTAAGGGAAGTCATCGGGAAATGATCATGTGTTTTCCTAAATACCGTGTGAGTCAAACAAAAGTTTAACCTAGAAAATTGCTAATTATTTTTAAAATCATCCATGAACAGTAAATTATTATACATCTTATGATAGAGTGTTTTATCCCAAATCATTTGGTACCATTTTTGTGTGGTATGTGTTCACGCTTGGATGAACAGGTGGCATTGTTTGCGAGAGTGCAAAAATCGACTTGCGCCAAAGTGATGACTTCAGTATGTATTATGTTGGGATTAGCGGAGTGAGAGAATGGATTGAATGTATCAATTGAAATGCATTGCATATGTTTTTTGCAAAGAGCAAAGTCACACACACCCACACACACGCGCACAAATGTTAGTTGATATTTGATATTCGATATTTGATATGGGTGGAATGATTAATTTTGTTAGGAGTGTTATTTGGATCTGCAAATACCGAATTAATACCCAAAACCCAATTGTTTTATTCAAATATCACATAGGCAACTTTGGCGCAATTCGATGTTTGCACTCTCGCAAACAATGTCTCCTGTTCATCCAAGCGTGAACACATACCACACAAAATGGTACCAAATGATTTGGGATAAAACACTCTTTCATAAGACATATAACAGTTTAATGTTCATCGATGCATTTTTTTATAATTTGCAATTTTCTAGGTGTAAACTTTTTTTTGACTCACTCTGTAGAGCCAGATAATATCCAGGTGTAGTTAACGTTTATATCATACCGGTATCAGTGAGCTTACAACGTTTTATGAAAGTAAGGAGATTCATGTGTTCGATTCTGTAGTCTCATGTTTCTTGGCTTATCTTAATCATATCTATAAATTCAGTCTCTTTTTAAATAAAAGGTTTATATGATACAGTGTCATAGGTATGGGGATACGCACCCCCTCCAACTCCATCAATGACGAAAAGAAGAGAGAGGTTAGGAGGGAGAGAGAGAAGAAGAAGAAGTAGATAGATAGATAAATAGAGAGAGAGAGAGAGAGAGAAAGATGGGATAGAAAGATGAGGAAATGAAATTAAAAGAAAGTGATATGAGCCCCCCCCCCCCCCCCCCCCCTTCTCACATCGCCATACCCGATGTCTTTGTTAATTCGTATTCCATCTATGAGACATCTACCTCGTGAGACACTTATAAACAATATTTGTATTTCAAACAGTTATGGTGTGTATTGAAGTCGTAAACTCTATTTGCAATATACCCAAACACAATTACTATGTCAATTACTAAATATACGTACGATAATACTTTATTTCAGTAGTGGTAAAGTTTGGTTCTGACCTTTCATAACGACTGCGGAATATGATTTTAGGAGAATAGTGTCATATTTGTTTAGCCTGAGATTCATATACCTGAGTGAGCATAAACAATAATCTCCTACTGAATAAATATATTAGTAATGATGTTAGTAATGTAAATCGTTTGCAGTCAGTAGCTTTATGTTTATGAGTTTTATTCTGATTCTATAGATTATAACTATGTTAATGTGTAACAAAATTGGTTTGTTGAAGATTTAAAAAGAAATTATGATGATGATAATAATAATATAAAAAATAATAATAATGATTATAATGATAATAATAATGATAACAATAAAACTAATGTGTGTCCTATCTGTGAATTTTAATTATTAGCAGTGTCCTAGTATTCAACTTATGCAAGGTAACCCGTTTACCTTCCTTATTTCACTGTCAGACACTATTGAGTGACTGACGGACATCTTTTTTTTCTTTGGTAATAACATACATAAAATGACCTGTAACAGGTACATAAACATTTGTCTACATCAATAACCTACTACTTGTAATGGCCAAAATTAAACTGATTGAATATTTGGGCAGCACAAAACGTACAACTATTCGGTTTTATATAGTCTGACAATCAGACTATTACTTAAGTGATCGCAATCATTTAAGTCGTTCGACAGCTAATGGTCGTTATTTTACCACTAAAATTCATTGTCAAGCCCTTTTGTTTTGATGGAAGTTCTAAATTATTATTGTCTTTAAAATGCCGTTGGAATTTAACCTTTTATTTGTTTGGCATGCAAATGGGAAATAGTACCTTTAAAGCATGCATACTCATTTAAAGCATGCATAATAGTGCAACATAGACATTCACGAAACTGTGTTATTAATGACAAATGCAGAAAAGGAAAAGAGAAAAATGTCTGTCAAGGTTTTATGACCGGACTATGCACTTTTATTTGTTATTTTCCCTGTTTACAACCTAAATATTTGGATTGTTTGTTTTGCGGTTTCTCTCACATCCTGTGAGTAAGGATCTGTTTGATTTCAATTACTTATTCAATTAATGCGTTTAATTGTTTGACCATAATTTCCTCGTAATTGTTCAAACCTAGTTTGTATGTATTAGATCGACTGTTGACCTTGATAATTAATATGACGAAATTAACGTTTTTTTTAGGAGCAGTTATCATGGTATTGTAAACATGACTGATGACAAAGAGCAAAGGAATGTTTTGTGTTTATTAAACAAATACTAGCAGTGTAGGCTGCCTGGGTGAATTGAGGGAGGTGCCATCACTTTCTGTGTGGCACTGGTTTTTGTTCTTATTGTGGTTGTTGTTTTGGTTTTGCAGATGCCGTTTCGACACCCCCTTCATTATCTGGCACACATGGACCTTAAGTACACAGAAGAAAATATATGATAATAATGCAGCGGTGTTGTGGTCTAGTGGAAAAGCCAACCGGACTGTAGGACACAATATACTGGATTCAAATCTCAGCCTTGTACTAATGTCCTTTGGCAAGACGTTAATCTAAATTTGCCACTCTCCATCCAGGTGTGAATTAGTACCAGATGACATTTAGGGGGAACCTTCAGGGAGGGTGAAAAACATTTGTGTTTTTTAGGGGCGGGGTTGTTAGTTGTTTCAATCGCCTTGTGCGCCATATATTGAAATGTGCCAGCATGACAATGACAGGTTTTCGATAGGACAGCAATTATATATCCTCTCCACAGGTTTGATATCAGCTAGCTGTGCCATGCCAGACCCCATACCTAACACCATAACAACCTTGTCGAACCAAACGCTGGATATAGGTTCTTATATTACATGGGGATGCAGTGATGGATACATGATGGATGGCCTGACAAACACTGCTGTATGGGTGTGCTTAGAGGACGGTTCTTGGCTCGGTCATACACCCATATGCACGGGTAAGAGCTTCATTGGTCACATACATCAATCTAAATCAGCGTATATTAAATATAAAGAATTTAAGACAAAATATAGGTTACGTTGACTTGAGAAATGAAAAAAAAAACACCATTACAATTAATAGACATGAATCACAGATGTTAAATTGGACCCATGTAAAATGTAATCTTTATGATTAATGGAATACAATGACTTTTTGGAAAATGTATGCAGTTTGTTTTCATGGAGTAATTTGGTATGATATTAAGCTTTACTAAATTAATCTTGTACTGTAAATAAGCGGTACGGCTTTCTTCGATTAGCTGATAGACAACTCGATGACATAGTAAAATATATATATAGCGATCATATCAAATATGCATTTTCCATGACCATTATTTTGTAATGTTTGGATTACGTAATACGTCAGTGTAATGTTGGCATATTTCAAAAGATGGCGTATAAAGCTTGGAATAGAACGGGTCACTAACATATTCAAGACCATTGGAAAAGACCATTGGAATGGTTCACTAGCATATTTAAATGTATGCATACTCTTTAAATAAAGGTTGTTCTTTTAGAACCCGAGAACTTGCCCGAGGCTTGATCGACATAGCAACAAGTAATGCATGCAGACTGAAATCCAAGTATTGCAGTTCATTCATTGATAACAGGTTCACTGAGTAGTTCGTCACTAGGTCCCCAGGAAAGAAACCTCCATGCGTTTGAATATGTTAGTGTACTGGTCTATTGCCAAAGATTGATTTTTCGAAAGTAGTTGCTATAATGTTTGATAATCATTACTCATGTTTTTGCAGCTATTGAGTGTCCGTCGCCTCCCATAGCTGCCTATTCAAGACTCGATCCTCTATTGGCTCAAGCTCCCTTGGTAAATCAGACGATATCATATCCATGCAGCAGTGAATACACTCTGCTTGGACGTAACTTCAATAGATGTCTACAAGATGGCACATGGGAGAATGATCCTCCCGTTTGTCAAAGTAAGCAGCTATTTTGATTCCTATGTTTTTCGAGGTTTAGTCTTCAAATCAAGCACCACATATGTTATCGTGTTTACTGCAATATTAGTATTAATGACAATTGTTCACAATTTACAAAACACATGTTAAAATACGTAAAATATAATATCGCAAATTGCAATTTTTTTTTTTTTTTTAAAGTCAATCAATGTCATACAATCTTAATAATCTCTAATCTATGTTTGGTAAAAGTACGTCAGATGTTGAAATTGAGTCTGAAAAAAAAGTAAGATGTTGTAGACATCCATTTTATTCTGAGACGCTTTATAGTGATCATATTACTTTGGTGTTATTTACCCATGGTATAGCCACATCATTATCAATACTGCTCTTCCTACGGGCCCTGTAATTATTATTCCCTCAGCATTGCCAGGTACCCACAAACACCTAGTCCAAGGATATAAGCTTCGGAGGATTCCATGTGCGCATGCGTAGGTTTCCTTCTCGAGCTCAATCTGGGCTCGCTATGGTACGAACAAATAAAGACGCCTCCAGGCAAGGATCGAGTCAGGTCGTCTCAAATGAGAATCAAGAGCCTGCACCACTACACCACAGTGTTTTGTTACTATTGTTATTGCTGTTAATCGTTGTTGTTGTTGTCGTTATATTTTGTTAAAGGGGATTGCGACGATACAGTCAATTATATCAAACGATACTCCGATCTCACTTGCTACCGTCAACGTGGTAATACTGATAGTCCGACAAATTGGATAGGATCGAAGAACCTTTGCAATGCTGAAGGGGAGCTACTTGCAACCGTGAAAGATGCTGAGACACAAACGTTTCTCGTCGAGTTCATTGATGACGAAATCGACGAAAGCGTTTGGATCGGAGCGATGGAAGGACGAGACTGGATGTGGAGACATAGTTAGTTATCTCTAGCTTTCATTTTTATTTTCATTTTGACAATCATCCGTAGCCTATTATTGGCAAAACGAAAGGCAATGGTTATTAGTGCGACAGTATAAGTATTACCGTCTCGTATGCAAAATTGACACCTTCCCTTTAATAATCCTCTCTAGACGTTGGTTATTTCTATCTAAATTATGGATGATGAGAATTTTAAAATCGATTTTATTTGCTTTTTCCGAATGAAGTTAAATATACATCGACCTGATATTTGATCAATTTTGTCTGATTATGTGGTGGAAACTAACTAATAGGAATATAAAGTGCGATGTAAACTCAACGATTTAAACAACCAAGTGTCCCTACTCTTGTAAAATCGATTAATCCCAGTCATAGTGCCATTCGTTGCCATTTTTTAAAATATATTATACATCCTGTGTTTTTTTTACATATTACAGGGTTAGTTTTTATTCTTATGATTCAAACAATTGCATTTGTTGCAAAAATGATAGAATAAAATTGGAAATTGGAAGTTATGCCATACAGATCCTGAAAGGCATGCATTAGTTTCCTAATTATTACGATTTTATCAATGTTTCATTCATAATTATGTTGTACTAACAATAATATATATATATTTTGTTTCATTTCTTTTAATTCCACATTTCGATTTGATTAAAAAATAACTATGTATCTTGGAATAATTAATTCAAAATAATCTGTCTTTTATACTGCATTATAATGATACATTACTAATTTTCAGTCAAATATTCGAGTGATCTTTGACTTCTATTTTCTGCAACGATGACCGTTTTGTTTGCTAAGCTTTATACTTGCATGAAATTGTGATTGTGATTTGTAATTAAACTTTAACTTCTTCTTAATTTTCTTTTTTGTATTAATTGATAATCCTATTTTATGACCATTTTTACATTTTAAGCATTGTGCAATTAGTCCCTGGACTACTACTTTGTATTTTTAATAAACCACGTTAAATTGAATTGAATTGAGGTGATTATATAAGATAATATAGAGAAAGACAAGCTGTGTCATACACATTTCACATTTGTTTTCTTCATCAATACGTTAGAAAAGGGACTGCATGTACATCTAGTGGTACCAAGCTTGTTTAACAAGATTATTTTCGTCAGTACATTATTTACAATTTCTGTAAATATTTTTGGTCATATCTATTTGATATTGCTATTGCTAGTTGTTATCGTAGTAGGAGTGAATGATGCAGTAAACGAACTAATTCTTTATTGCATTTCAAGTTTTTCCATGCACGTCAACATAACAGGGAAAAGGGGACAAAAAGTGTAAAAGTAAGAGAAATAGTAGACATTGTTAAGTTAAATAAATACAATACGGATAACATGATTAATTAATATGATAATGATGAAAAAAAAGTAAAACAATAACAGGACAGATATTGAATTTAAGACGGTCTAAATAACAAATGCAAAGGTTACAAAAAAAAGTTTCCTTTATTTATTTGTCTTGTTGAACGTTTTTCTCAGGCGGGGAACACATCGAACGCTTCTTTTGGCAAAATCCATTTCCAAGTGCAGATTCAGAGGATTGTATTGAACTGTCATATCAGGATGGATCATTTTCATGGAGTCCTAAATCATGCCAAACAGACAATGGCTTGCTCTGTCAGTAGGGTAAGTGGGTCTATTAATATCACCACTACTACTAATACTACTACTGGTACTACTACTACTACTACTACTACTACTACTACTTCTACTACTACAACACGTACTACTACTAATAATACTACTACTACTACTACTACTACTACTACTACTACTACTACTACAACACGTACTACTACTAATACTACTACTACTACTACTACTACTACTACTACACCTCCTACTACTACTACCAATACTACTACTACTACCACTAATACTACTACTACCACTACTACTACTACCAATACTACTACTCCTACTACTACTACTACTACTACTACTACTACTACTACTACTACTACTACTACCACTACTACTACTACCAATACTACTACTACTACTACTACTACTACTACTACTACTACTACTACCAATACTACTACTACTACTACCAATACTACTACTACTACTACTACTACTACTACTACTACTACTACTACTACTAATACTACTACTACTACTACTACTACTACTACTACTACTACTACTACCAATACTACTACTACTACTACTACTACTACTACTACTACTACTACTATCACTACTACTACTACTACTACTACTACTACTACTACTAATACCACTACTACTACTACTACTACTACTACTACTACTACCACTAATACTACTACTACACTCTTAAAAAAAAACGACCACAACGTGGTCATTTTTAACCACGTCACCGGGGCCAACTATGCACCTACTACAACCATGGTCATTTTGACTACGTTTGCCGTGGTCATTTGAAATGACCACGGCACATGGTCATTTGAAATGACCACGGCAAACGTAGTCAAAATGACCATGGTTGTAGTAGGTGCATAGTTGGCCCCGGTGACGTGGTTAAAAATGACCACGTTGTGGTCGTTTTTTTGTAGACTTTGTACACACACAGTTTTTTGGATAACCAGGAGGAGTACAGAACAGCAAGATACAAGTATTTTATGAGGAAAATGCAAATAAATCGTTTGATATAACTTATAAGTCGCATGTTTACTGCATTCTCGGCAAATCTAATTTCAAAGCAAGTTCCCCCCCCCCCGGCCAAGTTCTACAGCACCCACGGTACAGCATAGGAAGCCCGCACGATTCCGAGACAGAGAAAAATCTTTGAGATAATCCACTTCAATCTTTACAACCGATTCATATGCCATGCCAACCTATACCTACAAATAATCTATAATGTTTATTTGTGTAATTTAGATGATTACTGTACATTTAACTTACCTCTGAAAGCTGTGGCATACTCCTCAAAACCCCACTCCTTTAAAAGCCCGTCAACGTCCATTTTCCAAATTACGCGATATCGATCAAATATTAAAACACGCGCGCGATGATCTGACGTAGTTGTCAATTAACCAATGAAATTACGAGTCGCAATCGCAACAAATGACCACGGCGAAAATGACCACGCGCAGTCAAAATTGTATTGATGTTGTTTCAAGAAAAAATACGACAAAATACGAGGAAAATAACCGCAAACGTGGTTAATAATTTTTAACCACGGCAAAAGTGTCGTTAAAGTAACCACGTACGATCTCCGTTTTTACAAAATACGAGGAAAATAACCGCAAACGTGGTTAATAATTTTTAACCACGGCAAAAGTGTCGTTAAAGTAACCACGTACGATCTCCGTTTTTTTTAGAGTGTACTACTACTACTACCATACTACTACTACTACTACTACTACTACCACTAATACTACTACTACCACTACTACTACTACTACTACTAAGGACCTTAGATATTTATCATATTCCCTGCCTGGACTCTCGACGTAATACTTTACAGGCGCGGATCTACGGGGGGGGGGGTTTTAGGGGGTTTAAACCCCCCCTTGGGCGGCCCACAAAAAAAAAAAAGGAGAAAAAAGAAGAAAAAAAAGGAAAAAAGAAAAAAGAAAAAAGAACGCACGCTGGAGAGAAACCCTTTCAAGTGCAAATATTGTGAGAAGATATTCAACTCATCTGGTAACTTAACCAAACACATGATTACTCTGGATATAACTGTGTATTAAACTGTTACTTGATTAAAAAGACGTTATCATGCACTGCTTTTTATGGTCTCCATTTTGTTAAAAGATGCCAGGAAAACATCACTTACGGGGTTCAAATAAACACCCCAAAAAAAATCGGATCGCCGCTTCGCGGCTCGTGGACGATGCTCCGCATCGTCATTATTTTGTTCAAACCCCCCCCCCCCCCTTAGCAAAAAGCTAGATCCGCCCCTGCGTTACAACTTACAAGGCTACAAATGGATCGACATATTTTGTTGAAGGTATGTACGATCGTGTTTTAGCACGTCGTCACATAACATGCTGAGCTTTACATATTATTACTAAGTCATGAAATGTTTATTTCTAGATCGGTCTTGTCAGAGTGTTGGACTAAGCCAATCCGACATGGTTCTTGAATACATGGACACCTGTTTCCAATTCCTGGATGTTTTGAAGAACTGTGATGACGGGGCCGAAGAGTGTAATGGGAGAGGAGGATTTCTGGCTGAAATACTCGATGAGAGCACTAATGCTGTATTGCTGGACCGAGCCCTGTATCTGAGAGATATAAACACTGCATGGTGGATTGGTGGTTATGATAAAAACTCCGGACGGTCCTGGTATCGGTCTGATAGTACGTGATTCCTCAGAAACTATAGTAACAGTAAAATGTAGCTTGTATCTGTTTATTTGAAGACAAACATTTATCTTTGAAACAAAATCTAACAATATAAGAGGCCGAAGGATATACCTTATACTGTAAACAGAAATTTGATCGGTTTACCATTTGCCACTATTTGTATTCAATGCCACTTCCCATTAAAGGGATCGTTTAACAATGTTAAATCGGAGATACACGACCCTACGTGTTATCAGTGTCTTTGATATGGTGTAATATTGAAGCCCTAAAAAAATTGCGCTTCAAAATGATCATGAAGTGCCTCAAAAAAGTAACAATCTTTGAGTGACCGGCTTTACCATACTCGTTTTCCCCAGTAGACTGTAGTGTTATGACAACTGTTTGGCAAACGGTTTTTTGAAATTTCGATTTCCAATCATAAATATCTTGATAATCAGACAGGCGATTGGCTTATAAAGGACATGGGGTTCCTAACTGACCTAAATGTTTATAATTACGATTGCAGCATGAGCTAAATCCAGGATTTTGTTTCTGAATATGAGACAAAGATACCTAATCCCTTTAAATTTTGAAAATCCGGGTGATCTTTGGCATTATAAAGGTAATTTGTTACAGTCCAGAAATAATACAATTAAATTCTTTAGTAAAAGTGAAATTATTTAGCAAAATGAGATCCTCGATCACTTGTATTGTATGAATGTGGTTATTAGTAATGTATTTTATGACTTGCTGCAAAGTAATAGCATGAAACTTGCTTTAAACATGGTCAATACCTATGTTTAATAAAAACCTTACATAGGACTACGAGGAATCTAGACTTTTGTGTGGTATATACAATGTCACACATACAATATCAGGCCCCGTCTTACAAAGAGTTACGATTGATTCAAATCAATCGCAATTCCTCCAATCAATCGCAAGTTTGCAGTCTTCTATTTCTTATGTACATAGTAGCGATTAATATCAATCGCAAGTAAGTTGCGATTGATATCAACTGTTTGTAAGACGGGGCCCAGGTGTCAACAAGTTTATATATTTTAGCTGCATTTGCTAATTTGTAATTAAGTGAATTGAGAAATGAAATCTCGGAGGTAATGAAAAGATAAAAAATAGTACAATATAAAAAAAAAACATTACATTTGTTTTTATAAACTACACATCCATCTGGACCTATGCAATTAAAACAAAAATACCCAAATGTACCCATTCTATATTGGGAATGTGTTGTACGCTATAAATGCAAAATCTGAATCAAACAAGACCCAAGAGTAATGTCTAGAATTGACTTTTCCAAATACAGATCAGCATTTACGAGTAGTTATTATTATATTAAGGCTTTCTAATGGAAGCAGAAACCAGAGCAATTTATTTACGAATAGTAGGACATCATATTCATCATATCATGATTCATCTATTTCTTCAGAAACTCGAATGAACTATGAGGGATGGTACGAGGGCGAACCTAATTCGAATTCCGAAGACTGCGTAGAAATGAGAAGGAATTTTCAGTACCAATGAATGACCAATCTTGTTCAGGACGGAATTCGGACTCTATGTCAAATTGGTGAGACAATGTGAAATGGCTTTCATCGAAAGGGTGCGGTGCGGTGCGGCGCGGTGTGGTGTGCTCAACGCACCCATTCGATAAAAGAGGGGGGGCTTTTCTCGAAAGGGTGCGTGAGAGCGGAGTACCGTTTTAACACACCCTTTCGATAAAAGCGGAGGGGCTTTTCTCGAAAGGGTGCGTCGACTAGTCTTTCGCATCAGTCGTTTAAAATGAAGATCTCGGACAGAAGGTAATAGTTGCCAATTTAAGTATATCGAAAATGTATTAAATAAAATGGAATAGTCTTGATTACAGAGTGGTCTCTTTCGTTATTACTATGTTGATGGGGGAAACAGAGAGAAGGAAAAAAGGGAAAGGGAAAGGGAAGATAAAAGGAAAGAAAGAAGAATAAGAAGAAAAGAGGGAAACTGGGGGGGGGGGGGCGAAGGGCTCTTGCCTCCTCCTCACCCCCCCCCCGCCAAAAATAAATAAGAGAGAGAGAGAGAAGGGAAAGGGAAAGGGAAAGAAAATATAAAAGGAAAGAAAGAAGAGGAAGAAGGAAAGAGGAAACGGGGGAAGGGCGAAAGGCTCTTACCTCCCCCCCCCCCCCGCCAAAAAAATAAATAAGAGAGAGAGAGAGAGAGAGAAGGGAAAGGGAAAGAAATAAGAATAATTAGAAGGAAAGAGGGAAACGGGGGAAGGGCAAAGGGCTCCTGCCTCCTCCCTCCCCACCCCCCGCCAAAAATAAAATAAGAGATAGAGAGAGAAGGGAAAGGGAAAGGGAAGAGAAGATAAAAGGAAAGAAAGAAGAG
Organism: Strongylocentrotus droebachiensis; assembly: GCA_035222895.1. NCBI lineage: Eukaryota > Metazoa > Echinodermata > Echinoidea > Camarodonta > Strongylocentrotidae > Strongylocentrotus > Strongylocentrotus droebachiensis. The sequence goes on from JAVYIG010002742.1 coordinate 227,924, forward strand.
GAAGAAGAAGAAAAGAGGTAAACGGGGGCGAAGGGCTCTTGCCTCCCCCCGCCAAAAAATAAATAAAAGAGAGAGAGAAGGGAAAGGGAAAGAAAATATAAAGGAAAGAAAGAAGAATAAGAAGAAAAGAGGGGCTCTTGCCTCCTCCTCCCCCCCGCCAAAAGATAAACAAGAGAGAGAAGGGAAAGGGAAAGGGAAAGAGAAGATAAAAGGAAAGAAAGAAGAGGAAGAAGAAGGAAACGGGGGCGAAGGGCTCTTGCCTCCTCCCCCCCCCCCGCCAAAAAAATAAATAAGAGAGAGAGAGAGAAGGGAAAGGGAAAGAGAAGATAAAAGGAAAGAAAGAAGAGGAAGAAGAATAAGAAGAAAAGAGGGAAACGGGGGTGAAGGGCTGTTGCCTCCTCCCCCCCCCCGGCAAAAAATAAATAAAAGAGAGAGAGAGAGAAGGGAAAGGGAAAGAGAAGATAAAAGGAAAGAAAAAATAGAAACGGGGGCAAAGGGCTCTTGCCCCCCCCCCCGCCAAAAAATAAATAAGAGAGAGAGATAAGGGAAAGGAAAGGGAAAGAAAATATAAAAGGAAAGAAAGAAGAGAAAGAAGGAAAGAGGGAAACGGGGGAAGGGCGATTGCCTCCTCCCCCCCCCCCCCCGCCAACAAATAAATAGGAGAGAGAGAGAGAGATAGAGAGAAGGCGAAAGGGAAAGGGAAAGAAAATATAAAAGGAAAGAAAGAAGAAGAAGAAGGAAAGAGGGAAACGGGGAAGGGCGAAAGGCTCTTACCTTCCCCCCCCCCCCTCCCGCCAAAAAAAAAAATAAGAGAGGGAGAGAGAAGGGAGAGGGAAAGAAAATATAAAAGGAAAGAAAGAAGAGGAAAAAGAATAAGAAAAGAGGGAAACGGGGGCGAAGGGCTCTTGCCTCCTCCCTCCCCCCCCCCCCGCCAAAAAATTAATAAGAGAGAGAGAGAGAAGGAAAGGGAAAGAGAAGATAAAAGGAAAGAAAGAAGAGGAAGAAGAAGAAAAGAGGGACACGGGGGCAAAGGGCTCTTGCCTCCTTTCTTTTCTTTCTTTTCCTTTCTTTCCTATTCTCCCTCTTTTTTGTTTTTCTCTTTCTTTCTTCTCTTTTCTTTCCTTTCTTTTCTTTTTTCTTTTTTTCTTTCCTTTTTCTTTTTTTCTTTTCTTTCCCTTTCCCTCTCTTTTTTCCCCTCCCCCTTTTCTCTTTTTTCCCGACGGCAGCGCAATTTTACCGACAATATCCTGACAGGTGGGGGGGGGGGGCGGGGGCGTGGTGTCGCACCCCCACACCCCCCTTTGGAGACGCCCCTGCCTACGCCACTAATTGGCGACCACAAGGCTATCAATACAAATTAAGACATATTAATGAAGATTCTTTTTTAATGTTGCAGAGAGAAAAGTATTTTCTCTATGAACTTGTTTAATGGACAATAAATAATATTAAAAACATGAATACTATAGCGGTATAATGATGAGAGAGATGATTTAAGTCGTACCTTTTTTCAATGTGATTGGAGTAGACTTGAGGGTGGGGGGGGGGGGGGGGGCCCTAAGATCTCGGCCGTTTCACAGCCGATCGCCGCGAAAATGCATATTTATGGTAATTTATGCAAACAAGGTCAGATAATTCACATTTTTACCCATAATTCATATATAATTCATATTCAAAGCGTTCTTTTTCACTATATATATTCGTTAGAATAATAATACAACAAAGTTGGAAGAGCCAGTTTATCCCTATGTTATCTCTTGTTTTGATAATTTGTATTTATGTATTATATTATTTTTGTTGTTTTATTTCATTTCTAACCACAATTCAACTATTTTGACCCAAAATCAAACACATTAACTTGAAACAAGACCAAATAACCAATGTTTTCTCTTTAAAAAAAAAAAATGGTATTTCCATATGTTTGGTACATAAATCACAAAAATGAGCGATTTTAGGGCTGACATGCAAAAACAAAAGGTCACGTGACTCCGCAACTATACGTCCGATTTTCAACAAAAAAATGTTTCAAAAGATGCGTAAGACTCGAAAGAAAAAAGTCATGAAAGAAAACTTTATATCTGCCGCGGTTCCGGAGTAGTCGCGAAATTACTAGAGAGCACTAATCTTTTTGGGGGCCCTCGAAAATTTGAAAAATCGTACCCCCCCCCCCCCCCCAGAAGCTCAGGAGTTTTGTACATTAAATTATTATTATTTTATACCTTATTTGTGACACAGGGGTCACGAATTGGCGTGGGGTCCAGGGGGTGGAGCACCCGGAAGCTCAGGGGGTTTTGGGCAATAAATAACGGTCAGATGAGCATATTTTTATATCTATTTGTGACACTGGCAGGACACAAATTGGTGTTGGATCCAAGGGGCGGAGCCCCAAGAAGGTGAGGGGTTTTATACATCAAATTATCGTCAGATGAGCATATTTATATATCTATTTGTGACACTGGCAGAACACAAATTCTTCTTCCT